>VZTF01000026.1:163750-245840 GCA_013397755.1 Cnemophilus loriae
GAGATGGGAAGCACCGGGGAAGGGGTGCAGGGTGGTGGGATGCACTAGGCAGGGGGTGCCAGGGGATGGGGAGCACTGGAGAGGGAGGTCACCGGGGAGAGGCTGCGGGAAGACGGGGTGCAGCAAAGGTACCACCACGGCCCTGGGGATGCAGCGTGGGGATGGCACAGGGATTTGGGGTGCTGGGTCAGACTAGCACCCCACCCAGTAGCAGTTTCGATGAAGGGTATGAAAAGTATGTGATCAAAAAATATGTGGAGATATATATATATGTATTGCAGACATGGTGGGCTGGGCTGCCAGTGTAGACCTTGCAGCATCTGGGCTAAACAAGCAATCTGTGCTCAGCTTTCTCTTGAAAGATGATGTACCTGGGTTATTTTTCTTGGAAAAGACTTTTTCCTCTGGCCTGGGAGTTACTGCAACACCGATGGCAGCTCCTTCTTAATTCCTCAGAAGGAATAGTCCGGGAGGGAAATGAGCCTATCGCTTTTGATATTGGAAGTGGCCCCAGAACTGCTCGTTAGAAAATGGAGCTTTAAAAAATATTAATGCACAAGCAGTTCCCGTGTGCAGCAGTGACACCATTGCGCCGGGGACTGAAACAGTGCCATGGCTTAAGAGCACCTGGGATCCTGCATTATTGCCATTTTTTGAAGTTGAGGAGCCTGGGTCCTTGCTGTGGAGCAATGGGGAAGCACCTCCTGGCAGGTGAGGAGGATGCTAGGGAAAGGAGAGTCACTGGGAATTAATAGGGAAAAAGCTGTGACAAGGCTGGAGGTTGCTGAGGGCATCGGGGACTCGTGGGCTGAGAGACTCAGGCTGTTCTTTACCCCTCTGTGTTTCTAAAAATACGGAGAGGAGCACGACCAAGTCATGGGACAACACAGATGTGCTTCAGCATCACCCACACCATCACAACACTCCTTTTTCCATCCCCACCTCCTTCCAGTGCTGCCTTCCACAAGTCCTGATGGGTTGTTCTAAGCTTTTCACCAAGCAACGTCATTTTGGAGTTTGTCCCTAAGAAATCCTCCACCTCTATCCTCATTTCTGGCTGGGTTTTCCCTGCAGGGATGAGCTTTCCCTTCTTCCTCTTTGTTGGTTGGGAAAATGTGGTTGAAGCCTCGACTGTGTCCTTCCGGAAGGATTTACCCACTGTCTTTCCAACTTCATACATTTAGCATTTCAATGATTATTTGCTTTTTCTTGGAAAATCAAGGAGACAAATTGCAGCAGCAGCTGCTCCCGAGCTTCATTACTCAGACCAGAGTCTTTGCTTGATCCCTGCTTGTTGTATTTCCCTCTCCTGCCATGCTGGAAACTGATGGCAAAAGGAAAAATGCTTCAAAACAAGGATTTCGAGTAGCAAAGCCCTCAGAGGTGACTCCATAGTGGAAGATGTTTCCACGTACATCTCGGCAAAGGAGCCACCTCACGGACCACAGCCAGGCTCTCCCTCTCTGTGACATCAGCCTCTCCCTGGGACAGTTCCCAGCATCCCAGCACAGTGGGATTAAAAGCTTTAAAATGGCAAAACTGTGGTTAATGCAGCCTGGACGAGATGGAAAAGAAAGATTAGAAAGGCAGGAAAGGGGGAGGAAGGAAGCCCCAGGATGGTGAAGGTCCTGGGGAGGTCCCTTTGGGGCACAGCCACCTCTTCTCACCATGAACTACCCACCTCTACACTTCTTTTTGCCTGGGTGAGCACAGACAGGTTTAGGACGAGCCTGTGCTGTCCTCCTCATGGGGTTTCCTACAGGGATTCGTGCCAGCAGCTCTGAGAGGACAGGGATGGGCACGGCAAGCAGACCCTGCCCCAACTCTCTCCTATTCCCTACTCCTCCAGCCATCCATGTTCTGTATTTAGATATTTATTTATCACTAAAGAGGAGCTGGGAATGACTGAAAGTAAAATTTTAGGCAGAGTTTAAACATTTCCAGGGAATATTTGACAGAGGTGGGGGAAGACAGGCTGTGAGCAAAGGCCGAAGGCAGCAGAAAGGCCAAAAATTCATTAGCAAACCCGTGCTGAGCATGTGGGCACTCATTACAAAGCACAAAACCGAGAATTAAATGTGAGCCCTGAGATCAATACCCCAGGCAATTAAACGAGCCAGCAGGGAATGGCTCCCCAAGGCGCGGGGAGCAAGAGGGGTGAGGATATTGGCACCAAAGTGAAACCCTGTCATTTTAGGTCAAATAGCTCCTGCTAGAAGCATCTTCCACTCTTGGAAAACCTAAATAAAATAATGTATTTAACAAGGCTTTCTCCTGGTGCTTATAATTACGGCTGGCTCAATATTGGAAAGCAGCTCCTGAGAAGAACTGCTGGAGAAAAACACACCAGCATTTGCAATTAATATTATTGCAGTGGGAAAGGTTGAAGTGGAAAATTAAAGTTTCAAACCCTCATCAACCATCCCAACACTGTCGAGACAGGCATGGATTGTTCCCTCCTGCAAATAAAACACTGACATAAGAGAAAGTGAGTGTGTGATAAGCCATAGGCAAAGCCATCACTTTGGAAAACCTGCTCAAGCCCCAAAGTGCTTGGATTCAATAAGCCAGCTAGCAACAAAAAAAACCTAAATGATTTTTTAGTCCATGGATTCATCACTTTCCCCACGTTATTTAAATTTAGGATTAGCCAATTTTACTCCTACAGATGTCCAGGGCTGTGATACAGCAGAGTCGGGCACCTGGAGATTGATGCAAAATCCTGCAGGTGCATCAGGTATATGGGTGGATGAGGAAATTCACGAGGATCCCAGGTCCAAGTGCATTTTATCTCCTTTTATTTAGAAGAAAGGTTGGTGCTTTCAGGTTACTGCAGATAAAACAGCACAGCCCTGAGACGGGGGCAGAGTCTACTTGCCAATAAAGGAATGGTGTTGGCCACCTTCCGTAAGCTGAGCACTGCCCAGCTTCTCGTGGAGCAATAGGATAGGAGGAGAAAATTCCCCTGGACTGGGCAGGATGGTGATCCCTGTCTCATCACAGGACTCAGACCTGAGTTACCCAAACATGCCAGCGTTTGCTGGCTGCTTCTCCCACCCCTTTTTGGGATCTGGAGATGGCCAGACCTCAGCCCTGCAGAGACCCCTCTAAGCCTCTGGGATCCCCATAAGTCTCGCCAAAAGGTTCATCCTAAAAATCCCCACGGCGTTCTCGCTGTGGGAGGGCAGTGTCAGGATCCAGCAGTCTCCTGGATTCCTCAAGAGAAATTGCTGTCTATTTATGCCCCTGGAAAATGTGTTTTTTAATAGGAGGTACATTAAAGCCTGAGGAGAGCCAGCCTGAGAGGCATCTGGAAGCAACTAAAATTAAAATACCTAAAATTAGCCTCCTCAGCAGTGAATCCTCTCTCTGATCTAGATGCCGAGGTGCACATGACCCAGGCGTGCCTTTCTCACTTTCCCTTCCCCCTGCCATCCCATTCCTGAGCTGCTGGGCACGGCTGCAGCTGCTGACACACCTACCCATGACCCCGGAGAAGGAAGGAATTCCTCCCTGTGAGGAAGGGGCAGGCCCTGGCAGAGGGTGCCCAGAGAAGCTGTGGCTGCCCCTGGATCCCTGGAAGTGCCCAAGGTCGGGTTGGTTGGGCTTGGGATAGTGGAAGGTGTCCCTGCCTGTGGCAGAACAAGATGATCTTTAAGATCCCTTCCAACCCCTCAACATTCTACGATTCTATGATTTTACAGATATATATAAAAGCCCCTGAAACTCCATATACCACTCTTTCAGGCCCTATACACAAGCCCTTCAGCCCCGCTGTCCAGGACCTATAGAAACGCTCCTTGTACAGTGCATACAAGCCTTTCAGGTCCTATGCATAAACCCCTCAGACCCTACAGACAGGCGATTCAGGACCTGTAAGTGTGCTCCTCGTACACTGTACACAGGCCTTGAAGGACCTATAGACATGGGCCCCTGAGACCCTATATACAGGCCTTTCAGAATACATATTATATAAGTTCCTGAGACCCTATACACAGGCCTTTCAGAGCCTCTGTCTACCTATCTATCTGGGCCCCTGAGACACTATATACAGACCTCTCAGAACCTATATATATATATATATATATGGGCCCCTCAGAACCTATACGCAGGCCTTTCAGAGCCTCTATCTGTCTGTCTATAGATAGGTGGGCGCCTCAGACCTTATATACAGACCTCACAAAACCCATATATATATATATATATGGGTCCCTGAGACCGTATATATGGGCCCCCCAATATATGTGTATACGCCCCTGAGGCCCCACACACACTCTTTCAGGCCCTATACCCAATCCCCTCAGCCCCTACACACAGCACCTGTCGGAACACTCACCACACGCCGTATAAAAGCCTCTCGTGACCTACACAAAGAGGTTTCTCAACCCCTACACACGCACGCACCCCTCCCAAAAACCCGCACCGACCCCTCGGGCTCCTCACGGCTCCCGGCAGACGCCGAGGCCACGCCCACCACGGGTAGACCACGCCCACACGCGCGTAGACCACGCCCCGCACACGGGCAGATCACGCCCACACACGCGCAGACCACGCCCCGCACACGCGCAGACCACGCCCTCACGCACGGGCCCCCGCCCCCGGAAGCGCGCGCGCGGCGGGCGGGGCGGCGGGAGCGGCAGCGGGGTTCAGGTGAGCGGGGTCTTGAGGGGGCCGGGAGGCGGTGAAGGGAGCACGGCTCGGGGCTGGGGAGTCCGCGGCCCCGGGGCTGCGGCGTTCCGGGCTCTGGTGTTGAGGAGGGCCCGGGCTGAGTGGGTCCCAGGACCCGGAACTGGGTCCCGGTGGGGTCTCGAGGCGCGGGGCTGGGAGAAGTTTAAAGCCCCGGAATACGGGGCCGCAGGTCTGAGAGGAGTCCCGGGGGCTGAGGGGGGGTTCCCGGGAATGGAAGCGGGTCTCGGGGCTAGGGGGAGTCGCAGGCCCCGGGAGGGGGAGGCTCCTGCCTCCTGGAGCTGAGAGTCTCCAAGGCCCCGGGACTTGGAGGTGAGGGGTCCTAGACCCCAGGGCTGAGACAGAGCTGCTGCCCGGGAAAAACAGGTTTTCCGGCACACGCGGGGCTCGGGATGCCGTGTTCTTCTGGCTTCTCCATCCCCGAGTCCCGCACTAACGCTGTGCCTTCACCCCTGTGAAATAAACCGGCGGGTCCAGGGCTGCATCGCGGCGCTCGGAGGAAGGAGGGATCCCGCCGGTGTTCTGGGCCGAGGGGCCCTGCAGGGAGTGTTTTGGGGAGCTGTCCCGCTGTGCGAGGAGTTAGGGTTTCGGTTAGTTTTTATTGCTGCGTGTGGCATCGCCGGCGGCGCTGCCCGGGCTTTGTGAGTTATCGCCGTGTGTTCGAGCTCATGTCAAAGCACTTTCTCTTAATAGAGGTTCGTTAAAGCTTTAACTCCGCTGAATGGCCCCAGCTGTGTTTGATGTGCAGTTTGTGTCGGAAAGCCTTTAGGGTGAATTTGGGTTAATAAACTGCTCAGAGCGTAGAAATGCCTGATGTTTATCACGTCGTAATTTATGTGTTCTGTACTTGCCTGTAGTTTAATGAGGTGCTTGGGAGAGATGGTAAATCTAACTGTGTTTAGGGGGGTAGGCAGGTCAAACCAGGCAGGATTTTTGGAGGTTTCTCCTTTAGAACCCTCATTGCCAGCTCAGGCTTGAGTTAAAGGCCTGGCTTATCTTTAATTCCTTTACTCAGCTGTTGACCATCTTCCTCCTCTTGGCTTTCTTTGGCTCAGTCTGAGATGCATTTCCTGAGGTCGATACGTGTGAGCACTGCAGGGCATGACTGCCAGGAGGCAAATTGGGTGCAGCACGAAGTTATGATCTTTATTATGTTTCTTTTTGGTTTTTAGAACACAGCTCGGCTGAGAAATACTTCCCTGTGTTCTCTGTGACCTCTTGACCTGCAAACTGGGAGCAAACACACTCCAGGTGAGAATGGTGTTGCTAAGTGCTGGGCTGTGCAACCCACTGCTCTCAGGTGCTTTAAGTCTGCTGAATTAATCATTTGGCTTATTGCTACCCTTAGTATACCCTGTGTGGGATTATTCTTGTCCTGAAGCGTTCTTGGAAGTGTCCAAGGCCAGGCTGGACAGGGCTTGGAGCACCCTGGGATAGTAGAAGGTGTTTACAGTGAATCTTAAGCTTGTGTAACTCCTCTTTATTTCCTTGTGGAAGTGTCTGGTTCTCCCAGTGACCCATTTTCTGCAGAAACTTTTGTGATATTTGCTAATGCTTCCTGAGCTAAAGAAGCTGCAATTCCGTGCCCTGGAGGAAAGAAAATGATGTGCCTTGATTCCGTCGTTACTGACTGGCTGCTGGGGACCCTCTGGAGTGCCCTGTGTGTCACTGGAGTCTGTGTCACTTCTCCATGCAGGTTCCTCGGTAAGCTCCTGGCAGAGTTTGAGGAGAGATGATCCTGTTGTCCTCAGGCTGGTTAACAGAACAAACTGCAAGACTTGCAAATCGTTTGGAGTCTGGGCATGGCTTTGAAGCAGCATCTCAAGAAATGTTACATTTTTCAGGTGATAGTTGAGGGAGCCGTCAGCATGGTTAGATCTGGAATGTGGAAATAACCATTTTTGTTTTCTTGAGCAAAATAAGTTCTGTAGCAATCATGTTAAGTTTATTATAAAAACACATTGTTTTGTGCTGTTCCAGTTGCTGCAGTAACACTTCCTGAAGTGTGCTGGGATACAGAAATACTTGGTTTTTTTCTTCCCAAGTTCCCAGTCGACATATTGGGGCCCAATATTTTTACACAGCTCAGTGCAGTGGGGCTGAGGATGCTTGTGTACAACAATAAAAATAACCTTAATTTTATTTATTCCAGGTGCTGTGTTTTCCTGTTGGGACGTTTCAGGGGTGTCAGTGAAAAAGTGTCTCAGTGTAGATGTGACTTTGGGTGGGATGATGTTGTTTGGGATAATTTAGCAGGAAACAGTTACCCAGGATCTTTGGGTGTTGTACACCTTTGAGATGAATATTGCCTTTCTTTTTCAAACTGAATTGTTTTAAGAAAAGTGTAGTGCAAATGATGTGGCTCCCTCTTAAACACAGACTCATGGAAAGGCCATGAACAATCAGCCAGTTCCACCCCCCTGCTGTGGGCAGGGACACCTTCCACTGTCCCAAGCCCCGTCTAGCCTGGTCTTGGACACTTCCAGGGATCCAGGGGCAGCCACAGCTTCTCTGGGCACCCTGTGCCGGGGCCTCCCCACCTTCCCAGGAGAGGATTTCTTCCCAAAATCCCATCTAACCCTGCCCTCTGGCAGTGTGAACGCATTCTTCCGATGTCCTTTTGCTCCATGTCCTTGTCCAAAACCATTCTCCATCTCTTTTGTTGGTACTGGAAGGCTGAGGATGAATATTTATCTTCAGGGTGATGCATTTGACACTTCAAGTGAAAAATACACGGACTCGTAGCAGAAAGTGAGTAGAGCCTGAGGCACTTTGTCTCCCTAAGCACACACCATCCAAAGCCTGTGGCAGCCTCACCTCTTAGCTTTAGATTTAAGATACCTTAAAAGAGGAAGAATAGACTGTTAGATCATGAATTGTTTTACTGTGGCTTCTGTGGACTTACCTGAAAAGTCCTTGGGTAGTAAATTCTGGGTTATGTTTGTCTACTGCCCTGTCTGTGAGTACAGTGACTACTTTTTTCCCCAAAGAAACCTGCAATGGAGTTTGCTTCCATGCAGCCTGGATTTAACCTCTCTTGAGAACAGCTTTTAGTTGCAGTCCCACCGTGTGAAGGGTTCCTTGTCTGTGGATGTGGGGCAGAGCAAGGTTGGAAGAACCAACTTCTGGTTGGTTTCTACAAACCACTGGTGGTTGTAACTGGGAGTTTTGTGCTGGGACTGGCAGAAGGGTTGAGTTGGGGATTTTTCCTGGGTCTCCAGGGTCTCTCAAGCTGAAATTCTTAGTTGTTTCTCTTATTTTAGCTCTGTGAAGTGAAATCTTAGATCCTCATGTAGACAACAAGAAAGAAGGTCGTGGTTTGAGACGAGCCAAGCTGCAGCTGACCTGTGCCTGAAACGTGAGCCCTGGGAATCCGTGTGGCTCCAGAATTTGTAGCCTGTCTGTGATACAGACAAAGCTGCTGTGCTGACACAGACCAGTCAGCCCCAGTGTCTGTATGGACCAGTTGTGTTCTGTACCACCACTTGAATTTCTGTGTTTTCATTCATTTGTTGCAAACTTCCCATCTCTGGCATTTTTGCTTCGGGAGCTAGAAGAGCAGTGGGGTTTTTGTCACAAAAATCTCAGTTGTGATACAGACAGGCACCTAAGGTGTGCTGCCTGCCTGCCCACCTTGGATGGAGCTGGCTTTTTCCTGCTGAAACTGAGCTCCCCAGGCTGTGTTCTAAAAGCACAAGGCACTAGCCTGGCTTAGCCATGTTCTCTGAAGTTCAAGCTAATCCAACAATGTGTTGCTGGAAAAGCAACTGTAGTGATTCAGACTTGCTTTTCCTATTTTGGGGGAAAGCAATGCTGTGCTCTTCTGAATTCCCAAACAATCTTCATCCGGTAGATGAAACACAGGCGCTGTGAATTTCTTTGTTTGTTTCAGTAAGTTTTTTATTTAAAATTTCTTTGGATAGAAAAGAAAGCCACCAAAGCGTGGCTCTTTGGGCAGGGAGAAGCATTTTCTAAAGGAGGATGTGGCTGTAGGTGGTGTTTCTGTTTAAAAGTCAACTTCAACCAAGGAGAAATTACCACTTTGTGATATTCAGGTTCTTGGAGGGGGTTCACAAATCTTTTTACTCCTTGTCACAGAGGAGTTCAGACTTCACCATATCAAATTCTGAGACAATCCACTGTCTGTCTCCCTTCAAAAAACCTTTGTCTCTTTCTGGAGCTGGAATTGTATCTGCAGATAACTCAAGCCTGCCAAACTGTCACCTTGTCAGCCTAGAGAGGCTTTTGTTTTGTTCTAAATTTTTCTCTTCCAGAATTAATTTTTCATGTTTATTCATTAGGAGTTAGCACTGGTTTTCTTGGAGCCAGATGAGCCATAAACATTTCTTAAATTTTACTACTCTGAGGTACTCTTTGTTTGTTGTGAGGTGCATGCAGGTGGGTGACTGTTGGCTGGAGAAGGGTTGGGAGCTTCAAGCAGAGTCTCTCCCTTCTGTGGAAAAGTTAGGAATTCTCAGGGAAATCACGCCCTATGGACACAGATTGAGCAAGGCAAGTTAAATGAGTCAGGCCATTAAGCAGATGCATTCCTGCTGGCTGTGACTTTTTATAGGAAAAGGCAGACGTGGTATGTTTTCTCCCCCTCTGCCAACAGTTCTTTGATGATCTTTGCTCCTCAGATCAGTGTGGAAATACCTGTGCTCTGGTGCACCTGCTCGTGTGGCTGGTTTGCAAAGGCAGCCTGATTATTTGGGAGTAGCAACTGGAAAAAGAAAATTTCACCCTGCTGATTAGGGTAGAAGTAGTTCGTGAAGCAGGATTGTTATCCTTAATAAGGGGTGAGAAGTTTTTTGGTTAGTTTTTGTTTTTACAGCTCTTCTAAGTTACCTCTGACATCTGTGGAGGTGTTCCTAGGGAGTTTTTCATGGCTGGGGTTTACTCTGATGTTATCTAGGTAGACAAGCCCAAGGAACGTGCTGCATTTTGAGTGGAGGAAGGGAAGGGAAAGCTTTAACCAGGAATAAAGCAGCATTTGGCATTCGTTTCTGTGGAAGTTTATAGCTGCCTCTTAGAAACCTACAGTGCATTGCTGGAGTCTGACTGTCTGAAGTAGCAAGGAAATATTGTATCCTTGCTGGAAGTGCTATTTTCAGTGCTGCTGCAACAGATGGGACCGGTTTACTCTGTTTGGGTACGCTCATTTTTCATTTGTGTCTCAAAAGCTGTGCTTCATGGTGGCTACATCCATCTACTCTCAGATCCTCTGGCGACTCAGCTCGCAGGTTAAATTTGGGGTTGCTGTTGAGTTTGCCAGGTTTCTTCTGCCAGTTCAGTGGTACCAAAGTCTTTCCCCAGGGTGTAAACACTCCTGTCTCCCTTTCAAGGGAAGCCCAAGCCAGCTACTGTCCTACATCCTTATAAATAATCCAGTTGCAATTTCTAAAAATGCTTTATTAAAGCTAAATCGAAAAGCTCATGTGTTTGCAATGCATCATCTTCTCTCCTTAGCCCTGAAAATCAGTACAATTATTTGGCAGAATAAAGCAGCTCATGAGGGGAGGGATGTCAATGATCATCCCTGAGGGGAGGCTGAGCTGTGTCTGGGTGCAGTTACAGAGGTGTTGGGGACTGGGCATTTTCAGGGCTGAGGATTTTAGGAAGAGGTGAAACTTTACTGCAATGACAGTTAAAAAGAAATTGCCAGGCTATGGCTTAGGTTTCTGCATTGATTGATACTTGGTAGACTCTACATCAATTGGAATAGTGCTCCAAAACAAACGTGGTTCCTCTCTCCAGCAAAATTAATGTGATCAAATATTGCCCTAGTCTCCTACCTGAGGAGAAATTACTTTTGCTGCTAGATTTCATTTTCCCAAAACTGATTTATGTGTCTTGGTGGGCTAATAACTCCAGTAAGGTGTGAAATCCTTTATCTCAAAATTGCGCTCACTAAGCTGAAAATTCGGAGAGGAAAGGAGCAGGAGCTGTTGGGTCTGTCTTGGAAATGGGGGAAGGAGTGGATCCAGGTGTTTCATTAGCTGGAATGCACCTCCTGGCACCCTTTTAGGAGTTATTCTTATACAAATTTCATGGAATAATAGAATGATTAGAGTTGGAAAGGACCTTAAAGCCTATCCAGTGCCACCCCCTGCTGTGGACAGGGACACCTTCCACTATCCCAGGTTGCTCCAAGCCCTGTCCAGCCTGGCCTTGGACACTGCCAGGGATCCAGGGGCAGCCACAGCTTCTCTGGGAAGAAGTAGTCATAATTAATTTTG
Organism: Cnemophilus loriae; assembly: GCA_013397755.1. Classification (NCBI taxonomy): domain Eukaryota; kingdom Metazoa; phylum Chordata; class Aves; order Passeriformes; family Corvidae; genus Cnemophilus; species Cnemophilus loriae. The sequence continues at coordinate 174,676 of VZTF01000026.1, forward strand.
GTGGAGGCAGGTTGAAGCTATGAGGTTTTCTTTCCCCCTGGTTTATGAATCTCAGTGTTAATGGTGAAGCTTCTCTCCTGATTGCTTCACCCTTTCCCTTGTATATTGACTTCTCCTTTCCATTGGATTTGTTGTGCTTTTTCCCCCTATTTTAATTTTTCCTTCCCTTCTTCCCAATCCCCTCGAGAAGATGGAGACAGGAGAGCTGGGAGCTGTTACCCTGACTCTTCTGCTTTTGGCTCTGGCTTCAGTGAGAAGGGCTGAGGGATAATTGACAGTCAGGGGCTGTGATGGGAACAGGTGAGGAATTTTCCTACAGGATCTGTTGGCTCAGGATGTCTTGATGTGCTCTGGCAATGTCAAACTTGGCTTTTTAATAAACACACAGCTCTAGAAAGCTCTTTGAGTTCTTAGTGACTCCATCTCAGCCAGTCTCTGCAGGAGCTTTTATGCCTAAACAGTGCCTCCTAAATGCAAATTTTTTTTCAGAAGGTCTTATTGCATAGCAGTATATTTAAATTTACAATTGACATTCTGCTCTAATTCATGGGCTTACCATGTCCTAGCAAAATTGTTCAAATACCAAGTGCCTGTGACCCCTTCTCTGATTAAAAATTAAACACCCACTGGCTTATTGAATTACTGTTCTCCCTCTCACATGCTTGTGCTGCCAAGGCCAGTTTTGACATCAAAATGCTACTTCAAGTGTTTTATCTGCTCTGGATCCCCAGAAAGTCTACAGAAAGTTCAGTGCTGGGGGGTACCCAAGTGTGGGAAGTCCCTTTTCCCCAGGCTGGGGTGCTTAGTGCTTTCAGTCTTGGAATCATGAGCTAATTAGGGGGCTGGAAAAACGGGAGCAAGTCTTTTTGTTCTCTCCTTTTGATGTCTGAAAAAGGATGCAAGTGTTAGGGTCTTCCAGTTCTTACCTACACTGAAAAAAAATCTAGGGCTTTGGAAAGGCCAGGGGGAGAGGTGGACAGCTTGTCTCAGTTTCCTTGGAGAACAGATTAGCAGACAGAGGGTCATTGTTTGGGGGAACAAACATCCCCAGCAAGCCAGAACGGATGTAACTGTTGAAATAATGTTGCATTTCTTCTTCTCAATGAGCTGGATGGCCTCAGTTTGAAGGGAGCCTGTTTTGTCTTGGGTTGGAAGTGGTATTTTCCTGGTAGGTTTGAGTCTCTCCTTTGACTCTTCTGCTTAAAAAAAAAAAAAAAAAAAGCTATGAATTATGGCATAAATAAAAGTAGATCGGTGATTCTGTTCTGGAAAAAAAAGCCCCAGCTATTTCTTTTGTCCAAGGATATTAATTCAACCTCTGAAAGTAACTGTAGAGCTGTTCTGAGCAAGAATTTAAGGTAAGGCTGGCTTATCTCTTAGAAGCAAAAATACAATCTACAGATTCCTTGTAGCTGTAGTGTTGGAACATCATGATAACTCCGAAATAATGAAAATAAGCAAACATAAAATTTAAGTGTTTGCTGGTTTTTTTTTCCTCTGGGCTACTTTGTTGTATCCTATTAAAAAAATAATCTTTTATTATAGTAAATCATTCAGAAATTGGGATTTTTTTCTTATTGTAAGCTGTAATCACATCAGTTGATGGGAGTTTTACACTTGATCTCAGTTTTATTCCGTGCCCTACTGCAAATTGCGGTGTTGAGCTTTTTGTTGCTGCACAGGGCAAGATGCTTATTTTTAATCTTTCTAGAAGTGAGCATCAGCTTTCTCAAGTGATCTTGACTTCAGTGCCTGGAGATTTTAACCAAATATACCAAATATCACGGCACTTTTGATTTAAAAAAAGAAAATTGCGAGAGATTGTGGAAATTGCAGATGGAAAATTCAGCTTCCAAAGGGATTTTTTTTAATTGCTCTGAGATCAGGATGCTCTTTATTTTGGGGCTATTGTGAGAACTGGCTGCTTTCAGCTCTCTCAGGCAGTTGCTACCAAGTGAACGCTCTGGATAAACTTCCCAGCAGAATCAAGGATGGAGATTGCTTGGACAAAGCAGATAATTTAGTGTTTCTTTAGGCTCAGGCAGAGTAAACATTTATGCAGCTCTAAAGCCAGCAATCAGAAATGTTGTAAAAAATCTCTTCAAGCTCCCAAGTAAATGCTGTGGGGCTTAATTTTCATTTTGGTTGATTAAATGATACTGGCAATACTTCCCTTATCCTATACATGTTAGGAATATAAAGCTGTAATTAGGGTGGGGAACCCCAGAAAGGGCAAGGATAGCTTCTTGGGGAAAGCAACACATGCAGATTTTCCTCTTCATATGGAACAGAAATTCATCCCTGGAGACAAAATAGGAACATCAGGTTTGCATAGAGTGGATATAATTTTAAATTTGAAATCAGAGTTGTTTTTCATAACCATCTCGTTGTTCAGAGCTGGAGAAGATTGGAGAATCAGTGCCATTAGCTGAGTGCATTCCATTAAAACTTGAATTTTAAACCTGTTTATTTGGAAAAGAATAAACAAAGCCATAATGGTAATTTTAATAGAAGCACAGATGCATATCAAATGGATGCTGTTTGGATGGATTCACTGTGAGCAGTGGAATTTGTGGTGTTTGCCCATAAATCAGGGTGGGGATGGACAGGCAACCTGTGGCTTTGCCACCTCTGCCATCTCTTGCGCTCCATCCTACCTCCCTTGTCCCAGGACTGGGCAAAAGTCTTAATCTGATTGGAAAAAAAATACTGATAAGGGATTTGTTAATGATTTTTCATTACTTGATTACGCCGTGCAGTCTTCAGGTGCTTCTCCACCACCTCTTGCCTTAAAAGACACTGAGCTCCAGCCCTCAGAATTATCTGCTGAATATTTGATGTGTCTTCCCTCCCTCTTTGTCTGTTCCCTTCCCAAATTCCGCATCACTCCATTGCGGAATCCTGATCTGCAGCACATGGCACTGAGCTATCCAGGTCTTTGCAGGGGGAGTGGCCTAACACACCACACACCAGAGGTGTTTGCACAAGCAGGTCCCAGGATCCTCGTTTTTGGAAGTTAATGGTTTAGCAGAACGGTGTGGTGGCATCCTGTGTTGCAGAAGCAAATAGAAACCAACAGATGTGACTTTTATTTTTGTATTCGGTGGTTATTTGCTGCCTGGGAATATGTGAGTAGAATGGCGAGAATGGGGAATAAAAGGAAAAATTAGGCTGCTGCTCCTTTGCTCTCTGTTTTTTTGGGAATTCCTTTAGCCTTCTGTTCCCAATTTTAAGGCTGACCTTGTGATCAACAAAATTGCATTTGCCTCAGAAATAAAACCTTTATTTCACAAAAACATGCAGCAAATTTTCTTTTCAAAGGCAGCATTTACCCTTCGCCTTCAATCCTGTGAGCCACCTAAATTGCTTTGCCTCCTGCAGCTGGTGCGTGATGAGGTGGTGTTTCTGTGGTTCCTTTTGCTCTGTTGTAATTATGTTTAGATTTGTAGCTCTGCTTTCCCATTTGTCTCTGTTCCGTTGCGCGTGTAATGGGGTATGGATTGTATTTTATAAGTTTTGACACTTTGAAACTTGCCCTGTACTTACAATTGAATGTAAATGTTTTGCTCCAGGCTAGCTAAAAAAAGGGATTTCAGAATAGTAGGGTTTTCTTAGGGAAATTGTAAATGCCTGGGTTGGGTTTTGTTTGATAGGTTTGCTTGTTATTTGGCTAAATTTGCCTTTAAAAATCCAGCTGTGACTTTCCTTCTGGCCAAATGCCTCTTACCTGCTGTAGTTGCTTATCAGATCTACCTGCCATCTTCCATGCCTTGGAATTTGAGAGGTGGGCTGCAAATATTTTATGGAATCATGGAATGGTTTGGGTTTGGTAGGGACCTTAAAGATTGTCCAGTTCCAGCCCCTTGCAGGGCAGGGACACCTTCCACTAGACCAGGTTGCTCCAAGACTCATCCAGCCTGGCCTTGGACATTTGCAGGGATGTGGAGTCCACAGCCTCTGTGGGAAGGCGAGATTCCCTCTTGATGAGGGTTTTGGGGAAGGGCTGAGGAATTGGAATAACACTGATAAGCAGTTGGATGTGACAGCCAGGCATGTGCCAATAGCTAACACTCACAGATATTTAATCTGTTTATTAGGCAGATTGTGTGCCTCTTTCAGAACAGGTAATAAACACCCACAACAGTTATTCTGTGAAACTTTTCCTGGTTTAGGACAGGCAACACCTGGAAACCTCGTGTTGTTTTCCTGAAGCAGCGTTCTCCTTCAGCAGGATGTTCCGGCTGCGGTTCCTGCCCGTGGCCGCGGGGCTGGCGGCGGTGTCACGGCGTTACCACGGGACAGCCCCGCGCCCCGGCACCCGGCGTAGGCTCGTGGTGGCGGCTTTCCTCGGGACCACAGCGGCGACAGCGAGCGCCAGATTCCTGTGGCAGAGGTAATTAATGGATGTCTAATTTCTTTTCTGCCCCTGGTAAGTACCTGCGGTGCTCCTGCTTGTCCTGCTTCTGCTGCGTGGAAGGAATGGCTGTGGGTGATTCCCTGAGGAGCTGCTTTGCTGCTGGGAGTACTCAGGGATGCGACAAAGCTCGGTGCTGAGGCGTTGTCTCTTTAATGTGGTTTCTTGCCTGGTGTTTGTGGTGTTGTGAAGAGAGAAACCTTTGCTTTCACAGCTTCTGATTGAAACAGCACGTCTGGCCAGGGTTTGCTCCTCTGTTTCTCTGCGTGGACTGCTGGCTGCTTCGTGTATAAAATGCAGCAGAGAAGCAGAAGGGGACGGTCTGTCTTCTGGTGAGAAGGTAGCAGCACATAGGGTTTATGTGGATTTTAAGGGTCAGAGCCTTAGGACACCTCATGGGCTCTGGGGCTCAAAGCTCGTTTCTGTAACTGTGGAGAGAAAGGGGATATTTGGGCTTTCCTGAGGTGACTCTCACTGAACCCTGGGCCTGTGCCATGTCTGAAGTAAAACAGGGACTCCCTTCTCTTCCATCGCGTGTGAGCAGCGTGGCACCAGCAGTGTCACTCAAGCATGTGACTGCAATTAGAGTCTAAAAATAAAGTATTTGCTGAAAGCCTGTGTTCTTTTCATTCTAATACTCAGGTGATTTATTGCTGGCTTTCTGCTCACCTGTGGCTAGAAGGCTCTAGTTTTAATGCAGCGGGAGAAGGGTGATGAGAATTGTTCTGGCTGTTCCTTAGAGCTGTCAAACCTGGCTCTCTGCTAAGAGGAGTTGCTTAGGTGGAGGAAGAACACTGTGATCCAGCACAGTGTCGTTTTGTGCTGCATCTTGCTAACGATCTGCACTGATGCAGTCAGTGCCTCTGAGGGAATGGCCAGGATAACGCCCCTTTTCCAGCAGGGAAGTGAGTGGGGTTTTTCCACTTAAAACCTTATCCTCAGCATGATCCTGAAGTCAGTAGGACATTGTGTCCTGTGTAAAGCTGTCCCAGAGACATGGAGTTGATATCTCCCTCCTGTAGCAGGTTCCTCTGCTTTTAAGACCAGCTAAATTTTGAGGTGTTGGTGTTGCTTTTATCAGGAGGATGATGCTTGTGCTATGTGGAGTGCTGGGTCAGGGATGGATTTCAGGGAGGGATTTTTGGCTTCTGGAGTACTTTGCTGTTCCTTGGGTGCCCTTGGGCACCTTCCTCAGCTGAGCGTGCTGATAGAAATCAGTCAAAGAGACACAGCTCTCATCAATCTGGAGAGGCTGACTTGCTGTTATTACTTGTTTTGCCTTTCCTTGCTCTGTCTCCTTCGTCTTTTATAAATTTATAAAGCACTAAATAGAATTGTACAGACTTTCAAGTACTCCTTTCCTATCTGAGCCATGAAATAAATTCTCAACGTCAGCAACTGTAAAATAAAAGTGCACCCAAGCTTACGATATTAATTTAATTACTTGGCATAAAGCTGCTGAGTAAAACAAGGAACAAAACTGATATGTTTGATGTAGAAAATTCTTCATACTGACATCCATGGAAGTTTCAAGTGGGCGTTTTAGCCTTGTTTAAAGAAATAAGGGATGAAGTGTAAATTTCCTTTGTCTTTCTGAATATGTAAATTATGTGAGCAGTAGAGTTTAATTATGAGAGCAGGTGAATACTGAATGTTTGTAATGACATCCTGAGTTACTCAGGTAGGTATGTCCTGAGCTAGTACAGGAAGTAGCAGTAAGCATAATTAGTTAATTCTAACAGGTAAATATGTAAATATTTCTTTACAGTTAAGGCATTAAAGATGTAACAGGCCAGACCAAGAAGCAGTTGAAAATTTTAAGTTTCTTGGGCTAGATAAGTAGAAGATGATGATGGTGTGAAGAAAGACAGGAAATCTCAAGTAGAGACTGTCAGGTGCAGTCTGAAACCAGTGTGTTTTGGGTGGATTCTGTGGGATGTGCTGTGAGCAGCAGCAGAACCCGGTGCTGAGGTAAGGAAACTCACACAGAGGTAGAGGAGAAATCAAGGAGTGAAAAGATATATATGGAAAAATCCCATGGTTGTATGATGCAGGATAGACTTAATTGTGTCTTCCTAAGATGGGAGATGGGTTGGTGGGATCTTTGTTGGCTCCATGGCAGGTAAGTGTTGGTCTTGTTGCCTTCCCTGCCCTCCAGGAAGTCCTGCTGCCTGCTTTTGGGAGAATGTATCTCTTTTAAATTATTATACAACAGGAGTAGCTAATGCTGCTCAGTTTTCCTGTAGTGAGGAATACTTAAGCAGTGCAAATAGCTGAGCTTAGAAGACTAATGAAGTTTACCCTTTCTCAGCAATAACTTAAACTCTGAGGATTTCCAGCTGGCAAGAGAAGCAATTAAGTATCTGGGCATTGGCATAATGAACTGAATTAATTGAAATTAATCTTGGCGCAGTCATTGGCTACTCTAAATGAGGCACTAATATATGAGAAGTAGTAAACCTCATGGTTTGTGGCAAGCTTAATGTTTGTAAAAAATATTCTGTTGCTGATCCTGGAGTAAAACTTGTATTCTCTAGTTCCTGAAACCCATCTGGAGTGTTAGGAAATGGCTACAGATCTGTTCTTCATGTCACAACCCTTCCTGGCTGAATCTGTGGGCCTCTGAAAGCACTTAAATTGGCATTTTGGTGCTGAAGCTTGTTAATCGATCTAATAGTGAGTGAAATAAAGGAGCAAAGGTACCTTTGGCAGCACAGAGGGACCTCTGTGAGCAGTCTTACCAGTCCTCTTCCTGACGGACTGGAAATACTTAGTTAATGCTTCATTTCTTATCCTTCTGTGAATAAATTAGTGTGAATAAGAAGGGCAAGACACCTGTGTTGCTCTGGAAATTGCTGCCTCCAGCTCTAGGGTCCTCAGCATGAGATAGACATGGACCTTGTTGGAGCGAGTCCAGGGGAGGCCACAGAGCTGCTCCAAGGGCTGGAGCCCCTTGGCTCTGGAGCCAGGCTGGGAGAGCTGGGGCTGTTCAGCCTGGAGAAGAGAAGGATCTGGGGGGGAACTTAGAGCTCCTGCCAGTGCCTAAAGGGGCTCCAGGAGAGCTGGAGAGGGACTGGGGACAAGGGATGGAGGGACAGGACAAGAGGGAATGGCTTCCCACTGCCAGAGGACAGGATTAGTTTAGATATTGGGAAGGAATTGTTCTCTTTGAGGGCGAGGCCCTGGCACAGGGTGCCCAGAGAAGCCATGGCTGCCCCTGGATCCCTGGAAGTGTCCGAGGCCAGGTTGGATGGGGCTTGGAGCAATGTGGGACAGTGGGAGGTGTCCCTGCCCATGGCAGTGGGGGGAACTGGAGGAGCTTTAAGGTTCCTTCCAAATCAAACAGTTTTGGGATTTTGTAACTCTGTTTAAGAATGTGCTGGGTTTTTTGCACCAGTGTCCTGGGGGCTTTAGAGTAATTTGCTTAGAATACATTTTTAATGGGAGAACTGCTGGAAATATCTTATGCCAGCTGAAACAGCAACTTTAAAAATCTCTCTTGTAGTAAAACAAAGGAAACCACATAAATCATAGTCAAGAGGGGAGAAACCTGTTTTATGACTATAGATGTGTCAGGTACAAGTTAACCTAATGTAGGGGAGAAAAGATGAAAAATTCTAGATATTATCCATGTGAGATTATTTTTATTTTTAGAGCTCTGCTGTGTTTACATGTCAGGGGGATGGAACGAGATGATCTTTAAGGTCCCTCCAACCCAAACCATTTTGTGATTCTATGATTTTTTTTTTTTTTTTTATTCTCTGTGAGAGGTGACACACTGAAGAGACTATCCTTGGGATTGCTGTGTTGAAGATTTTTTTCCTAAGACTTCAAGGCACATTGATCTGGGACTGGTGTCTCAAAAGAACATTGTGTTCTCTCCGGTGGCTTTTGGCTAAATACTGGGTTTTTTTTCCCATGGATATTGGGGAAGGAAAGGATCAGATCCTGCGGGCACAGCCCTGTACCCCACTGTGGTGAGCTCTGTTTGGAAATGAAAGCAGCATCTCCTGGGGTAAGAAATACCAGATTTATAGCTCACAAGGATATTGGGGTAATGTCAGGACGCCGCAGCGTGTGTCATCTGAGTGACTACCTTTGTGAAGTTCTTGCCACAAATCCATCATGCCAATTTATGTCAATGTTGAGTGTGGGAGAGATGAGGAGAGAAGCTAAGTAGTAAACAGCCCTGTCAGTGTGGTGACACCCTGAAAAATTGGGTTGTGGCTCTTCATCATCTCTGGTGAATTTCTTATTAAAGTTTCAGGTAACTAATTTAGTTGCTGGATATGGTTGAGCTGAGGATGAGACAGAGCTCCTTGCTGAAAGTTCTCCTGATCCCTGGAAGTTGCCTGTTTTTATGAATGTCGTGTCCAGACTTGCTTCTGCATTACAGCATGAAAGCCCTGAAGTGGCCTTTAAACCTCCCTGGGATGTCTCCAGATGTTTGCATACAGGGAGAATGGCAGCTCTTAGTCAACTGAGGAACATGTGTGTCATGCAGGATTCCTCTCTCCTGCTTCTGGTTTGCTGGCAGCATCTTTGCTGACTCCTGGGTGCCCAACCTGTTGTTAGATCTCTTACATTTCCTTCTGAGACTGAGCAGCAACTGATAGCTGAGTACTTTGCTACTGCCTTCAGGATTAGAATAACTGAGTGCTGTTATCTCTGGCACAAAGCTTTGTGATTTTTTCGCACTGTTCTGCTTCTGTCATTCAAAGAAGAAAAGTACTTTCAAGTGAGGGGTTGTGATTCATTGGAAGACTTGCAACTTGGAGTGTTGTGCCAATGCCCAGTGTGAGCCCCAGGACCCTTCCTGGACGTATATCCTATGGTTGCATGTGTTTGGCTCTCTTAAAGAATGATTCCCTAAGTGAGAATTTATCATTTCAGGCCTCTGGTAGCTCGGTGTTTTTGGGGAGGATGAGGAGCCTAATCTTACACTTGATTGTTGGCTTTCTCCAAGGATTCAAAGGAGATATTGCTAAGTGGGTGGGAAATAGTCTTTGATTCAAATTCAGTTCACTGGAGGGGAAAAAAAAGTCTGAAGAGATCAGGGTTGGTTGAAGCATGGCAGTAGGATTCAGGATCCAGGGAAGGCACGCTCCGCGGAGAGAGGCTGGCGGCTGGTCTTGGCGCACAGTGAAGGGAGGCTTTGTATTTTCATTTCCCTTTTGTGCAGAAGCTGCAGCACCAGGAATTCCATTGGAAAGTCAGCCTCTTCAAAGAGGGGAGGGCAGAGTCTTCACTTGCTGAAGGAAGTCCAGCAGGGTGGGTATTCCTGGAGCTATGGGCTTTTTTTTTCTCCAGCCATGCTCTGACATCTGCATTGAAAGACTTTTTTTTATGTGGGCTGAGTATGAAAGTTGCAGTTGTTGGAAGCCAAAGATTTCAGCAGAGGGTGGTAAAATACACAGAGGAGAAGATGCACGTAGAGAGCTGCTCCTTCAGTGGTTAATTCAGTGAGTAGTTTGGCCAGTGGCCTGGAGGTGAGGAATAGCTGTTAAAACCTTGCTTGAGAAGTAGCCTACAGACTCTGCCTTTCTCCTCAGAGCTCATTTTCCTGGATGCTGGGAAGGTGATCTGACTGTGGAGCAGAGTTAATTACCTGGATAAACCAGAGGGAGGAAAGAGCTAACTGTATTCAAACAGCCTCTGTCTGTATCGCTGGAGCAGCTGACTTGACAGCCTGATGGATTGAAGGAATGCGTGGGATATGCTGAAAATGTTTGATTTTTCAATTTCATCTATCCCTTCCCTCGTTTGCTAGCTGTCAGTCAAGCAAATCTTTCCTGATACAGCTATTCTCCAGCCTGTTTCATATGGAATATCTTAGTTGGGGCGATAAGCAATTGATTTCCTATTGCTTTTCTGTCCCCTTTTCCCAAGAGATTCCCTCAGAGCCACTTAAGATGGGTGTCCTGCCTGCACAAGGGCTTTCCATGTCAGTGCTGCTGGTGTAGCCTCAGCTGGCAGCTGCATTTTTCATCCAAACCCACAGCTCCTCAAGGATGTGCCAGTGCTGATTAAACTTTCAAGAAAGGCTTCCGGAGAGGTGCCAGCGTGGCCTTCATGCTCCAAGAGAGATCAGCTGCTGGACTGTTCTGGGGAAAGAATTTCCCTCTCTTAAGATACTTGTGGAGGACCCAGGTTTGGATCCCGTCTCTGAAAGCTTGGTTCAGTGGAGGTCTTGAAGATGGTGCTTTGCTGTTTGCAAACATATGCTGGCAAATTGAGACTCAGGGCCTTTTCAGAGCGGGAAGTGTGTAAAACTCCATTTTTATGTGAAAAGGCAGGATTAATACTGCTCTTCACTAAGCACTTGTGTATTTTATTACATCAGACCCCCGTAATGGGGCTGTGTTCTGTCCCACTGTGTACTAGAAACCTCTGAACCCCTGTCTGAGCTGATCCATTCCAACCCAAACCATTCCATAAATAATAAAGTGCTTTCTACCCACCAGTACTGTGGAAAGTTTGCAGTTCTTTAGCCTGTTCCCATCTGTCTTGTACTGTGACTGTCAGTGAATTATTGGATGCTGATAAGGAGAGAGTTGTCTTTTATTTTGGTAGCATTTAAATTAATTGATGGAGCACCTACCCTCATTTCTGCTTCTTGGAAGCCGATGTGCTGAGATTGCTGCAAGCTGTGGAAGGTGCCCCTGCTCATGGCAGGCAGTTGGAGTTAGAAGATCTTTAAGGCCCCTTCCAATCCAAACCAAACCATTCCACGATTCTGTGATTTCTAGGGGGAACTGACACAGACTCTCTCTGTTAATATTACATACCACATCTGTGTTTTCCAGGAAACTGGTAGGATGAAGTATGTGTAGCCTTTTGTTTAGAGCCTGGAGGACTTCAAAAATCTTGGTTTGTTTTTGTTTTTCTCCCAAGGCAGCCCTTTTAAAACAAACTCGCACAGCTGTAAATGACCGTGTTCATAGTTGCAGGCAGTACCAAAGTGGCCAAGGAGCAGCACCTGTGTGTATGCCCCGTACCCTGTGATTAGTCCAAAATAAATTACCAGGAATGCAAAGTAAAGGCGGAGTTGCTTAAATTATAGGCAGACTGGGATGTTTCCCTGAGCTGTTTGAGTCTTTTAGAAAGAGAAGTAATTTTGTCAAACCGTTGGCTTTGTTGCTTGTGACATGTTAACGGATCCTCAGAGATTATAATTTCACTGATGTTAATGTGGTCTGAGCTCTGTCTGATTCTAAACTGCTTTGCAAGTAAAGCATGGGAAATCCAGAGCATTGTTTGGCTTAGGGATTTATCCTGCTTTTTATTTAATCATCCCATTGCCAGTTGCAGTTCTGTGAGTTGCTCCTGACTCTGAGTGATTTGAAGTGTTGTGTCTTGGTCTATGAACAGAGTTGCCTGAAGATCTTTGTATTTGAACAGCAAGGGAAAAGGGGTCCTGTGCTCTGCCAGAATTTTATTTCCACCTTGAGAATAAACAACTCCAGTTGTGTTGTCACAAATCCTGCAGCACTGGTGTTTAGAAGAGTCGTTGGTGGAAGGAGGGGATAAAACAGCCTGTCAGCTGCTGGAGATACAAAATAAATCAGCTGAGCTGAAACAAAAAGGTTGTTCATCCTGAATCCTGCAGTGCTGATGGTAAAACACATTTCTGTCACTTAATATATCTTTTTGGGGAAGCAGAGGTAAAATTTAGTGCTAGAGGAGTTATGATATGCCCTTCTCCCAGTGTTTCTTGCATGTCTAGTTTTTGGGAGAGGGTGTGATAATTCACTGAGTGATTTGGCCTGGGAAAACTTACTGTGACCATTAGTCTGGGTTTTGGTGTGGGGTGGAAATTTGATTACAACAGGGGAAAGCACACTGTATTCCAAGGGGACTGGTCACTTCTTTGCTTTTGCTTTGCAGCCTTCCCCGCTGAACTGTAACTGGTGTTGCACTCGGGTAGAGCCTGGCAGGACCATTTTGTTGCAGCCTTAGCACCACTCAGTCACTTCCTAAACGAGTGTTTTCTTTTCTCTGGTACAGGGCCTACGCAGAAGACTCTGTCAGACACGGCCCGAGGGCAGAGCCAGGGGAGAAGGTGAAGCACGAGGAGGAGGAGAGCAGCAGCAGCAGCGAGGGCAGGAGGGCAGTGGCCTCGGGCGATGAGGAGGCAGCGCCGGAAGGGAAGAAGAAGAAGCGTTCCGGGTTCAGGGACCGCAAGGTACCAAACTTGGGCATCTTGCAAGAGAGAAAACTTGCTCTGTACCTGTCTTTATGTTCTAAAGGACCTTACTGGTCTGGGAGCCTACTTTCTTGGCATGTTGCCATGAGTTTCTGCAGGTTGAAACTTCTGTGTTTGGAAAGCACAGTACAGGGATCCTCTGAAATGGAGACCTCTTTTCCTGCCTCCACTTGGATGTCCAAGATAATCAAGGCTCCTGCACTGATGGCTGTTAGGGATGGTGCATGCAAAGCAGGGAATTGGTGCCAAAGCTTTTAAACCATCTGGGACATTCAGCATGAGTGTCTCTGAGTTCATCTCTTTGCCTGTGAATATACACAGTGCATGGAGAAAGAAGTAGAGGATGAATGTGGAAGGGAGGGTTATAGGAAAGGTGTACTTTAATTCTTCATTTAATTATTCTGTGCAAATGTACTTGTTGAAATACAGCCTCAGTCCCTCTTCTTGGTTAGTCCTGGCTCTCTCTTGATGCTTCTGGCTATTTCATTTTTGGATTGTATGTATTTTCAAGAGGAGGAAAACTTGAGTAATAAACTCTATTGTTGGCTTGTGACCTGCCTTCACTCCTGGGCAATTCCAGGAGCCTTGGGCTCCTCAGAACTGACAACTGGTTTGGCACAATCTGAAACTACTGTTATTAAAGGATGTGTAATTTGGTCTGACAGAGTCCTGTAACTGGGAGCTGGCAGACAGCAGTATTTTATTTTTTATGCCCATCTGGATGTCAGTTTTACAGGGCTGCGTTGGATGATGCAATATCTTTGCAGCACCAAAGAGGAGAAAGGAATTGTGAAGAGCATTTATTCCCATTTTGTTATGATTTGCTTCTGATAATTAGTTTTAAGCATGTGTTCTGGAGGTTGCATCTCATTAGCTGTTAAATTGTGGATGGTCGTATATAGTGGCTTAACAGCTTCTCATGAAAAATTAAGAGCTGTTTCCTTTGAAGCTGCCGAATCATTTCGGTTCCTGGTCAGAAAAGATTACACAACTTGAGATTTCAAGTGCCTCGTGGCATTTGGGGCACCAGACTCTCTCCTGTTGTGACATGTTGGTGGCAGCTCAGTGAAGTTACGTAGTAAGATACCGTGCTGAGATATTCAGAATCGTCCAGGAATGTGGGTTCTTGGAAGCTGCTAATTTTCATGGCAGCTGGGTGTCAGGTGCTCTGACAATTTCAGCTCTTGCCAGTACCACTCAAGAAAAGCAGGTTATTGGCTTTTTCCAGTGTCAGCAGATGGAGGCAGGTTGCAAAGAGCAAACCCCAGTCCACCTCCATCCACACCCTTACTTTTGAATACATTGAGTGTAAAGATTGATTTTTGTCTGACGTGGCTGCTGGCTGGGGAAGCCAGAGGAAGTTTTTTTACAGGCAAGGACTATTGTTCCAGTTGTTAAGAGATGTGCCTGTGTTGACCAGCTCTTCCCTTCCCAAGCTAGGCAGGGAGGAATATGGTCATTTCCAAATGAGACACAAGCCAGGTGTGCCCAAAAGATGGGAATACTGTGTGGCCTGGATCCCTTCTCATGCCAGTCTGCCTTCCTCCGACAGCAGGAACTCAGGAGCAGCGATTTCCTTGGGGACAGCCCTGTTTAAGACACCCCTCATCATCTTTGTGCCGACACAAGCCTTTTCTCTGCAGCCTCGAGACAGAACGTACCTTGTGTGGCCTGAATGCCAATGTTGCAAAAGCTCTATTAAATGCAGGATGTGCCAGGTATTCTCCCAGGAGCCTGTTCTGTGTTTGAGCGGCTCCGCTGTGGGCTCGGTGTTTGATCAGCAGTTGCTGCAGTGAGTCACCTCGGGAGCTGTGTTTGAATGTGGCCAGCTCAGATAACAGCAGAAGGTGTGCCTCTGCTCCCGACTCAGAATCAGGGCTGCTCCCCTAATTGTGTAGCACCTTGGGGATTCTTGACTCTTCTGCGTGTTTAAGAAAACCCCAACAAACCACGACCCACAGTAAAAACTCTTCCCAGCTCTTCCCGTAATTAATTGAAAATTGTGTGGGATTTTCCTTGCGAAAAAATTAAGCCTAATTGGAAGTGTTTAACACTTGTTTGTTATGCTAATGTTGCTTTTAATGAAGGTGATGATTAGTGGTGAAGCAATAAATTAAGTTTGACGTTGCTGTTTTAGATAGTGATCCAGCGAGAGGGGGAAGCTGAAATAGAAACCACTCTCAGATGTTGGAATTGTGTGTGGATGGTTCCCAAGCACGTGTTGTGTGTGCAGTGTGTAGGTCCTGGATATGTAGGGCAGAAAAGCAAAAAATTACTTGAGTGCCTGTATAGTTTGAAGGCTAATGAGCTGTAATACATGATGGGGGCGGGCTGACGTGTTAATTAACTTGCTGAAAGTGTTTGCATGCAGCAGTAGGGCTGACTTATCAAGATGTACTGGCAGTGTTTGGGCCCTGCAAGTATCTTGCCTTGGGATGTTCCTCGTGCTGAGCCTTCATTTGGGTGTGTGTCACAGGAGGAAGCACAAAGAAAATGAGCCCTAATTAATTTACCCTGTTAAGATGTGTGCTGTTGCATAGTCAGGGAGGCCCTGGTGATGCTCTCGAAGTGCCTTGAGATGTTAATTTAGAGCTTTATTTTCATGTCAGCGTAGGATTTAGGGTTTTTTTTCTTTTAACCTGAGGCTTCGCGTAAACATTGACAGTCTCAACAGCACCTCACTCTTGTAGAGCAACAGGGATTACTTACTTGTCTTTCTCCTCCAGTACATGCTCTGCTAATAAATGCAAAAAAGGGATTTTCCCCTTTGGGTCATATCATCTTTCTGGAGGTGCCTGATTACGTGAGGCTGCAGTTCTGGGGGTAGGATGAGAATTTTGGCTGGTCTTCCTTGCATTGAGGACTAGTTTGTACTGGGGAAAGGTGAGAGGTCAGGAGAGGAGACACTTGCCTGGCATGATTTTCAGTCCAGGTTGCTTTGAAGCAGTGCAAAAACCCCTCAGAAATGGTTGCCTGCCCCCAAATACATGGGCTCTTATCTCCATATTTGTGTGGTGGGATCAGGCCACCCCTGTTATCCCCCACTTGACGTTTAGCACCCAGTCATGAATAAGTGAGTTTTTTCCCATTTGCAGCATCTTGGCTGCTCCCTTCTTGACCTGGCTTCGTGTTGCACCCAGCCTTGCAGTCAGAGGGATGGGCTGCAACGTTTGTCAGTTTTTGCCAGCTGATTAGCTCATTAGCAAGAATGATGCAATTGTGAGTTCAGCTGCGGGCAAAAAGGAAGAAGTGTGGCTGCATTTGCTCCCTTCTTGTAGGGAAGCTTGTGGAAGAAGTGAGATTTCAGTTGTGATGAAAGCAGCCTGTGAGATGCTAAAAAGCAGTTTAGATTCTACTTTTTTGGTCTAGATTGCGTGTTTTTGTGCTGTGAGCTGAGACAGGGAGATGTGTTTTTGAGCCCAAGTTGTTAGTAAGCTGTTGTTGCTTTGGAAGTAATACTCTAAATATTCTAAACATGAGGAGAAAAGCGCCTGACAGCAGCATCTTAGCAGGGGCTTAAAATGGATGCAGAGGGAAGAGCCGTTGTGGATATGAAGTCAAGTGGGATAAAATGAAACATAGTTTTACTGCCAGAAATGTCAGGACTGCTGTCTCTGGTGCAGCAGTGGGATTGTTGAGTTGTGCCTAGCTGAGTTGAGGGAAAACGTTGGATAGAGCCTTGCAAGAAATTTTTCCACAGGCTTGGAAAAGTTGGCTAATGAGTTGTTTTAGCTAGAAAGCAGGCTGTGTTGCCATGGATGGAGGGAGCTGGTCGTGGTCTGTGGTGTCTGCTCTTGGCTCCAGTCTGGGGTTTCATACTGTCCTTGGGTTTATTTGTCTTGCTTGAAGGTAAAAATACCGAGCTGTTTCTGGCTGATTAAGCTGGGTGGGGTGTTATTCATGAGATTGGGTCAGGCAGGAGTGAGATATGGGCCTGCACCCACAAGTGAAAAGATCGCTTTGGCACAAGGAGCTGCCTCCTGCCAGGTGGGAGCAGTAGACAAAGCTGGAAAGAGATGGAAAAGTGGGTGTCATCTTTTACTGGGACCTGGAGCTTGGCAATAAAGCAATTGCCCTCATTCCAATCTCCTTATCTGTGGAGAACCTTGTGGACTGAAGCAATAAAAGTGGGACTAGGTTTGTTGTTTAGAGGTGCAAGGGGCCTAGGGACAAAAACTTTCTCCTGCAGAAAGAACTGCCTGTAGTGGTTGATGCAAGGACATGTGAATTCTGGAAAAGCTGTGGTGATGCAGAGACTAAGGAGAAGAATGCTTTAGGTACTGTCTTTCTAGATAATGTCATCTGTGGTGGCATTGCTGGGGCAAATAAAGAGGAGAGAGGCTTTGCTTTACCAAAGCCTGGCTTGGGGGATTTGGAACATATGGCTTGTTTTATCCTAGAAATGAGAAAAACTAGAGGGTGTTTTCTGTCTGATAAACATCAGGCTGAGGAAGTTGTTCAAGTTTAAGGACAAGGCTGAACCAGGACCAAAGCCAGGAATGATGTACAGCTGCCTTGGCAGTACCCTTGATCTTGCCTCTTCTCTCGCAGCACATCATCCGTTGGGTTTTTTTCCTCCTGTGGCTCTCGGCCAGCTGCAGGTTTCAAGTACATTATGGACTGTTAAACACGGCATATAATGCAGGAATGAAAAGCTGAAGTAAGGAGGAAAGTTTTCTGTGCTAATACATGATGAAGTGTAGTTGTCTGTGCCTTTTTCCACCCTTGTGGCCTTGTGTTGGGATTTTGTTTAGAAAAGATGTCTGTTGTCTTTGATTAATTCCAGCTGTTTGGGGGGAAACTGATTCTAGGTGCAAAAAAAAAAAAATCACTGCTGGCAGAGTTAGGAAGAAGCAGATTGGTGGGGAGGACTGAGTTTCTGGGGAATTCTGCCAATGTGATAGAAAAGAGGAAAAAATGAGCTTGGGTGACTGAGCAACCAGCTGCGGCTCCAAGACATTTTTTCCAGGACTCTGCTTGAAAGTAAAGGTTTCTCTCAGCCTTCCAAGACTTTTTTCTTTTACTTCATATATTAATCACAAATCAAACCCTTCAACGCTGTGGTTAAAATGTTGGGCTGCTTTAGATTCACAAATGTGATGCCAGTGCTTTTTCTTATGCTCATGTTTTTAAAGCACCTTCAGGGATTTTGTGAATTTGTTTTTCCTCTGCCACCATGAAGAGTCTAAATTTATTCATAATAAAGATTTTTAGTGTTTGTTCTTAATCCTGGGACATCAGCAGCTGATATGTCCAATTTTTGTGGTGGTTGAAAGGGTTTTTGAAAGGAATAATGCCAAAAGAGTCGAGAGTTGTGTTGCTGCGCGCAACTTGTCCTGTGGCAAATCTCTTTGAGGACTAAGAGTCAGTGTGGGGCAGGAACAGGGCACATCTAATGCTGGCTAAATTTCATTTCCAGGTGATGGAATACGAGAACAGGATCAGAGCCTACTCCACGCCAGACAAAATCTTCAGATACTTTGCCACGCTGAAGGTCATCAACGAGCACGGCGAGTCCGAGGTCTTCATGACCCCGCAGGATTTCGTGAGATCCATCACCCCCAACGAGAAGCAGCCGGAGAGTGAGTGGTGTGTGGGTGGTGAGCAGGGGAACTGATACTCCCCAGTCTCTGCTCAGCTGGTCTTTAAAGTTCCCAGCTCTGATTGCCAGGGCTAGGAAGCATCTCTTGAAGCTCTGCTGCTCCAAGCCCCAAATGAGCCTGAGCCCTTTCATGTTTCCCAAGATGCTGTTGCAGTGTAGCAGATCTGGCTGGTGTGAGCCCTTGAAGAGCAGATGGGATGCCTTTCTCCTATATTTAATAGGGAAAGATTACCTTTAACTGAAACACCTCTTAAACCTACAAAAAGAGGTTGCTTTGTCAAGGAAAACTTCAGCAATAAAGGTTGGATTCGATGATCTTAGAGGTCTTTTCCGACCTAAATGGTTCTAAAGGGTGGAGGCAGCCCCATGTGATGCTGCTGGTCAGGGTAGGGCTCATCTCTGCCGTCTTCAAATTCCCTGTGGATTGCAGACAAGCGCGTCACTAGTGGTACCTGGTGGGGTTTGGCAATCAACAAGTGGGAGAGAGACACCTTGCTCTTGTCTGGAAAGCTGTCCCCTGAAAATTTGGTGTTGATGGGGTAGCAGGAGGCTTTTGTCTGCATTCCATTTTGGAGGAGATTCATGTCAAGGGCGAGATGTGGGAGATCGTGTTTCTTGGTCTCCCACATTGTATCTCCAAGAATGGAACAGGCTTTTGTCAAATTAAAACTCCTCTTGTCTCTACAGACATTAATGAAGAACTTCAGCCCCCAAATGTTAACTTTTTGAGTGTTGGGTTTATGTCCAAATTGTGAAACTGTTTTGATATCTTAGATGACAGCTGCTAAATAAATACCGTGTACCCTTGTGCTTAGAAAATAACAATATGAAGTGTGCGCAGGAGGGAAGAAAAAATAATCCTGGCATTGGTGTTTAAAGCACGTAGGTGAACTGATATTTAGGTTTCCATCAAGTCCTGGAAATGGCTGTAGTTTCCATGTGAATTAATGGCTGTAGGTTACCATCTTGTCTATCTAAAGCTTCTTGAACTGGTACTTGGAAAAGCAGTAGCACCTGTCTGGAAGCTTAAAAGCTGAAAACATCCTGTGTTTCATTTCAACACATCTGATTCTCTTTTTACTTCTTCCACGTGCATTTTAGGGTGTGTACAGAAAATAGGTGGAAGAGTGCTCAGCAAACACCTCCTTCAGAGACAAGCAGAGGTGACTAATGGGAAATAATAATTCATCAGTCTTAGCCACTCACATCCCATTGTATTCCCATTGTTATCCTGGCTGTTGAACTGGCCACATGAAGCCAGTCACTGCCTTTATGTGCCTGCAAATGCTGCCAGTCAGTGGCACACAGCAGCTTGTAAGGGAAGAAAGTGGCCTCAGGTGCTCTTGGCAAGTGGAATGGGGTAGAAACTGAGCTTGGGCTGCCCGTCAGCAGGCAGAGCAGGAAGGTAGGCATCTTGGATTTTGTTGAGTTGAAAAATCTGTTTTCAGGCCTCTTACCGTTGTGGATTTGCTTCTAGATGGAGCTGCTCTAGGGTGGTTGTTCCTTATGAGCTCTGTACATTATCACAATCCCAGTAAATGGGTTTTTTTTAATACATAATGAACAGTAGAAGAGTAAAACACTTATCGCTACAATGAAGTCAAACCAGCCATAACCTTGTTCTCAAATGTTTTTAAAGCTGGTAGTAAAAAATAAAAGGAAGATAGGTCTGGTTTTCAGACCAGAAATTAAAAACAAAGAGTGCTACCTGCTGGCCAGATGAGTTCTGTACTTCACACCCTGCCGGTGCTTTTGACTCATAGGATAATTTAGGTTACAGGTTAGTTGGGAAATGCTGGGGCTGCTTTTTCCCTGAGTCACGACCTGGGTGTGCCCTCCACTGGGGCTGGAGCATTCTGCCTTCATCCCGAGGTGTTCCTTGGGGTTGTGATGTAGCCTGGTGTGTTCCAGGGAAACCTCTGTGAGGTAATCCTTCGGTGTGCTCAAGCTGCTGGTCGTAATTTCAGAGAGTAACTTCTTGTAAATGCCTCTGCTGTTTTATGGAGAGAAAACACTGTGGAATATAAGTGATCTGGAGTAATGAGGTAGCTGAGTCCCTGTTGTATTTATTTTTAAACTGCTCATCTACTGTGAGGTATCGTGTGCCTGATTCATTTTTATGGATTACATAGGGGAAAGTTTGATTTATTTTCAATAAATTGTCATCTTAATTCTAGCCTGCGTTTTGCTAGCTTGGGGAAAATGAATGCCAGTTCCTCAGCTCCTGTAGATTGCTTTCTCTGGTTCAGTCAAATTTCCTGCCACAGCATTCCCAAGTAGGCAAGCTGTGCTTAAGGAATGAGAAGAAGCCAAAGAATGGCATTAAACTTGAAAGCTGCTTCAAAAAAATAATTTCTTTCTGTGCTATCTGGAAAGTTCAAGTGCCAGGAGAAGCGTGGGTGGTGATTTCTGCTCCCTGCAGTCCTGTATTATTTTTTTCCTCCCACATCCTCTCATACCTGAGAGATAAGTTGGTTCCAAGAGTGGATGGGCAGGGATGGCTGTTTCCTACCTGGTGCTTCCTTGGTACCCCAGTCCCAAATAAGCTGAAAATACTCTGCCTGTGGTGGGAAGCGCAAGGGTTCCCTCCATTTCCCCAAGTTTATCAGGGTCCATTCTGCACCGATTGTTTTCATGGGGAAAGTGAGCATTTTGGAGCATCCTGGACTAAGAAGGAGCTGTGTCATGCTCAGCCAGTATCAGTTTTCTTATGGCCTGTGCAGTAAGGATTGAAGGAAGTAAAAAGTCCTTCTTATATCTCATCCCAGCATGCTGTAATGAAGGCAGGTTCTTCCCAAACCGATCCTGCTCTTCCATCCCTGTATTAACCTCGCTGGTTATCCCAGACTCCGGCCATAGGAAAGATGCGTTTCAAGTTTCACCACATAGTGAGCAGCAACTCAAATATCTGAAGTCTTGGAAGGTTTTTTGGTTGGGTTGGTTTTTTGTTTGAGTGCAAGAAACCCCAAACGTGCTGCTGAAGCCCAGGCAGAAGCAGCAGCTGTGGCCCTGCAGGCTCTGTGCACGGGACGGTGACGGAGCAGAGGAGCCGTGAAGGACGGAGCTGATTCCTGGGGGCTGCATCACAGTGCACAGCTTGCTTCTCCCGCTAGAAATGGTTTGTTTTGCATATCTGAACTTCATGAGAAGCTGAGCACGAGCTGGCCTCTGGGGTTGTACAATGCATGAATGATTATTTGTTATTTTGATTAAAGTTTATGAATTATGGATCTGATCTCCCGTAGAACCAGCAGCCAGGAGCTGTGACAAGCACTCATGTGATGGGGAGGGGAGAACTCCCTGGGCTGGTACAGATCCCAAAAGTTACACCAAGTGGTCAGCTGGGATATTTAAGACCTAGAAGGAAGCCAGAGATTCTGGAATTCCAGTCCTTCTGGGAATTTACTCTCTGTTCTTCCTAAGTACATCTCCTGGAGAGGTCTTCAGGAAAGGATGCGAGTGAGAGGTAACTCCAGTTGTCTTCTGAACAAGGTAGGGTTCTTCTTCTGTGGAAATACATAATTCCTGGGCAAGAATCATCTTTGAGCCTGTCATGCCTGATCTGAGACCCCAGGAAAAGAGCCAAGGAGGACGGAGAGGTGCATTTACATGTATGCTAAAAGTCACGTAAATGAGGGCTTCCCATACAGGTGACAGGTTGGTGTGGCTGGTCAGGTGTGTTAGGAATGCATGTCTCATAGGGAGACTGGCTGGCCTGTTGGAGCAGGAGAAGATAGATGAGAACAAAGTCCCTTGATCCTTCATTCCTGGAACAAAACAGTCCTGGACTTGAACACAGGCCCGAGGCTGTTGTCCCCTGAGAAATCTCAGGCAGCTCATTGTTTGCTTGCAGATTACATTTTAGATGCAGAGGGGAAACACTCTGAATACAACAATCAGAAGCTAGATTACAGCTCTGGAGGGGAAAACTTGCTCCAGCATTTTCTCCTGCCATAATGTGGCATATCACAAGCACTGTTAGCAGGCTCTTCAGTCTTCATAATTAGCCCTTTTATTCATCTGCTGGCAAAAACAAAGAGTCCATGTTATATATTAAGCAGTGGGGAAAAAAGCAGATCGTGAGTGAATGTTACCCAAATAATGTGAAAAATCTGACAAGGGTATCGAGACTGGAAGGAATTGAAAAGGTTTTTCCATCAGTGGGAAGCTGCTGGTATCCCAGAGGAAATCATGGTGGTTTCTAATTGATCTCAACTGTGTTCTTGGCATAATATAATTGTCCTTCTCCTGGAAGCTCGTTTCTAAAATATTTTTTAGAACTGTAGTCTATAACCTGCTGCCTATGGATTTATTTTTACGAGGTAACATGAAGAGCTTAGTAATTGTCTACGTATTTATCAAGTGTGGTAATTAGCTGGCTTTGAGAAAATCCATGGAAAGTATGTTTTTGTTAATCAATAGGAATATAATAAGCATTTGATTTTAGATTTGGCTATTGCTGAACAAGAGTAAGAACAAGTTACTCTGCGTTTTTTCCTTTACATAATTCATTCCTTCTCCATGAAAACATCCTCCCCAGCCCAAAATGAGAGAGGTAAATGCAGGGAGCACAGTTCTGCTATTGAACACCCTCTTTTCCCCATTGTGGCAGGCAGTGAGTGTTAAGTAATTTTTGCTTTATATGGAATAATTTTTATTTTTAGAGTGCTGTGAAAGTACCATCACATGAATAAAAGTGGCAGCCTATATCCCTGGTATTGGTGAGTAAATGGTGTCAGTCTGCTCTGAAATAACATTTCTAGTGGTGCTATGTGCTTAGGTACACTGTGGCAGTGCTGCTGTTTATTTGGGGCCCCTGATAGGTGATATCAGAATTTGTAGGAGTAATAAACAGTGGTAGTTAAACATTCCAGGGAAGCTGATTTGGAAATCATTGCAGGTCACTGAGATGCTGCTGGCAGTGAGTGGCTGGTGCAAGAGCCCTTGGCTGCAGGAGCAAAAGGGATGTGTAGGGAAAGGTGAGGTGTTGTGCAGGGTGTCAGGTAAATAAAAGCATATTCTGGGGCAGGTTGTGGTGGAAACTCTGGGTTGTTTGTTCAGCAGAACAACAAATGAAGCTCTGGGTGGTCACTGCAATCAGACTAGCCGTGGTCTGTGTGTCCCAGGAAAGCTTGAAGCAGCCAGGTATCCTCCTGACATGACTTCTGGATTTCACTGCTGCCTCTCTTGAGGAAATCCTTTCAACCACTTCTGGGAGAATGCTTCTTCAGCCCCTGCTCCCCAGTGAAAGGTGGAAAAGCTCTTTTTTCCTGGTTCAACGTGCCTATTAGCCTATGTTCCTGCAGCTCGGCAGCAATAGCCCAGCCAGGGGCTGTTTGTCTTGGGAGTGTGGCATGTAGAGATAATCCTGTGGTGCCTTTAACACAGCACTCTGCCTTTTGAAAAACAGAGGTGTAATAACTGACATTCTTCCCTTCCCTTGTTCAGCTGTGATTGTCCTCATCCGTGCAGTGTTTCCATTGGCTCGCCAGCCTACGCAAATGCTGGATTCCTATTGCAGCATCTCGGAGGAAAAGCCTCTTGGAGTTTTTTTATGTAATTTAAAGAAAGACCCCAGGCATCAGGCAACAGACCCTCTTTGTTGGTTTCCTTTTGTCAGGTTTAAAGGCCTGTGGAAAAACAGGCAGCTAAGTCTTTAAAAGAGAAAATAAAACTGTACTGGGGAAAAGGAAAATGTATAGAGTAAAAGTGTATGCATTGAACAGAAATGCCACTTTTCAGCTTTTGAATTAGCTTCTTCTCTCAGCACCTATGTAAGGGGAATTTCACTGAGGAATTTAAGCGTGCCGCTTAATTAATGCAGCAGAGGAGAGGGGACGTTGTTGTGCATGGCTGGGAGGGTGACCGTGTAAAACACTGGTGGAAACACTGCTTGTATGTGCAGTACAATTGTGGAATCATCTGGGTTGGAAAAGATTTTAGGATTGGGTTCAACCATTGGCCCAAGCACTGCCAAGGCCACCGCTAAACAATGTCCCCAAGTGCCACATCTAACACGGCTTTTAAATCTCTCCAGGGATGGTGACTCCACCACTGCCCTGGGTAGCCTGTGCCAGTTGCTGACCATGCTTTTGGTGAAGGAATTTTTCCTAATATCCAATCTAAACCTCCCCTGGCACAGCTTGAGTCCGTTTCCCCTTGTCCTGTCCCTGTTCCCTGGGAGCAGAGCCCAACCCCCCCTGGCTGCCCCCTCCTGTCAGGGAGTTGTGCAGAGCCACAAGGTCCCCCCTGAGCCTCCTCTTCTCCAGGCTGAGCCCCTTTCCCAGCTCCCTCAGCCGCTCCTGGGGCTCCAGCCCCTTCCCCAGCTCCGTTCCCTTCCCTGGACATGCTCCAGTCCCTCCAGGGCTCTCTGGCCAGGAGGGCCCAGAACTGGACACAGCCCTCAAGGTCCCTCAGCAGGGCCAGCCCAGGAGATGTGCCCTGCCCTGGGCCTATGGCCACACAACTGCTGGGACAGCCCAGGGGCCATTATTTCCATATTTATTTATTATGTAAATATTTATTATAATTATTTAGAAATATATGGTATTTATGTATATAAAATGACAGTTACCAGCTCATCTGTTCTTGCTGTTCCTCTACATAAGCATCCATTCATTTTGGCTCTCTGTTGAAACCTGTTTGCTTTCCCAGTGTCCTATTCCAGAGGGTGCCATTAAGACATACTTTCACTTGCTATTTTTAATCCATGTCCTTTTTTTGGCTTTCCACGAGTACATGTATAATGTCAGGCTGTCAGGGATCTGTCTTTCAGCAGCATTTCCTGGCATGGGAAAAGGAGGTGTTCCTGAGAAATTACTGTATTATGACACATGGACATAAGCTCGGCTTAGGTCACCATCCAGATGGGGTGAGCTCCAACCACATAAAGAAGTGTCTGTAGTAAAATAATCACATTTATCAGATAAATCCTACCTCTGAATGCACCAATACTTACTGCATTTATACCCACAGCTTGGAGGAGGACAAAATTCAGAAGATTAAAGTCTGAAAATGTGTATGAATATGCAGTTTGCATTGTTATCAGGCTCATGAAATATTGAGAAGGTGCTTTCTGGCTGGAATTTTCACAAGTGCAGAAAGCCTGGTGACAATTGCCTTGACCTTTGAAATTGGTGGCAGAAGAGTTGTAGCTGCTTTGGGTCACAAAGGGTGAGGGGGTCACCCTGGAGCAATGAATAATTCCATTTTCTGCACAATACCACGAAACTTTCCAGGAGACAGGAAGGGTTTCATTATCCTCTTTCAAAAGCAGGTGACACAGCAGGCATGGGGAAAGGCTTTATTTTGGTTTTTCCATCTGATTTTCTAATTTAAATTGAAATGAGAAGGTGCTAATTACCATAAACAGTGGCAGAAAATGCATGGGACGTCTCTCTCCGGAAGGTTTTATTCCTCAGAGCACCAAAAATCAGCCTGTGCTCTCCCGAGTTTTACTGGAAATGCTCGGCTTGAGTTCTGCTTAATCTCTTCTCAGGATGCATCTTCCTGACTTTGGATTGCAAAACTCAGATAATTAATCTTCCTGAATTTTTTTTTTGTCATCTTGCTTATACGTGCAGTCACTGGTGTTAGATGCAGCCTGCTGGGCATTGTGGGTTAGATGAGAGCTTTGTGCCTTAGCTCAGCTAAGGCTGGGATATTCTTTTCCCCTCTTCAACATAAAAAAAACATTTTGTGAAGGTATGAGAGACTTTATTGGTATAAATAATCCCTCTGCCTGCCTTTCTCCCATCTAGCTAAAGAACGCCACTTCTTACAAATGCATCTATAGCTTATCTCCTTGAAAATTTATTTATTTTATACTCAAATATGAACAAGCTTTGGATTTGTTTGAGGATATCCCAAATAACTATGGGAACAAGTCTTTGTTTTTTCATTTGTGAGCCATTCAAAAGGTGTTATTAAAACCACCAAGAGTCACAGGTGAAATGTTTGCCTGGTAATAGTGCAGGGATCTGCTTTGGGGAGGGTATTTCAGGCTCTTGAGACGTGCTGGTTGCTGAGCTCTTACTGGCCCTGCTATAGAAGGAAGTTTTCTTCTCTGATTCCATGAGTTTGTTGGTTTTTTGTGTTCAAAATACAAAGTACAAAATGTACAAAACCAAAGAAAATTTTCCTCCTGTCCTTACAGTTTCTACAGATGTTACTCAGACCATGCATTTTACTTTCCAGTCGTCTCAAACAGAAGACACAAGAAATGTTTATTTTTATGCCATAAAAGCTTTTTTTTCTGTAAGTATTTTTTTTTCTCTTGCAGACCTGGGCCTGGACCAGTTCATAGTGAAACGCTACGATGGGAAGGTGAGCACATTAGACTATTAAATGTATTTTATTTAATGGCTTTTTTGACCTAGAATCCTTCAGTTATTACCTGTGTGAGGGTGTAAGTTAAATGAAGTGTGCGAAGTGTTCTCTTCTGAGCATTTTGTTTTTCAGTAGCATTGCAGTGCTTTTTCTGTAATGACAGAAAGATTGTTTCTATAAAGGGACTTTATTTTAATGTTTACAGGCAAAATAGTACCACTTCCTGTATTCTGGTGGGCTGGGAAATCATGGGTTGTATTCACATCTCTTTGTTGCTTCTTTCTGACTGTGTGAGAGCCCCACAAGTTAAACCATTTCAGGGGAAACTCACTGGACCTTTCCCTTCCAGTCTCATCTCCAGATTCCTAAAGGAGGGAGGTGCTCTTGTGGTTTTTTTCCTGCATCCCAACCATGTATTTCCCCCTTACCAAACAGCCTTTCTCGGTTCCTCTTTTGAGCCCCAGGTCCTTCCTGCAGCCGTGCTCTGGGTGCTTGTGCTGACATGAGAGGTGTTGGTAAAATCTTAAGCAAGTTCTGCTCTAGTTTTGTTTCCCTGTGAAAGTGGAGCCATGTAGCATCCCACTTGTTATTATGGATATCACAGACCTAATTATCCACACTGTAAATCTCACTGGGGTGGTAAAGGCAGCTCAGCCCCAGGACTGGCAGCTCAGATGGACTCCTTGATGCAGATAACTGCAGGTTAGTTAATTTTCCGTCATATCACCAGTGGCATACGATGGTCCTCTAGCTTTCAGCAGCATTTTCACCTGCACCATCTGAAAATAAAGCTTTCAAAGGGACATCAGCATCTCACCCCCTGTTGCTGCAGGGTGCACCTGACACAGAGTGTCAGGCATTTCCAGTAAGCCTCAACATGGGGGGAAAAAAAGGCATGTAAAGCTTTCTGTAAGCACAATGTGGGCTGAACACGTGCAATTCCCTGTTTTGTGTTTAGCAGGGACAGGTAACAACAAGATGATCAAATACCTGGGGTCCCTGTCATGAGCACTGGACGAGTGTGCTGGTTACCCAGGCAGCAGAGCAGGGCTTTGCTGGAAAACAGACAACAGGGAGGTGGATTTTGGCAGTTGGTTTTGATACGTAAAGCTCCAAAGCGTGTCGTGAACACCTGTTTTCTTTTCCCCCCGCCACAAACGTGATGTCTGCTTTTTGTGATCAGAAAAAACAACCCAACCAAAGGAAGGACGTATATTCTTTGCAAAATACCCAGTGTTTCTCCCTCTGGTTTCGTGACAGTCTGTTTTGCATTCGCTCACTTTCATCATTTTGTCTTGTCAAGCTATCACCCTCATCCCTTAGGCTTTACATAAACAAGATTTGTTTGTAGGGAAGAAGTGCTGAATCCCAAACTATTTTGTCTAATCGCCCCTCTGTTCCTGAGCACTCTGAAGGCAATTCCCAGCACAATGGATAAAAGATCCAAAGGCAAATCCTTTGAATTCAACTTTCTGTTCCTTTGCCCCTCAACACCGAGGGCTCTGACCTGTAGTAGGCTGAAATAGCTTTTTATATAACTTACAGATATTGCTGCTGCACTTGGATGTCTCCGTGCTGTGGTTTGATTGCCTGAAAGTGAGGCAGCACATTTAGGGGACTACAATGGACTTTGCTTTATTATTATCTTCTCCTGGGACCTGATTTTTCCCCAGCCTAATAACACCCTGGAAGCAGCGTTCTCTGAAAATGAAGAAATAGAGGTTCTTGTTTGATTGGCTGTCTGCTTAGAGACACCTTGGGACTGGCTACATCTGGCTGTGGCTATTAGGGCAGTGGTAATGTCCAGGTGAGAGGATAATTTGGGGAGAGGATAAAATGAGCTGGCCTTGGCTCTCCCTTGGTAACGAAGGAAGCTGACAGTAGATTGATCTGACAGCAACTTGTTCTCATTTTGTTGCTTGCTTTGGGTTTCGGTTTAAAAACAATAATGCTGCTTTTACTCAGCCAAGCACAACTGAGGTGCTGCAGAGCTGACCTCGCACATTCTGAGTTTCACTTGCATAGTGATGAAACCCTTTTGCATCTCTCCCTCTGTGCCTGGTTCCAGCCACACATTCCACTTGGATTATCAAAGCAGCCTCTACCTGCAGGGGATTTGCCTTTGTGTTCTGGAGGAGTTGCTGAGCTCAGGCAGAATGGTGAGGGGGTCATCACTGTTCCCCTAAGCATCCTTATGGATGTTACACAAAGGGAATGGGAATTGTGGTACTCAAAAATAGGCCTGGTCACTGGAAAGTTCCTCTCCATTTTTAAAGAGAAAGGAGTTTATGAACAGCCAGACACGAGCAAGCTCTGCTACTCAAAAGCACTGACAGTCCACAGGCCAGATCCCGGCTGAAGAGTGGGAGAGAGGATTGATTGTAGTTCCAAGCAGAGATAATACACAGGGTAGCATGCAAGCAGTAATTTAGAAGGAGATTCAGTTCAAAGGTCTGTGCAGTTAGTTGCATTTTAATTACATATTCCAGGACAGTGTTTGTAGCATCTGTGAATTTTGAGCATGTGTGTTTGAGATCTAAGTGCTGCAGCATTAGTGAGATGATGTATGAGCTGTTCCTTTCACAGAACCCATTTTATTTAGGCAAAACTACCCTCAAAACAACTAATTGGCCCTTGTGAGGTGATCAGGACTGATCTTGCCAGAGGATTTTGGGGAGTGATGTGCCTCTGCCTTGTGCTTGTCGGGTTTCTGAGCCGGCTTGCCGTGCAGATGACTGAATGCCACGGTGAGAAGATAATATCCCCCTTTTTCCCCCTCTTCCTGCCCCTCCTCCTTCCTACCGATAATTTATAGAGTTACTGAAGAGGGAGAGAATTGTTGCTGCCTTATTAATGGCAACAATGCTCTTGTAATTTGAGCCTCAATGCTTTCTCTTCACTCATGCAAGACCAGAAACCCTGGAGACACTCAGCCAGCACGAACCTTTGGTCAGATGTGTGTGTGCCAGCACGGGCTTGTGCTTTTGGGCTGAGTGTGTACAGGGAGGCAACGTGTGGCTCCGTTTCTGTCTAAGAGTGGTGGTTTCTTCCCTAGGGAAGCAAGCTCAGCAAAGTAGGGGGAAAGAGGCATTGATTACTATTCATTCAGAGTAGAAAAAAGGTATTAATCAGCTTGCAGACATTTCATATGGAGCCTGAGCAAAAGGCTGATGTGAGAACGGACAGTCTCAGGGTGCTGTGGTGTGGAGATGCCCAGACCGTGACTGTCTGTCTGCTATGCTTCTACTGTCTCTTCCCTCTTGCATTTGGCAGTGGGAAAGAAAATGCATTTTTAACCCATCTGTAGGAGAAATAACTCATGTTTTAATGATTAATATGCTCTCACTAAGTAGTAGAGATTTCTTAGCACGTCTAACCTGGCATAAGCTTCATTAATGTTATGTAAGTTGTCGTGCAGATTTTGTTTAAAATTTTCTTTTTTTCATGCTCTCTCTGTTTATTGATGGGATTTTTTTGGCTTATGCATTAATGATTGACAAGCTTCATCTCTCAAAGAAATAAAGAAGCAATGCTGTTCATGTTATTGCTCTGAATTGTGAGCTGCATATCCACCCTGTCACCACCCTGGTGAGCCAGCACAGGAGCTCCCAGGTGTCCCCCAGCTGAACTTCCAGCAGTGCATCCTGGTGGAAAGGTGAAGGTGAGCTGGAGTGCTTTTAAGAGACCTCTGGCCTATTTAGGAAATAAAGCCCAACTCTGGATGGCTTATTAGTTTAATTAGGATACACTTGACTTGCTCTTTTTCCTCCTGTGGGGAGAATTCCTTGCTACTGCTCAATAAGAGCAAAAGCCTTCGAGCTACCAGCAACAGCTTCCCCTCCTGCAGTAAGTAATTAGAGAGGCTTTCAGTGCCCTCTAATTAAATTTATGACTTAAGTATTTCCTGCCAGCATTTGTGTTTACTTCTTTAGATGTTTGGGGATGCCATAAAATAAGGCCAAGCAAGGTGAAGGACAAGGAAAATACTTCAAATGGTGTCTCTAAGGGCCGGTAAAACATCTCTGGAATTCGCTTCCACTGTATAATGCAGGGTCACATCGTGGACCAATGCAGTGAGTATCTTCAGCTGCCCTGATCCGAAGGTGTGTGTCCATTAAAGAACACTTGCTGGAAGTCAGCTCAGAAGGCAGATTTCTTTCCAGATGATTTAAAGAGCGTCTCAGGAGCAGAGGAACTTGAAAAAAGTACTCGGGGAGGATCCCCAAGGAGAAAACTGGAGGTAGATGGACCATCTTTTTCTGGTGGATTGAAGCATCTTGCTCTCAGGTTCGAAAAAGTGGGAAGGAAAGGAGCCTTGATTTATTAGTTGGAATTTCTGGTATCCTTTGCTCTGTAGATGGGCTTTGGCTGGAGCATGAGGCTCCCACCAGAGTGTGATAAGCTGCCATAGACCCAAACTTGCAGCAAGTGAGATAAGCCCAAAGTCCTGCTGTCATTCAGGAGCCAAACACTGGGCCAGAGCTCTGAGCTCCCTGGAGGTTTAAGTACCTCTGAAACCTTAATTCCAAAGGATGCAACTCTAAATGTTGCCTTACCAAAAGCCAATATCACAATTCAGTAAAGAGCAGCATAAAAGTGCAGGTGCACTTGATTTACTGAGCCCATTAGCTGAGAAGCACACTTGGTATGTCCTCCAGGTTAAATGCAATGAAAACAGGTGAGGAGTCCTCTAAATCCAACTGTGTGAGGTCTTGCCAGCATCTGTTGTGACAGAGTTTGAAATGAATGTGTCCCCAGTTTGAGCTGGTGAGGCTGGTTTATGGGTTGCTTGGAGACACCTTGAAGTGTTTAGCCATTCTGGCCCATAATCCATGGGAAATGTCACTGTCCAGATTCCCTGCTTTTAAATTCCTTCACCCTCTGATCTCAGCACAGGTAATATTTGCATAATAACCAGGAGGCACCTTCTTACATGGCTAATAACCTGACACCAATCTGTATGAACACTCGTCTGCCATCCCTAAAAGTGTCGTAAGGAAGTGGTGGGAGAAAATCCTTGCCTGTGGCTTTGTGGAAGCAAGCAGAGATGCAGTTTATTGCAGATAACCAGCGAAGTTGAGCTGAGAAGGTTTTTATCTTCTTGGCTTTTTCGCTGACACTCTGTCCGTGTTGGTTGGTTTCTTTGCTTGTTGGCTTTCCCCTCCCAGCCAAACTTGACCCCCTTGTCTGCTTCAGTTAGTTCTGATGTTTCTCTGTTTGCTGGGACCGGTGTGGACACTGAACTGTGCAAATTCTTTTCTTGGTTTGTTTCTAATAAAACTGGATTTCACCAAAGAAAATACTTAATTGCTTCTAACATGGTACGCAAACATCCCTGTGGGCACCTGGGCTGCTTTAGGTACAGAACAAGTGTCTTCCTTTCCTACCTCCTCTACCAAACATTTGTGGTGTATTTTGGCTTTGACAAAGCTCTCCTTGCTGTTACCTTTTTGTATCTCTAATTCTGCTGCTCATTTCCGCAGGGCTCCTACTAAAATCCTGTGGTTGTTCTTTGTCCTCTTTTTTTCTGGTTTCTAGGTGCCCGGTGGGTGTTTCGTCCAGCTGCTAATATCTCTGATACTTGTCTCTATTCTAATTCTGGTTTGTGGTTTTTTTTTGGTGTAACCAAGCATTCCCTCATTTTCTTCCCTTTTCTAACCCTCTCCCCTCCCACCAGGATTTCTGGCAGGTACAAAGCAGACAGCATGTGCTTTGATTAGTTTGTGCTTCAGACCTCATAATATGCACTTTTCATGTGAAAGGGACAGTGTACGCTCACCTCTTCTCCCTGCTCCTGTGATAAATAATCCTGAGTGCTCTCCTTGATCCTCAGCCTGAAGGATTTATTTCAGAACACCTGAGTTTGGCTTGTGGAGAGAACAGTCCTCAGGGTAACCATTAATACCTGGCTCTATTAACAGGAATTGCTTTGAGCAAAGCTCATATGTGGCTCTCCCTGCCCTCCTGGTTTCACAGTGTCCTCTGAGGCTTCTGTCTTATTTTGCAGCTTGATAAAACTGTGATAGAGCTGGCTCTGCTGGAAAATGGGAGTTTCCCCTTGAGGCCACAAAGTTAGTTTGATTCTCTGACCAAGTGCTTTGGGGAAACATCATCTATTTGAAGGTGTGTAGGTTTGAGAAAGGTTACATTTGCAAACTTGAGTTTTTCAAGTAACAGAATTAAGTAGAGTGAACTGTATTAAAGAATGTGTTAGGTAGAAGATATTTAGTTGTAGTTCATAAAATGTTTTGTAGGAAAAACAACTAGAAACCAAAGGGGAGTTCATTCAATATTAGTAAGTAAAGAGGAAAATGCCTCTAAACACTTTAAGTTTGCCCTGTAGCTTTGTGACCTTAACGAAATCCGTAGGGAAAGTTAGGGGAAAATAATCAA
Organism: Cnemophilus loriae; assembly: GCA_013397755.1. NCBI lineage: Eukaryota > Metazoa > Chordata > Aves > Passeriformes > Corvidae > Cnemophilus > Cnemophilus loriae. Next base: position 207,619 of record VZTF01000026.1, read on the forward strand.
CTTGGTAATATGCCCTCAGTGGGTGTATGCAGTCTTTTAATCAAAAATTGATTCGGGAGTATTTCTGGCTTTAATTTCTTTGATAGTTTTGCTGGTGTTAGCTTAATGCTTAATACTTGAGGGACACAAAACTAAGCTCTGAGAACTCTGTCCTTGGGTGACGTGGCGTTAGTAGGGAGAAGGGGTATGGATGGAGAGGGTGGCAGGGAATGTTTTAAGAGATGCTTGACCTCACTTGACTACAAAAGGAGATAAAATCTGGGTGGGAGAAGAAGGTGAAGAAAAAAAAGGACTGGGAGAGGGAAGGAGAACTGGAGAACAGGCAAGATTTTGGTGGGTGAGTACCAAGTGTACAGCTCCATCCTCATCAACTGAGCCAATGTTTAATAATCACTTTTTGTAGAGAATTATTGTTTTCCTCCTCATGTCCTTTCACACTGGGGTTTCTGTCTGAGTGATTACCAACATAACGAGTTCATCTTGGTAATGCAGGCTGAGATGAGGGAGAGCAGCATCCCAATTTCCATCAGAGACCTAAGCAGCCATTTAAATTCAAAGGTGGTAAAACTCAGCTCGTTTTAGAAGCTTGACGTGGGCCATCAAGGACCCTAATTTCAATCCTCCCCCACTAAATTTCGATGCAAAATGCCCCTGTGGTCCTGCAGATTGTGATTTCATTACCCTGCAGAGGGCTGAGGGGAGCACAAGTGTAGACTGTCCCTTTTCCAAGGCATTTCCTATTTGCTTTTCCAGCAGGGGTTTCTCCCGTGCATGAGTGGCTCCGCTGCCTGCCGAGGGTCGGGAAAGTCTGTGTCGTTGGTTTTCTGGGTTGGTACAGAATGCTGGCCTTGCATTTCAGGTGCCCTTTGTTTGAAAGGTGGTTTGAATATTTACAGCCTTGCTGGAAGGGAGGGAATGCAGATTTCTTTTTCCAGTCACAAGAGTCCACCTGCAGTAATAATTGCTGCCTAAGTTTTCATTCTCTGGACGTGCTCAAATTTAGAGTGAGAGAATATGCAGGACAACCTCACCCATGTCCAGCTCTGTATTTTTGTGCCCCTCTGTAGATACACAGATAAAATAACACCCCCAAAATCAAAAGTTTTAAAAACCTCTTGATTAAAATATACCCTTGAAAGGTATCTTCTGCCAACTATGCAGTATTATCTGCCAGCAGTAAATTTTAGGCATTTTCTTAAGTCAGCACTCAGCCACCACAATTTGCTGTGGAGAACCTGCTTGTGTTTCCCTGTGTTGGTGTGCAGATTTCATAATAAATTATCATTCCTAGTGGCTTCAGATAATGTGAGCTTTCCCATGGCCGAAAGACATTTATGAGTTTCAGAAGGTCCTTGTGCTGTTTCCATCACAGCCTCAAACACTCTTTTCTTAATTTAATGATATAGAAAAAGTGATATAAAAAAGCCAGGCAGTGCATTTAAAACTAGTTATGTTGCATCCACATTATAGGACTGGCTTTAAAAACTCTTAAATCCCTCAATTTCCCCCCTAGTCCCTTTTTTGTCTGTGTTTCATAGTGCAGAGGGACCTCCCCTATCTGTTTTTCCCTAAAGGACTTCTGAACATTTTGGCTGAAAGGCTCAATTTTTAAATCTGATCCTGAAAGCCTTTTCATTTCTTTATTCAGTTTTCTTAAAGTGAGGTGCCTGAAATCTCTAGATACATGGCTTTGACTCTTTAAAGTTTAAATCTTAAAAAAAAAAAAGAGCAAAGTTTAAAATCTCCCTGTTTTCAGTTCAGTGTTTTGATGCAGACAGAGTTGAAAGCATTCATATTTTTAATTACCACAGCAAGCTGATTTGCACTGGAATTTATTAAGGCTTTTCCCTTGTCTGTTACCAAGTCTCTTAGTATTTATTTCCCTGGATTTTCAACAGCCCTGCTTGGGAAAAAGCTGCAATAATCCATGCCTGTCCTGCTGGCAAATAGGACTTCTTTTCCTACATGCTTACAGTTAACCGTGAAAGAAACACATTGAGAGATGTCTTATTTTAATGTTTCCCATAGCTGAAGGTGGGCAGTTGGGACTGAAAGAGAATTGCTTTGCATTTGAAGGTGACTTCACTCTACACTCACAGGTTTGTATTTGCTCATGCAATATTGGTCACCTGGAAGTGTTTCTGTTCCAAAGGAACAAACTGAGTACAATGATGTTTGTCAATAAAAGGTGGTTTTTTTTCTTCATCTAAAAATCCCTTGCTAATTGACAAAATTGCTTCCTGGTTCTGGAGAAATACTCATTATCTCTCATGGATATTTATTTCATTGTTGTTTTGGAAGGCGTAAGTGGTCACATAGGGCTGATAAATTCCTGAAGCTTTGGTTCATGGAAGTGCAAAGGCGGTGCTGAAACAGAAGTTACAGGAATAAATGTGCCCAAAATGTCCTTTCCTTCTCCAGATGGAAACCCAAACTGGCAGCTCTGAGAGACTTCCCAAGAACGTGTTCTTCCCAAATTAAGTGCTGTAGTTTCTGGAATGCCAGCTGAAGTGGAGCTGCCAGGATTGAGGTGGTCAGGCTTTTCTAGAACTGCATTAGGAATGAGAACACCAGCACCGTGTGTCCATCTCTGCCTCTGCAGAGAAGGCATCCCTCCATGTGCAAAAATACACCTTTATTTTTCAGATTTGCGTAATTCAATGTTACCACGTTTCACTCCTCACTCAGCCCTGGGAAAACAATTTTCAAATCCAAAATGAAGATAATATTTGGTGAGGAACGTAAGGTTTCAGTGGGGTTTTTCCACTAAATCTTCTGTTACTTGGGAGCTGTACTACATCCTTGACTTAAGGCAGGCTCCAGCAGCACATCAGTTTTGGGGTGGAATACATGAAGTTTGTGATGTGTCTTTGGGTGCTTTGCAGCCAGCCTGTACCTAAAAAAACTCTGGGGAGTTGCCTGCATGCAGCACATGACTTTTTCCTCTAGCACGTGGGTTTGGGGGAGCTTGGTCACTGCATTGATCAACCCACATCCTGGTGCTGTCTGAGCTTGGAGCCTGAGTTGGGAAGGGCAAACCAAGCTCTGTATCTTGAATTTGAGTTAGTTTTTTGACCTGTCGTCAGTGTGTGGAGCTGTAAGAGAATCTGCCTGTCACAAGTTTTGTTCCACTGAGACTGGACTGGTGGCTTCTCACTGAACTTACACAGCCATGCTTGGGCCAAAAGCAGTGAGATGTTTGGATTTATTTTTCTTTTTACATGTTAATTTGGATGTCTGCTCGTCTGTGTGTGCTTGTTAAATATGAATCTACTGCCTGATTAAAAAACACGTCATAATTGTAAAGTGTTCCCCATGGCTTGCTCGCTCGTGAATGCTGGGGTTTAAATGCTTTTTTGGGGTGTGCTGAATGATCTTAACCAATTACTCTGTTTTTGGGAGTGGATTTAACACAGAAAAAAAGAATAAAATGGAAGACATTTGACTATTTTAACTGAGCACTTTGAGAATTACCTTGTGCTCAGATACAAAAGGGTGTGGATAATTAATTCGTGGAGATGACATGTCTCTGAAAGAAGGTGGAGGTTTGGAAAGGGATTTTTCCCTGGGTGTTCTGATGCCATGCATTACCTTTCTGGCTGGAAGGAAGGTGGGATGTGAAAAAGGGTGGTTTGAGGTGCTAGTGAGGTTTAACTTTGGGTCAGACACCTTCAACTTTGAGGGATGACAACAGCCCACACTGTGCTTTGTGAAGTAGGTAGACTGATTTATTTTATTTTATATCCTTTTTCCTGGAGGTTATATATAATTCCTTGCAATATAATGTTTCATGGTGGGGAACAACTCCTGGGAAAAGGATGCTTTCAGCCTTTCCCATAGTGGGGTGAGCTTCCCACAAAGTTTATGGAAAGCAATCAAACACACAGTTTCTCACTGAGACAGAGGAAAATGAGTGGGAGAGTTGGGAAATTTTTAAAGCTTCTGTTCTACTGCTGGGAACCTGAAAATCTGATCGATCAGGGCAGTTGTTATTTTCTCTTAAGATCAGTGGGAGAAATTCCCTTTTCCATGAGCTACAGGCAGCTGAGCACTGTAGTTACAGCTTTTGTTCCCTGGGTTAGTGACAAGTAGATGGTTTTAATATAAATAAATAATATTTTTGTACTTTGTTTGCTCAGAGTAAGGTGCGAATGGGTAAATGCTTCTCCCTCCCATCTGTCTTTATGTTTCAGAGACCAAATAACTTAATATCCTTTTTTATTGTTAGTCTATGGATGTGCTTTCCTCTTATGAGGAATATTTTGAGCTGTTTGATGCTGGCTATGAATTTTAAGTGCAGAAAAGAAACCCATAAAAATTAATAAACCACCCTCTGGAACTTTTTCACGGGATTCTTCGAGCAGGATGCTAATAGCTAGTTTATGATCAATGCTGCCCACGAGAGGCAATCAGAGGGACGAGACAATAAATCACAGGAGCAGGTGAGATGCTGCTGGCAACACCTCCAGCAGCAGTCACAGGGAGCTGCTTTCTCCCCAGATCCTGCCTCTGGTTCAAAGGAAAACCAGACGTTGTTTGTTTGTTCTTCACGTCAGCATTGGTGTAATTTTTGCTTTGGATCCATCTCGACGGGAATGGAAGCAAAACCATTTTTTGAGGAAATGATATTTCAGCCTGGTACCCCATAAGCATCAATGGCTGTTATCTTGCATCAAATGAAGGCCATTAGCGTGTTGTGTGCTGGTAGTGACTCACCTCTTATTAAATTCCTGGTGCTCTCCAGGTGGTAAAGACAGAGTTACTGGCAACAATTTTATGTGGTCAATAGAAATGAACTATTTTTTTCCTGGAAACTGTGGGTTTTTGGTGACCTATATGATTATTTTTGTCTCTTTTCTTGTGGTTTCCAAGCCAGATACAGGTTAAATTTTCATCTAAATTATTAGCTGAGGTCATCCCCACTCTGCAATCACATACAATGGTGAGTTCCCTCTCAAAAATAAAAAAAAAAACCAAGAACCTGAGGTGGATGAGAGGCATCAGCTGCAGACAGTGGAGAAGCTATGAGCTAACACTTGCTGGGATATCTCTGTAGGCTTCCAGTGACAGCAACCACCTGGTTGCTCCAAACTTTCCTTGCTCTTGGCGAGCCTAACTGTTCAACTCGATGTGATGTTTTGCCTGCTTGTTTTATTGTTGGTTAACCAGTTTTCTTTCCTTTATCTTGTATATGATGGGATCTCCGCTAGACAGAGGTAACGGTGGGGGACAGTTGTGTAGCTGGACCCTTGTGTGGTGGTGTTTGTCGGTGGTTTTTCTTAAAACCGTTCCTAAATCCAGCCTTGCTTTCACCATGCCCGCGTGTGCTTGCATGGCCTGGTTTCCATGGAATAACCTCACCCACCCCTACTCTCCTTTGTATTAATTTAATTCTCCTCTGTGTGTGCGTGTGCCTCCTCCTACTGTGTCCTTAAAGTGGGTCACCAGTGTGGATTCCCTAACAGTTTTACGGATCCTTTTCAGCCTTTGGGCGTTCTGCGGATCAAAGGGACTTGGTTTTTTAGCTTAGTAAGATATTGTGAGCTGATAAATGGAAAAGAACTGGAGCAAGAGGGAGATTGAGTTTGGTTTCAGGCCGGGTCCTCCCTATGAGCTCGCACACACACACGGTTCGGATAACTTTGATCAGACTTTATATTCATGTCAAATAGTTCTTTCTTGGCTCCTTTCTGCAACAGAGTCTAACTAAAAAGCCGTCAGTGAAATACAAGTTTCCTTTTTGAATCCTGTATTAAAATCTAGTAATTTTTACCACTGATCTCAAAGATTTTAAGTAAAATGGCCATAGTTTTATTTATGTGTATTTCAGCTGGGCTGAACCAACAAATGAATCCCGTGCAATTCCTTATCCCTCATTTGAGATGAGGAAGCACCGATCTTTGCAGAACTTTTCTGAACAGATCCGAAGGCTGGAAAAGGTCCACTGGATATGGATGGAGATAGTAGGGGTGTGTGTGTCCATGCAATGGCTTGTTGGTGGTAAGGATACGAACCAAGCCTTCTATTTCTCTGTTTAATGTGGTGCTTTCTCTCCTCTCTTCGCCGTGTGGATGAACAGAAGTTATCCCAGGAGAGGGAGAAGTTTGCCGACGAGGACAGCATTTTCTACGCGCTCGGAGAATGTGGACTCATTTCTTTTTCCGACTACATCTTCCTCACCACGGTCCTTTCCAGTAAGTACAGCAGGGATTTTCCCTGCAACTCCTGGCGTTTTTTTTAAGTTTTCAGGGTTCACAAGCAAGAGCTTGTTGACATACATTTCCCTAAAAGGCCTTCTTGATCGCCTGCAACTCGAGCTGAGCAATAGCTGTTGCTTCATCTGGTTTAGCCTGAGCTTCCCGTGCTTCGGGAAGACAAGCAGATCGATGACTTCTGAAGATTTATTTCTCATTTTGAAATGTGACAAATTTTTTTTTAATGAGTCACTTGACCTGCTGTTCAGACATGTAAATGGAGATGTGTTCTTGAGCCATGTCCATGTGATATTCTTGTATTTGGGTGAACACAGATCTCCAGCCTTTCACCAGTTTCACGCCTCTCCAAACTCCCTTTTCCAGCCGTATTTTCACTTGAGTGAGCTCGGGTTTGTGAGTGATGTAATCCAATGAGGAGAGAAGTTAAGCTGTTTACATTTCAATGAGTATCATTAGATACCTTCTGTCTTTTCACCCTGCTGCATTTGTGATATTTCCATGATCTGCTAATCTGTTCCAGCAAAGTCATCTGCACTCCGAGTGCCAGCACTGAGAAGTTTGCTTTGCTGGCAAGAACTAGCGAAACTGAAGCCTTTGATAATGTCAAATGGTGTTTCTAGACTTTCTTGACGTGGAAGTCAAGCTCAAAACCTCATTTGCAGAGCTTCTCTGACTGCTTGGAAGGTGCTGGGTCATAAACAGGAAAGTCAATGGCAGTTTCGCAGCCCTATTAGAAAATGTGGGGTGAGGGAGAATAAGCCACTGTCCAAATGAACTTGAGACATTTTATTTTCAGATTTAAAAAGAGACAACTTGGCCGTCTAATCTTGTAAGTGTCTATTCCATGATGACCTGGTTTGTGGAATTAAAAAACTGGATGCTCCCCAGTTACCTGCAGAGCCCACTGCTGCCTGCCCGGTGCTGTTCAGGGAGTCAGCTGGGTTAATCACTGATGTTTTGTCACAGCAACAGGTGCTTTGTTCTCCCCCTCCACGTTCTTGCATGTTGTAACAGGAGACATGAGAGGCAGCTCTTCGTTTACTGAGGATCTATTCCTGGGAAGCAGCAATGCTCAAGGTCTTGTTTGTTGTCAAATGGACGTGGCAGGGGCAGACGTATGTGTGACCTTCATGTTGTGAAAACAAACAGAGAGATAAAGCTGGTTCAAGCCAGGGAATTTGTTTTATGACTTTAATCTGCTTTTTTTTAATTTGACTGAGTCTCAGAACTGGCTCATAAGACCTTTGCTGTTCCTTTCTTACATTCACCTGGGCTGTGCCAAAATGATCTCAGGTATTCACTTATGTAATGAGGGCTTTTCATCTGAGCCTCCACAGATGACAATGAACTCTCAAACCTCTGGTATCACATTACTGAGTGTGGTTTGGAAAACACTCCTGCCCTTGTTTTTATGGTTGTGTTGGTGGTGAACAACTCCCTAATCAAGTACACAGGGTGCAAAATTAATTTCATGTGCTTCCACAGGCCGCAGTAAGAGAAATTGTTCTTGCTTTGCTTTAACTTCTTTGTTGTGAGAATAAAAGAAAAGGACCACCTTGTGTTGGAGGAGCAGCCCACCTTACTTTGGAGGCGGTGAGGGAGGGACAGGATTTTTTTCCTCTTGTTTTTTGGCTTTTAAGCATGGCCACAATTACGGGGGAGTTAGATTAATGAGGAGACAGAACTGGCTTTGAGGAGCTGTGTGAAGGGTAGGCAAGGCAGGAGCTTTCAAAAAGGAAAATTTAAAAAAAAGGGAGGAAAAAAAATATTCCAGGCCTTTGAGGCTGAATTTTAGACATTTGGGGAGTTCACTAAATGATTACAGAAGATGGAGGAATGTCTCTGGAGCTCCTGTCAAACAGTGATTCCCCAGAGGAAGAGTTTGGGTTTCATTTTTAAACCATTTGCTTTTTTAAAATAAACTCCCAACCAAACCTTGCCCTGTGGCTAAATAGAAAACTCACTGTTACACCACACTGGTTTACCCTCTGACTGGTGAGCGCTGCCTTGCAGGAATCCAGTAGTTCCTGATCAGGTTCTTTTCCCTAGGAAATAAATAAAGTAGAATGAGGAAAGTAAATCTTAAGCGTGACAGTTCAATATTGGTTTTCTCTCTGTGTTGTTTAAATAACCCAAACATTAAGGAAGTATCTGGACACGGTGGAGCTGTAGATTCCATCAAGTAGGTAAAACCAAATAAATATTGGTAAAGAAAGGTGACATATTGAGCACTAAGCAGGATAATCAGAAGGGGGAGTGGGAGATTGGGTCTGGGGGTGGGAGGCAGGAGGGAGAGCGATGGGGAGAGATCCATCGTGGTCTGGTTTGGCTCATTGGACTCCACACTGATCAATGAGAACCTTGGGAAACAAGAAGCCCCGAGGGCTCTGTGTCGTTGTGCTTGGCCGGGCTTTGGGAGTGCTTCCCCAAACTCTTTGTTTCAGTTGTCTTTGCAGCTTGACCTGAAGCTCCCTCCAGCTGAGTTCTGTGAAACGGGGAGTGAGAGGAGGAGAGGGGGCTGGAGGCTTCATTTCATGTTGCTCGCAGGCAGCTGTTTGCACATTGCTCAGAAAATGAGTCTGTCACCGTATCTTACTTACGAGCCATTTCTCACTCCAGCACTGTCTGTTCTCGTCGGTTGCTGTGTTTCTGTGAAAATTTATTTTTAAAACAACTAATAAAATAGCATTAAGGTGCTTCAGAAAGTCAGCCTTCTGTTAAAGGCAATGAGAGCTGAGGGGCCTTGAGGAAACTCCAGGGTTTCTGTTGCTTCAGCTGCTTCTCGTGTTTTGGGGCAGAGGTAGAAAGATGAGCAAATTCTTATGGAATTTCCCCTGGATCCTTTGAATGTCGTAGGAAAACAAAGACACGGCTTCCCTGACCGAAGAGGTTTTTGCTTTGGGACTTGCAAAACAAATGGAGGAAGGAGAAAAAGAGCTTTTCCATCACCAGCAGTTTCCCAGCAAATGAGGTCCGTTGTCAAGGCAAACTAATTCTGCCTTCATTAACAGGTACTGAAGAGAGCTGGGCATTAAAAGAATAAAGTGGTGTTGTTTCCACAGTTGGACTGTGTCTGGATTTAATCCTCCTGGCAGGAGGGTTAAATAACATTGGCTGAAGCCACAGTAATTAGCCTTTTGGCAGGGCTCTCATAGCAGACCTGCAGCTCCTTCTCCCATCAGAGCAGGTAACTCCCACTTGGGATAGATTCACCTCTGTTATTTTTTCTGTCTCCTGTGTGTAGGGAATAAATTCCAAGCCATCTAACTCTGGAAGTTATGTTCTGGCCAGATATTGAGCTCTGTGTGTGTCCCTGCAATGGAGAGGCGTGTTCTCCCACACTGGGATGTCCAGGGTCTCTTTGGACCATGACTGTTCTGAATATTTATTCCTGGCTGACAGGAAAGTCTTCAGCCCCATCCCTGCCACGAGTGATACCTGTTCCCTCACAAGTGGTGGTTTAATCCTGCTGTGCCCTGTGCCACAGGGCACATTTCCACAAGAAAAGGTTGCTTTGAGTTTCTAGGACTATTTTTGTTTGTGGTTCTGTTCATGTTAATTTTATCTTCAGTCTTTCAAGGCCCTCCATGGGTCCATCTCACCCTCACTATTTGGAGCAGGGATGTCTTCCTACCTTTCTGCCAACCCAGTCACTGCTGTGTGGCGTTTCCAAGATGTATCTGAGCAGCATCTTCCAAGGAATATCCCAGCTTCCAAACACAAACCTGGTTGCTTCCTGGCAGAGACAGAGCTCTCTGGCTTGGCATCCCACTTGTGCCATGCTGAAGGACAGAAGGACAGAAATGGGGATGATTTTTCACAATTGGCAGTTTGGGATGTTCCCAAGTGATTTGAAAACACAGATTAGGGCATGGGAGACTCTGTCAGCCTGCATCCTTCACCTGGTCTTCCTCTGTTCATCTCTTAATCCTTGGATTTGCATGGTGGGATGAGGGATCCAGGGATGGGTCAGCCACAGCTTCCCTGGGCACTCTCTGCCAGGGCCTCACCGCCCTCACAGGGAAGAATTTCTCACCAGTATCCCAGGATTATGCATTTGTGTTATTTCAGAGTTAATTCTGATCCTTCTTTGTGAGAAGAAATAACTCATTTTTCCTTTAGACCTGGTGATATTGCGGCTCAGTCTCTATACTGTGGGCTCAGTTTTTTAGCTGCCTGTTACTTACATTTCTGGGTTGATTAACCCAAAAAAAAACCAACTTGGTATGATTTGGATTTATTTTCTGAAGTAGTGGAATAATTTGAAAGGAAAATATCTGCAACATTAAGTTTAATGGTTTATTTTCCCTATATTTACTGCAGCTGGGGCTCAGCCATCTGTATTCTATGGATAGCTGTCTCTGCTTCAGGACTGTGTTAATTTGGGATTGATTCACTTTCAGGGTACTGTGGCCTTTGCACATCTATTTTTCTTAATTTCGGGATAAATGGGAAAGAAGCAACCATAGGATGTTTAACTCCAAATGACTGATTTTTCCCAGCTGAGTTCTTGACCTTTCTTCCCACACTGAAGTTGCTTGGAGAGTTGGTATTAAGCCTTGGGAGTCGTGAGCTGCTTTGTGTTTAAATTCCCACCAAAAGAGGAGATATTCCAGTGTTTTCAAAGGAATAGCCAGAAGTTTTACTTCCTCTAAGTAACATCACCAAAAAATCACCCTGCTTTGGCAAAGAAATTCCCAGCTCCATGAGAAGGGAGCAATGGGTGTTCTGCAGAAGTGTGTTAAAACTTTAGTTTTCCTAAAATGCAGTTCCTCTGCTGGAGGTCACAGGGAAAGAGAGGTGTCTCCAAGTGTGGAATGTTGAGTTTTGGGGAAAGAGAAGATCCCAAATGAGCACAAAACCAAGGAAATGTGGCCTTTCTCATCAGCGAGCTTTTAATGTCTTTCGGAGTGCATTGCTTCTGCTGAGAGCACAGGGCAGTAAAGAGCAATTGAGTGCTGCAAATTGGTCCATTGAATAATTGAAAATAGTTTAAAATGGCATAATTGGCTTAAAGATGCATAATCAACCTATCTCATCCCTCGGAGCTTCCCGGGTGCTTTGCGCTGATGGATCCGAGTGGGTTTTTTCCATGTGGTCAGTGCTGCTGCTTGTTAGTTGTTGTCTGGTGGAGGACACTCATCTCTTTACCATTCCTGTGTTTGGTTTCTGCTTTTCTTGCTCTCTTTCTGTCCCCAAATATTTGATTTGAATAAACAAATCAAGAAAAATGTTAATTGCCCTTTGCACTAAATCCCGGGTTAGCTGAAAAAGCAACTTGGTATGGAGAGCTGGTGGAATTGTGGGTCTAAAGGATCATTTCAACCTGATCTTTCCATAAATCTCCAAGCTAGGAATTCACTCATAGTGGTGTGGGCTTCAGTACCATATTTTCACTCATGTTGGCCTAATGGAAGGGGTTGGAAATAGGTGATTTCTAAGGTCCCTTCCAACCAAACCATTCCATGCTTCCATGTTAATGATTTTGGAGGATCCTCCTGAACATCTAAAGATAGAAATAAAGCTAAAAAAGAAACTGCAGTTGCCCTGACCAGTTTCTGCCTCGTTGCCCAAGGGAAGTCAGTCGCAATGAAATAGTCTCGATTTTTAATAATGTCAAAAAGGATGGCGAGGAGACAGCTCACACAATCAGAGAGAGCTGGGAATGCAGCAGAGCACTTGAGGAGAATCCAGAGGTGGTTTTCCCCTTATCAAGACAGGCATCATGCCACATGAAAACCAAACACTCCTTTTGTTTGGAGGCATCTTAATTAAGGAGGCAGCGGGGAAGTTTAGAGATGCTGCAGTTGGGAATGGTAAAATTGGGGGGCACAATAAAAGAGGGGGGGAAAGGCTACATTTAGCTGGGCAATCTGGTGTCTGCTGCTTTTATGATCTATAAGTTTGAGGGATGTAAGTGCAGGAAGAGGAAGGGAAATGGAGGTTGTGCAGGCTGAGGTAATGGGCAAGGCGGGGACAGTGGGACTGGCTGCTGTCGGGGCACCTCTTCCCGCATAAATCCTGGTCAGAAGCATCACAGCCAAGGGGAAAGGCAGAAATCATCTCACCCTGGCCCCGTAAATCCAGTCCTGGACATCAGGGACGTACATCTCTAATGAACATTCCTTCCTGAGCAGGAGTGGGATGAGCTAAGTGTCTTGGGTGCCCTCCGGTTCCCCTGGCTCAGGGTCACATTGTTTGGATTGAAGTGTCATTACAGGTAATTGGAGCTGGATATGTAGATCAGAGGAAGAAACCAGCCATGTCATTTATTAGCTGAAGGAATGAAGTAATTGAATTTGCCAATTTAAAGCCACCCTTCCCTGTCCTTAGAAAATACTGACCCTGCACATTTTCGATGCTGAACTGCTCGTTTTAATTTTGGAGGTGTTGTTCTCCTCTGGGGCTTTGCTACACTGCTCATGGAAATGTGTGTTTAGAGATGCAAAAGGAGAGAAATGGCCCTTGTGAGGGACAAGTGAGTATTTTACTCTGTTCACCACGTGTCTGCACAAATGGGATGTGGTATTATATATTTCCTTTAAAAAGGGGGAAAAAAAACCCCAACCTGTGACAGTTTTTCACAAGAAGTAACAAATTTCCTAATCTTTAAATAAACATCATTATACCCTGGTAGAGAAAATGGGGTAAGAAAGATGTGTTGATTGCTCTTTTTCTAGAACCTTGTAACTAGATGAGAGTTTTGTCTGTTCCTCCTCTTCCTCACAGAAGAAACATCTTTTCACATAGTGCCAGGTTTTGGGGCTAATAAGAAGAAATTGCCTCCAGGCTTTCATGCAGTACTTGCAATTAAAGTGAATAAAATTGCACGTGTTATTGAAATATAAAGGGGGTAGTTGGAGGCTTGTTGCTCTTCAAGAAAATGGGGAATTAATCACTGGAGATGCTGGATGGATACAGAGGAGGCATAATCCCTTAAATTAGATGTATCATTGGAGAGATTATGAAGGTGGTGCTCGGGACTGGCTGTCCCCAGGTCAATTAACACTGAGTTAACGAGGGACAGCGAGTGAAGGTCTCCCCATGCCAGCAGGCAGAAGGGAGGAGCTGTGTGGAGGCACAGCAGGGATGTGGGTGGGAAGGGGGATGACCCACCACGTGCTGCTGGCGGTGGCTGCGGTCACAGGAGACGTTGCTCCTGCACGTGGTGTCTGGAATTCCAAGCCCGAGTAATTGGCAGGGGGAAACTGGAAATGCAGGGATGATAACAGCGGGACCACGTGTGCTGTGTATATCAAGCAGGTAGTGACAGGCTGTCCCTGCCATCAGCCCCAATGCCCTTATTCATCTATTTTGGGCACAGAGTGCTTGGGAAAAGGGGTCTCATTAACCTGTCTGCTGAATCTTTTCCTGATAAAGTGCTAATAGTTATTACAGCAAGGGGAAAACACAGTGTAAAAGCTCTGAACTGGAGCTGTAGCTCACATCCAAAATCCAGTTCAGTTAATTCTGTATTAATTTCCTTTTGTCTGAGGGATTCCTCTTTGTCTCCCCTCTCCCGCCCCCATTTGGGAAGTGCCTTCCCACAGAAGGGTGGATGCAAAAACTCATTACTCTTTGAGCATCCACAGGAAATATTAAAAGTTGATTGTACAGATGAGGTTAAAGAGGGCTGAACCTCACCAGTGATCTACATTAGATTCGGGTGGGAAATGAAAAAAGGAGCTAAGTTTTAACTGATCATTTAAGATGACAGCCTTAGCATTAGTTATAGCCTAGAGGATTCCCTAGAAATCCCAGCAAACACCACAAATCCTGTGGGAGGTGTGTATTTGAAAGTAGCAGAGCATGATAAATCCTCGTATATTAACTTAATCTGGGAAAAAACTGTGGCGCTGCGTTGTAGCTTCAAACGGTGATGGGTTACAGAGCCCAGAATGGAAATGTACTGAAATTCCGTGGTGGGATGCAGGGAAAAGAGCGTGGTTGGCTGGGAAGTGATGCTTTTGCAGTTCTGACTAAATAAACTGTGAGAGCACAGACTAAATGCCGTGAAAAATAAGGTACGGCGGCGTCTCAGCTCGTGAGCTCCAGCCCACGCCTTATCTCCATGCCATGGCTGGGCTGAGACAGGGTGGTCGTGATTTGTTTAAATTTGTACAGTGAGGCAAGAGCTGAGAACTGCCCGGTTTCCAGGTCTGCTCCTCACCCATGGGAAGCACAGAACATGCAGTGCCTGAGGAACATCCTCTGGCCAAACTGGTGTTCGACTGTATGGAACAGGCTGGAGCTCTTGCTGCAGCATCATTTTCTGTGAATTGTCGTTAGAAATATCAGATGGCATCTTGCTTTCCAGCTTTTCCCACCTGTAAATAGAATAAATGTTCTAGAAATATCTCCTCCTCACAGCTCCTTGTCAAGACCTTCGGTAAAAGGAGCAACATGAAGCTCATAGCTAGAGGTTCCTAAGAGCTGCATTTCCTTACTAAAATTGAAAGAATTAGGCAAAATTGCTTTTGGATAAAGTCATTCAGAACTTGTGCCTTTTTTTAATTGAGGTTTTGTATCTTTGTTAACTGGTTTTTGTGTTTTCTTGGGGTTTTTTTTATATAGCTCCCCAGAGGAATTTTGAAATCGCCTTTAAGATGTTTGATCTGAATGGCGACGGCGAGGTGGACATGGAAGAGTTTGAGCAGGCAAGTTGAACAATCCATGCTGTGGCATCTTAGCCATAAGCACAGCATTCCTCTGTGATGTTACTGCCTTTTAGGTTTGTGCTCAGTGCTGGTTTGCACCTTTCCCTTCTGTGCTCTGCTGTGTTGCTTCAGTGCCTGCTGTTTGTTTCTTTAAACTGGATGCTTCAGGAAAAAAGTTCTCATTCAACCGGGACAACCATCAGTACAAACTCAGGTTTCCTGTGACTTTGTCACCAGCATTTAAGGCCAGGCTGGGTGGGGCTTTGAGCAACCTGGTCTAGTGGAAGGTGTCCCTGCCCGTGGCAGGGGTGGAACTGGAGGAGCTTTAAGGTCCCTTCCAACCCAAACCATTCTGTGATTCTGTAACTTTCCCTTACAAAAGGTCACCTTCAAAGTTGACAAAGAACTTTTTTTCACTCTACTGATAAAGTGGGCTTTTGATCCTACTTCCTTCACAGCTTCTACTGCATTCCTTAATTTTGTCTTCAGAGAACATCCAAGGTAAGTCTGCTTCAGAGGAGAATTTATCCACTTATTCCAGTGTAATCCAAAAACGTGTTACTGAGGGCATATTTTCATTAGTCCTCTACTTCTTACAAGGCTTCATCAACAGGGACTTTGCTGCAGGTTTTTTAACGAGTTTAGCCTTCGTGTCTGATACTGGTGAGCTCCTCCTATAAGCTGTGATTTATGGTTGTGTCCAAGTGAGAATAGATTGAAGGCTCGAGCTGTCAGTGGGGAAAAGATTTGCCCTCCCCAGGCAGTAGAGCGTGATTTTTTTTCTTGCCTTAAGATTATTTCTAGCCTTAAGATATTGGGAATTTATAAACACCCTGAAATCACATCCTGAATCACCTGTGCGTGCTATTCATAAAAGGAAATTTAAATGCATTTACAAAGAGACACCTGAGAACAAAGCAGCCCTGGAGAATCCAGGGACAGATTCTTACTCATCAGTTGGCTCTATGAGTAATTAACTGCAGAAGAGTCTCTACAAGGTCGTGCTTGGGGCACTTGCTATAAATGGGAAGAACTAGTGGCAAAGGATGTCTGTTGAATTACCCTCCCCTTCTAATCTTTTGCTGTCATCCTCCTTAAATTATTACCTGTGTGTATGATGTCATCATCACGAGCTTGCTCCAGAGCCATGGAATATATCTGGGTAAGTTCAGGGTTTTTAGATGCACACTTTGGACTATGAGGAGACTGGAGTGTGTTTATCTGCAGTCTGACATCACTTCACTTGACAGCTTGAAATGTAAACCTGGGGTTTTGTTCATGCTCCTTCCTTTCCCCAAGTAAAAATCGCTGTTCTTCCTTCTGTCTGCATAGTGCATGGAGATAGCACTCCACTGCAGCTGTGTGATCATACTGAACAGTCCAAAAGGTGATTTATGGTAGTTGTAATGTTCTAGAATGAAATCAGTTATGGAGATAGATGAATTTAAGAAAAGCAGAGAACGATTAACCGTCTAAAAATGCAGTGGTGCCAAGGTGCTAACACAGGTGTCATGTTTGGCTTTTTCATTCGAGCCATGTAAAGTGAAAAAGGAACATTTCTACAGGATGAATGTTTCCTAATCGCTATGAAGATGAAGGTACAAAACTGAATTAAATGATTTCAAATCATCCACTAGGCCAGGGGAAGTTATACATGCATTAAGTCACATAAAAGTGCTTAGGAAGGGGAAGGTATTTTTGTTAAGCTGGTTACATGCATCACTGCCTGTAAAGAAAGGAATAAAGCATCAGAATATTTGGGTGAAGGCTGATCTTCCAGAGCCTGAGAGTCAGAGGATGAAGGAGCTGTTTGGGAAAGTGAGGAGGTATCTGTGATTTGCTGCAAGAACAAACACAGCTCCAGTGGGAGGCACATATATCTCATTACGCACACATATCACATTGCAAACAATTGTTTCTAGGATAAATCCTCTTTTTTACTCCTTATGGAAATGCCTCAGGAAGAGCATGAAGGATGGCAGGGTTTGCAGCTCCGTCCTGTAAATCCTGCCTGGCGGGAGCAGCTGGAACTGGCCCTCTCAGGGTTATGCAGCAGTTTAAAAGAGCAGCATCATTTTGGGGAGAATGGGTGGGAAAAAGAAGGAGAAGGAAAGGACCATCAGGGAACCATCATTCCATCCCTGCTGGCTGTGAGCATGTGGGAATGAACTTCCTACTACTTCCTCACACACTGTCTTTGGAGGCAGCCAGCAGCAGATCCCTCTTCTCACTGATGTTTGAAAACCTCATCAAGAAATAAGCTAAATTACTGAAGTAATTTTCTATGTGACTAAGCTGGGGGCTTTAACTACCTAATAAAAAACATTTAATTTCTTCAGGCCTTGCTCAAGAGTTTCAGGTTTTTTATCCAGTTAAGGCATGTGGTTAGTGCTTAGTCCTGAGTAATGTGGTGCCTGCATCAGTCTTGTCTTCAATTCTTCATCCTTTGGCATGTAAATTATTAGTTTACTCCTCTATTTTTAAGTAAAAGCTGGCTGAAAAATAGTGAACACGCAGGCATTGTTACTGGTGATTTCTCTTTGAGTCTTTAACTATATTAATTCATTTTTTTCCCCCTCATCTGGTACAAAAGATGAAACATCACAAACACTTAGGCTGAAATATGAACAAAAAACAGTGGAGCATCTCAGAGCTCCACGTCCTTGTACGATTGATGAGCTGTGGGTGAGGGCAGCTCCTTGCAGTGGTGCCTGCCTTTCTGGGCATTAAAAGGATTACCCAAAACAGGTACTGGTTAAATCATTTTGGCTCCAGTGCCCACAGGTAGGATTTTTAACCTGTCCGACACCTGTTACAGATGAGAGAGGAAAAGAGGATTCCATATAAATAGCACCCAGGGAAAGCTGCTCTGTGGAGCAGTCTGCAGTGTGGTAAACACTCATGTAGAAACAGGCACAGTTTTCCAAGCTGGCCATAAATTGCCTTGCTTCAGACAGTTTATAAATATTTGTCTCCAAAATGTGCTGCATGCGGAGCTCACAGTTAACAGTGGAGCACAAAGCAAACTAAGGAGTTGCTATTTACAGTGCAAAAACCAGAGAATTCCTGAATGGTTTGGGGTGGAAGGGACCTTAAAGATCATCTCATTCCAACCCCCCTGCCATGGGCAGGGATACCTTCCACTATCCCAGGCTGCTCCAAGTTCTGTCCAGCTTGTCCTTGAACACTTCCAGGGATCCAGGGGCAGCCACAGCTTCTCTGGGCAACCTCTGCTGTGGCCTCACCACCCACACAGAGAAGAATTTCCTCTTAATATCTACTCTAAAGCTCCTCTCTTTCAGTGTGAAGCCATTACCCCTTGTAAACAGTCTCTCTCCATGTTTCTTGCAGGCTCCCTTCAGGCACTGGAAGGCCGCAGTTAGGTCACCCCACATCCTTCCTCACATCAGAGTGACCAAAAAGCCTCAAAACCTCTTTTCTGTACTTTTTTCCTCTTGATTTTCTCCTCGACTTGATTTTCCTTGTAGTGGAAGAACAGCCAGCAGTCTCTGGTTCGAATACAGGGTTTCCAGCAAGGTGAACCCAGCAGCAATAGTGCGGCATTTTCTCCAGAGCATCTCCTTTGGGGCTGTTCCAGCACTCACTCTCTCGTTAGGAAGAAGTTGAACATGCTGAATACCACAGTAACGAGGTTCTGGCATCCTTGTGCCGGCTGGAGCTCTTGGCAGCTGCTTTTCTTCCTCCCTTCCAACTTTTGTCGGCAGGGGGAAGAGGCTGATGGCAAAGCAGCAATGTTTGCTGGAGCTTTGGGAAGCCTGTGTTGTCAGGTGGCTTTTTTCCCCTCCTTTTTCAAACTTGTTGTCCTTAATATGAATCCTTTTGCTGCCTTGTTGGAAGAGATCAGTTCCTACACAGAGAATAGGCCTGGCTTCTCATATCCCAGCAATAATCACTCTGATCAACTTGGATAGTTTAGTGAGATGTTTGAGGATGGAGAGAGGACGTAACTGCATTTGGTTTGGCTGCCCCCTTAAATTTGAACCCTTAAAATAACACACTCGGATTTTCAGGCTGTCACATCCTTCAAGGTCAACCTTTTGGCATTCTTTTTAGGGAAGTTTGTTTGAAGAGCCTTTTGTGCTGAGTGGCACAGCCCCAGGGCTGGAGGAACTTCCAGCTGTGACAGAGAGCAACAGGCAGCAAGGAGGGAGTGCCCTTGGGTTGAAAACCCCAGGATTTGTGCACAAGTGGGAAGGAAATGTGTCGTGAGCTAACTGGGGTTGGTATGAGCTCACAAGGATGGGCAGTAAAGGAGTGGAAGCTCTGAAAGAGCTTTTTCTTCCCCATGATTGCTGCAGCTTTCTCACCTCCTGGGATTTTGCTGGGAAGAAGCTGCTCTGCTGACCAGGGGGAGGATCAGCGCTAGGATGTTTATCTGCAAACTGGGTAAATTGTTTCCTAAAACTCATTTTAAGCACTTGATTCTCTTCTTTCTTTAAAGTGGGTTGAAAAAACCAAAGCCTAGGTTGGCCAGAGAGGTTGTGGACTCCTCATCCTTGGAAGTGTTCAAGGCCAGGCTAGATGGGGCTTGGAGCAACCTGATCTAGTGGAAAGTGTCCCTGCCCATGGAAGGATTTTGAAACTAGATGATCTTTAAGGTCACTTCCAGCCCGAATCATTCTGTGATTCTCTTAGGTTCAGCCAAATTTTTGAATTGTTGTTTCTTTTGAGAATTGTTTTAGGAGGAAAAGAGGAGGAGGATGACACAGCTGAGCGCAGAGTACTTCATGCTGGTACGGTTTTGATTGTGACATTGACATCCTCCCTGTCATTCCCTGGTGCAGAGCATCATCCGTTCCCAAACCAGCATGGGCATGCGGCACCGGGACCGCTCCACCACCGGGAACACCCTCAAAACCGGCTTCAACTCCGCGCTCACCACCTACTTCTTCGGGGCTGACCTGAAGGGCAAGCTGACCATCTCCCACTTCCTGGACTTCCAGCGCAAGCTGCAGCACGATATTCTGAAGCTTGAGGTTTGGGGTGGTTTCTTTGTACAGGGGAGGGCAGTGCAGCACGGATTGTGCTGCAGGGTGGGGCTTCTGGAGGAGGAGCAAGAGCCTGGGAAGGCTACAGAGGGAATTTCTACAGCTGTGACTCGCAGAGCCAACGTGTTAAATTCCTGATGAGCGTTTCAGTGCCTGTGGTGCTCCCCAGGGAAGATCTCCAGCATTTGTTGGTGGCTGCTCTTGTGGAGCTGGAGCAGCAGCCAGCACCTCCCGTGTGTGTGTGTCCCTCTAAATGCCTGGCTGTTGCTTTGGCACTGCTGATGGGGATGATTGAGATGATTTAAGGAAAAAACAACAGAGGCTGTGAGTAACCTGTTGCTACCCTGCTGAAGAAGGTTTGTCTCAGTCCTAATTAGTGAGCTGTGCCCTAAAGGACCAGGATTTATAACATTCCCAAAACTCTTCATCTCTGCTTTTGTCCCCACCTTTTCTGTTTGCTTCGTTGTTCTGCATGTTTCTGCTGGGAAAGCGTTTGAGGCTTGTTTGAATCCTGCTAAGTAGGTGGTCTCTATTATGTGACCTCTGTTGTTCTCTCCTGGATTAACATGTTCTATAAGAAATGTTGTCCATTTCTTCTGAATTTAGTCTCCTTTTTAATTTGCATTACCCTAAGTTTTAACATGCAGCTCCCGGCCTCCTGCTTCTAGTCACATAACCTGAATTTAAGCATCACCCTTCAAAGTTTGGTCCTTTTGTATAAAATCAGTGCAAAGACAGCAACAGGGGACTTTTTGGTCTGTGTCTCAGCTCCCAAGTAGAGCTGACTCAGTTGGAAATGGTGCCCATCACTGCATCAGGCTCCAGGTTCAGCCTGGCTTGAGCAAAGCCAAGCTTTTATTTGCCTTGGAAATCAGGATTTGTGTGCAAGAAGATGACCCCCAGCCTATTAAGACAACAGTATTCAGAGCTCTGTCACTTCAGTCAGGTGTATTATTGCTCACATGCTCAGGTTGTGTGATCAGCATTTTATAAAGTTCTTATCAAGTCACTCATTGCAATTTTAAACTGAATTTGTTCCCTTTTTTTATTTGGAGTTTACAAAGCCGTGTAAGAAACTGAACCAAGGACTGATTATTTTATTTTTGTGAAGGCAATTGCCTGGTTCACTGCCTTTATTTCATGGTCATTAAAGCAGGTGGTGTGGCCCTGCCTCTGCAGGGGGAATAGGCTGCTTGAAGACAATGTTCTTTGTGAACTGGGTCACTTCCTCAGTGCCTCTGCAAATTGAAACGAATAAAATACTTTTTAAGGTGAAGAAACGTAAGGTGTAACTTGAATGTAAAGGCAAGAAAAATAGAGATTATTCTATCCCCTGGTTTTCCACTGCCATATTCACTCCAGGGGTGGGCACTGAAGTATTCCTGACCCTGTGCTCCCTCCATGAGTACACACTTCCCTCCATTAAGCAGCAGTGGGGATTTTTTTTGCAGTCTCATGGTACTTGTTCTTATCTTCCTGCTGTGACAATTTAGTTTTTAAGGATTTCAGTCCATAGTGCATCTTCCTGGCTAATAGTAATTGCTTTTCTAACAGGTTAGTTATAACTGGGGACAATAAAAGATATTTCTGTCTGGGTAAGGTATCAAATATCACAAAGGCATCATTACTGGCTCCCTGCCAGCACCCTTGAGCACAGCACCAGGCTGTGCTTGGCATTCCTGATACTCATTTCCACTGAAGCATTGATGGCTCCGTTCTGCCAAACTTAATTTTTCCCTGAGTTCATGCTACTAAAGCCCTGATTTTCCTGTTCATAGCTCTCATGGATTTAGGCAAAATAGGCCTATTTCTGTCCTCAGCATTATGCAACGTGGCTTCTCTCCTCTTCAGCTTTTATCTCTTTTGACGTGATCTCCCACCTTTTCTCCTTGCTTCACATTTGATGTGTTTGTTCACAGTTAAGGAGCTTTTCACGCGAGTGTCTGGTGGGTTTGTGTTGTTCCTTTCCCAGGGAGTGCCCTAATGAACTCAGCCGCTTAAAAAACGCAGTAATTCAGAGATGAGATGTCTCTTGAGAACAGACATCTTTATCCTGACCCATGTAAATCAGGAAAATGTGAGAAGTGGTGCCCAGCTGAACTCTTGTTCCCTCATCTACTCATCCTTTGCTGGCTCAGTAAAACTGGAGCATGGTCTGAAGCTGGGATGTTGATTTGAAACCCAGTTTTTGTTCATTTTCAGAACTCCAGGGAAGTCCTTGGGGAAATGCAGGTCTGAAGAATCTCCTGGGGCTGGTGCAGCCCCCGAGTGACCTGGAGCCTCTGTTCTCAAACTGGGATGCTGGCTTTGTCTCTTCCAAAAGAAATCTACTTTAAGAAAGACCTTTTTTTTTAAAGCTGCTTTCCCTTCAGCTCAGGATCCAGGCATTTCTGCAGTTCATACACTTGAGAGCTCTTTTCTGCTGACTGAAGGTGGAACAATAGTTTCTGACCATCTGAACCCACTTTATCTTTCCTCTTACTGATTTTGGTTCTTTTTTTTTTTTAATGAAAATATCCATGCATATTTCTTGCTAAGATTCAGCAGAAACTCTCACAGAGGAATTAACTCAGACAAAGCCCTGAACATTTCAATGTTCCTTATGGCTGCAGTGCTGACAGCAGGTTTAAGTAACCGTGGCCTGATGTTTTCTTCTTCATTTTATGGAGACTCAGCAGTCAACTCAGTTGCAGGGAGGGAAGGATGAGGAAAGTAACCACAGCCAGAGGTAGAGGAGAAGCTTTTAATGCCTTGTTACAGCCTTTTGGGGTTTGGCTATTTGGAGGAAGCTGTGGTCAGTTTTTTGGGTTACGGGGTGGCCCTGCTTAGCTAAGGCTGGAACCAGCCCAGCAAATGGGGCTCCTGGCAAGGTCCTACAGCCAGAAGTCCTTTCTTCTTGTGGCTTATCTTGACAAGTTTGTCTGGACAGGCTCTGCAGCTCTAACATGTCCCCTTGGGACAGGTGGTGTTGGGCTCTTGTTTTGGTTTTTGAGTGGAAGACCTCTGTGAGTCTGGAAGATTAATAGGACTTGGCATCATTGTTTACGCTATTTCTGCTTGTTAGTGCCTGTCCCAGATATTCTTGTGTCCTTGGTGGACCAAAAGGAGCCTCAGCCAGCCTAGGGGACTCTTCCAGCCTAAATTTTTTTAGGATTCTGGAAGTGCATTTAGAAGAGATATGTAAGCCCTTTGTTCTCCATGCCTTTGTCACCCCTGCAAGGCAACCCAAAACCTGCTGATAGCCTCGATTTAATCTCCATATTTTGTCGTCTTAACCAAGGGTTAAGGATACCCCAATGTCCCTCCCAAGAAAAAGGTCTTCCAAGGAAAGTAAAATGGGATTCTGTAAGAATATGGCAAAGGTACAAGACATCATTGCTGTCATTTGGAAAATTCCTTATTTTCTGTGTCTGTTCTGTGACAGGTGGTGTGGGAGTAACTTCTTTATCCTGGAAATTCCTGTTTTCATGGCCAGTGCCAATACAGTTGCTGCCAGGTTGGGTTTTTATGAAGAAGGGGTGATGGATGCTCTTCCATCTGCACACACCTCATTAGAAAGTCCTAGATCCTTTGGGATCTCAGGCCTGTCTTAACAAATACTCTGGTTTCAAAAGGCATTTCTGATGCAGCTCAATCGGGTTTTAGGGTAATAACTTAAATCTCTAAGTGCCTTTCTGAGTTGCAGTGTTGGAATAGTTGGTTTCCAAGTAATCCTGTACCAGGTATTAAAAACTGCTCTGTTATTGCCAGCTTACTCAAGATTTTTTGGGGTTCTGCCGTGTTTTTATATAGGCTGGCAGAGCAATACAGGTTTTCAGTGATTTGTTAACACAGGCAACAAAGCTTGCAGTAATGAGTCACATATCTTTGCTTCTGCTGCAGTCATTTAGGGGAAAAGTGAGTAACTTAAGTAAATTGTTTTGAGTAGCCTGAAAAATGAAGTCTGACAGTGTCAGATTGGCTGAGCTTTGTAAGGAAGGACCCAAAACTCGGAGTTTTTAGAGGTCGATTTGCTATTGAACTTATACGAGACATTTTTATTTGATTTTAAGTCACCTTTATGACAGTCTCTGTCATGATTAGCTGTGGTGTCTCTCAGAGTTGTCCTTTACCTGCTGATCCTCTCTCTTCAGCCTCACCACTGACCCAGCCCCTGCAGGAACAATGATGGGGAATGTAACGTATTCCCTTTTTCCATATGAATTCTGCCTTTTCAGCAATCCTGTAATGGATTTTGTACACTTACGTAGTTTTGTCAGTTCTACACGTGGTTCTGTATCTGTATTCTGTAAATCTGTAACACCTGCTTTAGTCCCAGATTTGCTTTCTCTTCCTTCACGTGATCCTTACGTCTGAAAAGGCAAACCAGCACTAGTGGAATTGCCTCTTCAGTAGGGCAATTAATGACAGGTACAAAAGTTGTTTGGGTTCTTTGTTAGTGATTTCCTGACCTGGCTGCAGGGGAAGGAGAGGAGGATGGGCTGATAGCTAAATACAGAAAGCCTAAAGTGTGCCCCATGAGTCCTGTGTTTATCCCAGAGGATGAGTGATGTGTCTGTGTCACTCTTGTCATGCCCCGACTAGATAAAACGTATGTTGGTAACTAATAACCTTTAAACAGCTCTGGGGGAAAAGAAGATCTGGGAATGGAGGCTTTTGCCCTCCAGAACTACTTACTAAAGTCAGAGATGGACAAAGCCATGATGGATTTAGTGCTGAGGAGAGGGGAATTACCAGGAGACCCTGCAGACCTACATACTCCTTCTGCACTTCAGTTTAGGGAACAGAAGTGAGGCTGATGTCCCTGCCTTTGATGGATAGCCATGAAAGTGTGGTGGGTGACAGAACTTTGTGACATCTCCAGTTAAAAGTGGTGTCATCCAACCACTGTGAATAGTTTCACGTCAGGGAACTCTGTAGTTAAGGAGGCACAGTCCAGCATATGTAATCTGGGAATTTCTAGGCAGGCAGTGGAAGTGATTTGGATAGCTCATCCTGGTTTTGACAGCACTCAGAGCTGGCAGCCTGCTTTTGTCTTGGCATGTGAGTGGAAAGGGTCACATGAAACTTTCAGGTTGACTGCACTATCTCAGGTCTGGGGAAAAGCTGGCGTTCAGTTCTTGTCCAGTGTCAGCCAAAGACTTGGGAAGAATTCAGAGTGGAACATTAGTATGGAAAAAAAATCTGAGAATAGGGATAAGTTATGAGGCCATGGCATGTGCAGCTTAGAGGAAAGACAGAAGGGAGATATAACTGTCTCAGTAAACACGAGGAGTCACCGTAAAGGAGTCTGAGGCAAGTCGTTTTCATCAATCAGGAACAGCAGAGCAGGTAATGAAATGCCTAAGTGTGCACCAGGGAAAGTTTAGTTGAAATCTGAGGCCGGTTGAATTCCAGTCCCTTTTTCTGTTAAGCAGGGGGAATACTGGTGGGTGGGGGGTTCGCTGTCACAGGTGAGTTACCGAGAGCTGGTCTTTGTGCCTCAAATCAGAAAATGCCATAAATGCTGTTCCTACTGATTCCTCCCCGGTCCAAGTGAGGAAATTTGCACCAAAAAAGTCAAACCCTCCCAGTGCCTCACTCTGGAAGGTGGAGGAAGAGTCTGTGTAGGGTGGTTTTGGGGGCCTCAGGATTATAAGAGCTTATCGAGCATCTGCATGTCAGCTGTAAAATCACAGAATGTCCTGAGCTGGAAGGGACCCACAAGGATCATGGAGTCCAACTCCTGGCCCTTTTCCCAATATCCAGCCTAAACTTCTCCTGACACAACTTCAGGCTGTTCCCTTGGGTCCTGTCACTGGTCACCAAAGTATCCAGTGGTCCAGAGTGTGCCAGTGAGGCTGGCACGGTGTGGCAGTACATGTGCTGCAGCTGCTTGTGAGCATGGCAGGGATAGGCTGGGACACAAAGGAGCAGCTGTGGCACCCTCTTGTTTGGGATGGATGCTTCATGGGGCAAGCACCTGGTGAGGGAACACCTGCTGCTGCCTTGCTTGTATTTGAACCAGGTGACTTCAGCGTGGTTGATGCAGTGGCTCTGCAGGGGAAGCTGTGGAGGGTTTTATTGGAATTTCTATTTATTGCATCATTAGCAGCAGTGGAAGGCTTTGCTCTGTACCAACAAAGGCTCCTTTGGTTTATGAAGGGTGTGTAAATCCACTGCCGAGCTCCCGCAGTGCAGCAGAGCCTTGTGTGGGACCCCTGCAAATAAAATCCCAGGAGTGCTATTCGGATTCATTACCTTGCTGCAGGAACGTGTGGAGGTTTGTATCAAAGTCTATGAATTAGAAAATATAAGCTATTTAGCATAGATGCTCTTGTTCATGTGTGCCAACAACCAAGTTAGCCGACAGCCAGAGAGCAGCAAAAGTTGGTGGGCAGGAGGTTGGGGATGTCTGTGTGAACGTGTTCTTGTAGCAGGTACCTGACTTCTGCCGCCTCCTGCTGCTGGATGAACAAACACCTCTGTCCTCTTGCTCTTTCTCCCCTTTCAGGCTCTGAATTCAGAACTGTTCTGCACCTCCACACGTTGCTGGCTGTGCTTCAGCCCTGGCTTTGCTTCTGCTGATGCAGGAAGGAGGTGGGAGCAGGACCCTTTTCCCTGCTAGGCTGAATTAAACTCCTGCAGACTTACTCTTCTTGGGGAATTGAGCATCAAGGTCAAGCAGAAAACAGTGTGAACTCTTAACAGGCAGTGAGGGAGCTGTACTTCTTAATAAAACTGTGTACAGCAGTTCCATGGAGACTTGGAGATTGGTACTTTTCAGAGTAATGGCTTCACTCGGGTGCTTGCAGCTCCGCTGTCCTATGTGTTTTCCTGCAGGAGGGTTGGGAGTTTGTTCTGCTTCTGGACTTTCCTCTTATTCAGGGAGCGTGTAGGACAGAAAAACTGCTCTGTTCCTTGGTACCAGGAGCCTTGTCAAGGGCAGGAATGGCAGCAACAGAGCCAGGTCTGGAGAGCAGATGTGGGAGGAGATTGCTCAACTCTTCCCCCTCTCCATCCCTTTAATTTATCAGACGTGTCCTTTTCCCTTAGCATTACTGATTCCTTTTCTTTAGGTTTCCTTCCTGTCATTCGCTCGCTGCACAGAATTTCAAAACACGGATCTGCTCAGAGCCTGCAGGAAGATATTTTCATTCATGGGGCTGAAGTTCAGGTGCAGCCATCTTTACATAACCTTTTTTTAATCGCTCATTAAAGCGGAACAAGTGGCTGGTGATGGGAATGAATTTTTCCCCCTTGCAGGCAGCAGTGGCTCGCCAAGGTCAATGAAATCTCCAAAGCTTCTCTCCAGCATCAGGTCTGCTGGGATTGCACTGCTGCTGACAGATGGACATTTTTAACTCGGCTGCTACATATTCACTTAGGCAGAGGGGGGAAAGTGTGAACAGGGAAAGCATTTGGAAGATCGGATTTTTCTCATGTGAAAATAGCTCCTACTTCTTCCATTCCTTTATTATTTTTTAAGGTAAAGAGAAGCGATGGTCCAGGCTGGGTTTGGCATTTCCTCCTTCCCGTTTTCGTTCCTCCTGCTGTTGGCAGCTCTGATTATCTGTAAAGCTGTGTCTTTGGGTGGGTTTTACCAAATAATGCAGTAATTACACCCGGGGGCTCTTTGTAGGCTGTGTCCAGAGCAGGCTGAGCTTCGTCTTGCAAAACCCAGTGCGTTAGATCCATGTCCACAGAAGAAACCTTTCAGCATAATTATCCCCCCCCAAAAAATTAGTATTTTAAATCTTCAATCTTCCCAGACAAAAAGCCTTTAGAAACTTTTGCCTTTCTTTTTTTTCTGGCAGTAATTTGGTGCCTGTGCAAACACTTCAGCTTACTCACAAATACATTAAATTTTTTTGGACGGGCGAGGTTGCTGGGATTTAGGGAGATATATAGTGTTTTCCCCTTTCTTTTTCTTCCTGTCATAGTTGTATATGCAACTTGACACGAGATCCTGGCAGCCTCCTTCTCCAGAACAGTAAACAGAGCCAGTGCTGCAGTAGTTTGCAGATAAATAATGTATTACAGCCTGTCAAATAAAGCTTTGAGCAAATACCACTTTAAAGGGTCATATATTATGAATCTGAATATTACCCTACAAATCATTATTTCATAGACCCTTTTGATTCCTTATTATGCACACAGCAGCTCTGGGAACAGGTCACCTTTTTCAACTACCCCTAAACCTGACAGAATTAGTATTAGCAATATTTCTCCTGTGGATGGTTTGTTTTTTTTAACCAGCAGAAAGAAGCTCAGAAATCATCCCTCAACGCTTCTCTCTCCATCCAAAAATCCTTGAAGATGTATTTCTCTTTGCTATCTCAATTAGGAATGTGGCACGCATACATTTATTTATTTCAGATCCTTGCTTTGAGATTGTAGGGAATACATCATCTGTTTGATTGGTTTTTAGGAGAAACCTCCCTAGAAATTTAAGAGCCTGCTAAAATACAGCTGGATATTTAGCTAATATGAGTGTTTGAAGAGGATAGGAAGTATATCCTTTTGGCACTGCTTTAGGAAAAGTCTGAGCTGTGTTTTCATTGTGCTGGCTCATGTTACAACTGGGTGTTTCTCTCTTGCACCGATGGGATTTGGTGGATCCTAAATGCTGTTTGTGCCTGTGCCAAGGGCCTGGAGGTCATTTTAGCCATCTTCTTCTTCAGCAAACAAAGCAAGAGACACAAGCCACCAGTATGCGTCCGGCCCAAAAACGCCAGGCTGGGAAGGAGGGGCATAATCTCCAGGCATAATTTATCCCGCTTTTCCGTGGGAGGTTTTTACATCCACTCGTGGTTGTCTGGTGATGCTGAGCCCTCTCTGAGGGCTTTGGTGTCAGCTGCACCCCGACAGAGCAGGGGTTGCTCTCTTGGGCCCAGTTCGTTCTGGTGGCAGCAATCACAAAACGCTGCTCCCCCTTTTTTAAGCAGTTTTTTTTTAACTCCCGTTCTCTGGTTAGAGAGGATTTTAGCACTGGAGTTTTAGGTAGAATCTTCCCCTATTAATACTATTGGTTATGACAAATTTATTGAGGAGGAAGGAGAGTCAGCTGGGAAGAGAAACCTTCCCCTGAGAGGTGTGTGGTGCCCAAACTTGGCCTTTTCCTGAGGCTATCAGAGCTGCTTCATTTCCCACCAGTTAGCCGTGCTGGCAGAAGGAGAGATGAAAGGAAACCAATGTCTGCATTTAGGAAATTCCAGCAGGTTGGTTTTTTTTCCATCAGGATGTTTCTCATGGTGGTGTCTCTGAATTGGTTTGGGCTGAATGCTCCTCAGAGCCTGGGATTTGATTTCCTGCTGGGGAAGGCGGGTTGAGTTAGTGGAGGAAAAAAACAGTGAAGCAAGGAAGAAAAGATATTATGGGTCTGTTGTTTTATGATGGATCCTTGTATTGCCTTTCCATAAAGTTGTGCAATTAAGGAGATGTGGAAGCAGGGAAAATTGCTTATTTGTGAGGAAGCTTTTCTCCCAGAAGGAAGGAGAGTGGGGTTATTTGAAAAAAAACTGGGCATTTCATTTTAGAGAGGAGCAGGAATATGCTCGTCCTGTCAGGTTTGGGGGGGAGTTTGGGACTATTTAACACGTGTTTAAGGTTATGGGTAATCTTTTAAATAACAAAAAAATTCAGGGAGTACCCTGCTGTGTATCTGGACTGGCTGCTGGGACTGGGCTAGCAAAGCTGGTGAAGCAAACAGCTGCACCCCGTTTCTCCTGCCTTCTTCCCCTCCCATAGGATTCCAGAATGGCCTGGGTTGGAAGGGACCTTAAAGCTCATCTCATCCCACCCCTGCCATGGGCAGGGACACCTTCCACTGTCCCAGGCTGCTCCAAGCCCCATCCAACCTGGCCTTGGACACTTCCAGGGATCCAGGGACAGCCACAGCTTCTCTGGGCACCCTGTGCCAGGGCCTCCCCACCCTCACAGGGAACAATTCCTTCCTAATATCCAATTTAAACCTTCCTTCTTTCAGTTTGAAGCCATTCCCTCCTGTCCTGTCACTACACTTCTTGCTGGACCTGTTCCATAAATGCCTTGGATTTCCTTTCACATCACGTGGGCTTTTAATGAATTTCAAAACACAGCCTTTTATATTTCAAGCTAATTTCTTCAGCACCTCAGGTGTCCTGGCCTGCAGGAAGAACTCTGGCCAGCATTCTGTCCCATTCTCCTTGCCTCGTGCAGATGCAGAATCCACTGCTGGCACCAAGTGGCTGCGAGTGGAAGCTGCTCCAGAGGTGTTGCACTCGCTGTCCGATTGTGTGTGGAGATTTTGGGGCTGCAGTTTGGGACGGGGCAGGACCCTCTGTCCTCTCCGTTTGCCCCGGTGGGATGTTGGGAGCAGGAGCTGCTCCGTCCCACTCTGGGTGGTTCCAGCAATGCCGGGTGAGCGACTGCTTTGGCCCTGCTTTTCCTTCTTGAAGATCCATGAGAGGGAAAAAGGCTGTCAGAGGAAATGTTTGCCTGTAAGAAGTCCCAGCGTGCTGTGCCCTGCATCCTTTCCTTGTAGAGTTTGGGAATGTTTATCCCCCCGAGTGACCAGAAAAATAACCTGTACAGTATCATCCTGTGCACGGAGGCAAATAATCGTGATTACCTGGGAATGGGCACTATTTTTCCTGCTTTTTCAAATACCCAGAGGATTTTAACACTTAACACTGGTTGTAGGCTGTGTATTGAGTACTGAAAGAAAAATTCCTGTAGGCTTTGCACCCTCCTTCATTTCCAAGTGGTGAGTTGTGTTTGGCCAGAAGACATTCCAGAGGGTAGAGGAGCATGGATGTGGGAAAAGGGGTGTCAGGTGTAGCTGAGGGTTTTCTTTCATCAGAAATCAATGGGTTTCCACTCACATATCCTTTGAAGCCCAGTTTCTTTAAGGATAAACACAATCTCTGACATACCAGAAAAAAATAAGCAGAATTCCCTCACTGAAATTTGTCTACATCATCTTTAAATGACATGCCCTGCTTATCCCTTCTGTAATTAATTTAAATGCATCTGACAGTAGCTTGGAGGCAAGATTTGAACTTTCTTTGTCCCTCACCGTGACGTTGTTGCTTTTTTCAGTTCAGTGGTGGTTATATTGGAATTTGAGAACTGGATGTGGACCAGCTCTCACTTCCCAGCCCCTTTCTGGGCTGGCCTTTGTAGTGGGCACCACTGTACATGACAGTGGGCATGAGTGTTCTGGTTTTATGTTAGAGATGTTAATTTTAAAGAGAGATAAGTAAAAAGCAGCATAAATTCCATAGTTTCCGGGCTTTTTTTATTTCTTGCGAATAGTTGTGTGGTGTATCAGTAGAAAAATGAAGGTGAAAAGTATATTAGTTTTTCCTTTCTGGTTTTTTTTTTGTTTTATTTTGTTTTTTTTTTTTTGCATCTGGTAGTGCAAAACTGACCACAGTCTGAAGGTTTAGTTCCAAAAAAACTGCAAGGAGCTGGTTCTTTATTTCCTCATCTGCAGGGAGCTGTGCTTGCTTGTGTTACCCCATGGAGCTGCCCAATGCCTGGTCCTTAATGCAGGGCAAGAGGAGAGGGGATTGATGGGCTTTTAGACATCAGCTTGAGATTTTCTAAGCATAGTCACCACTTAGGAGGTTGAACTGAGATCTGGACCCATTTCCTAGCCTTTAATTAAAGATGCTACCTAAAGCTCTGCTAAAACTTGGGGTATTTTAAGGCTGTTGGTAGAAAAATGCTGGTTTGTGTCTTTGGGGACGAAATTAGGAATATTACAGCAGAAGAAAGCATTAGTGCTGCTTTTGAAGCAAATTTTCGTGTCCCAGGGGCATTGTAAAACTTCTTTGCGTTCTTCAGGCATGGCAGAATCTACTACTTCTGGTTTTTAATGAAGAACATTTCCTCCAAATGAGTTTTCCCTCTCCTTTCCCCAGCACAGGAGAATGGCAGGGGCCCACGTTTTGCATCATGAGCAATCCCCAAAGCCTGGATCAGATGACAGTAAAAACCACCATCTTTTCCCCAAAACTGTATGGGCCACTCAGGTGAAAGCACAAGGGGGCTGAGGAGCAGAATTTCTCCATTTGGGATCTGCCTCCTGCCAGAGTCACCCATACAAATCCCTCCAGCTTTGGTGCCTCACTTATCAGGAATTCCTTGGTGTCCCACTGGGAAAAGCAGCCAAAATCTGGTTGATATGCTAATAATTAAAAATTCATTAGCACTGAGGAGCAGCTGAGGCAGGAATGGTGAACTCAGCAGGCAGCAGAATGTCGGTCACTGGTACCAAGTTGTTCCCCATGAGTTTAAAAATTAATTTTGTTGTTAAATGTCATCTTCTGGCTTGTGATCAGCTGGAGTGTTGATCTTGTGTTTCCTGATAAATTTGAAGGGATATAATCTATCCCAAATAAGGGATCCTGAGTGCTGAGGTCTGTGAAGCTGGGTGAAGTCTAATGTTGATGTTTGTAGATTCACGGAGGTGAGGGAAAAGGAAAGGATGAAATCCCCATTATTCGGTGAGCAAAGACCTGGTGCTCCAACCCAGCACCTTCCCAAACTGGGGAATGGCTCTTTCCTCCTTCCCTGCAGTGGAAGCCAGGACACAAATTCCTGCAGGAGAGATGGATTAGTGGAGAAAACCCTTCTCAGCCCAAGGGCTTTTTGGAAGTTCTGCAGGGGCCTCACAGCAGCATTTGTAAGAGTCAGGGACTGGAGAGGTCTGAGGATGAGGAGAACTTGGGGAAGGTAAAGTCTGGAGACATCCATGAACCTTCCATTGCTGGCACACTGGTACAGGTCTTGGAGCAGAGAAGAGTAAAATTAGAAGACCTTTGCAAGACTTGTCTTTGGTTTATTAACCACTGTCCCTGTTTAGAGCAACCATGGAACCACTCATTAGCTCAGTCCTGTGGGATTAAACTGGGAGGCCGAGATACAAAGGCTTCTCCCAAGAGCTGTCCAAGGAATTGTACATAGGGAGAAGGTTGAGAGACAATCCTGGGGAAAGCAGATATTGGAGCACATCAGGATTTCTCCTTCACCAGTGTTTCCTGCACTGTTAATTTTTTATGGTGCCTTTTTTATGCCTCATACCTCGGGTGGAGCTTTCTGCTGCTCCTTGTTTTCACCTCCCTGTTTTCCTTCCCCTCCCAGTTCGAGCGGCACGACCCGGTGGATGGGCGGATCACGGAGCGGCAGTTCGGGAGCATGCTGCTGGCATACAGCGGGGTGCAGTCCAAGAAGCTCACTGTCATGCTCAAACAGCTCAAGAAGCACTTCCAGGATGGAGAGGTCAGTGGCGTTCATGGAAAATTTGGGAAAATTGCTCAGCCCCAGGCCAAGCTGAGAAATAAGTTAAGCAATCCCCATCTCCTTTGGAAAAGCATCCGCTCCATGTTAAGCTCTGGTGGAGAGAAGGAAGAGCTGGGAGTGCAGTGGGTCAGTGTCCAGTGCAGGCTGTAGGTTTGTTCCTTATGAAAACAGATGCTGTAATTTCAAAAATTCAATTTGCTGAATGGCACCCTGGGTCTGGAGCCAGAACAAACACTGAAGCCGTGCTCCCAGTTCCTGGCTTGACCTTGGATTCATTAGCTGCTGTGACCAGGCAGTTTATTATTTAGTTATCAACTTCTGAGGAAAATTACTCACAATTTAGAGAGGAGTAAGTTTGTAGACCCTACACTCATTAATTCAGTGAGAGACCTTGGAATAAGATATCCACACCACAAGATGTGCTTTATCAGGTAAGGCAAGTATGGGCTGAGAAATTATTGAGCATTAGAATTTTACATCTGCTCCTATAATGGATGTTCTTTTATTAAGCCGGAATGTTCTTTTATTAACTAGGATATAAACAAGCAATTCATCAAAGTGAGAATGGATGGAAAGTCTTTGGCTGACTGTTTTAGAGCCACTTTCTTCTGACATCAGAACCAGAGTTTATTTCTTAACTGGTTTAGATGCCAAGTGTGTTATAAAACACAAGTTTTGACCAGGGTCTGCTCCTCTTTTTTGTTCCCTAATGGGATTCCTACATTAACAGGAATCATTTGATTTCTCCAGGAAAAGGGGCTTAAATGCAATGTGTGTCTAATAGAAAATATCAGCTCTGTTTTTGAAGTTTGCAAATTGTTGATTCTTTTGCTGTGATTTTTGGATTTATATATATATATGTGTGTGTGTAGGTGTGTATAGATATTACTGAACAGTAGCTGGATGGATGAGAAAAGAGACAAAGGAATTTATTTTGGAAGGTTTCCTACAGCAGATGTTTTCTTCCTTTCATGTGTAAGCCAAGACCCCGACATCTGTGCCAGAGGAAGAACTTCTTGTTCTTACCTTATTCCTCATCCCCAAAGCAGCCAGATTGTCTTTCTATTTACAGCCAGCCAGATTCAGAGCAAGTCTTTATCTTCCTTTATTCCAAGGACATTCAAGGAGAGAAAATGGGCAACAGGACAAAAAAAAAATATATATTTGCAAGGAACAGAATTGGTGAAATGTTCATGATTCCTTACACTGGTGAGGATGAAATGCCCAGAAACTGTCCCAAACTCACCCAGCAAGGCTTTCCCTTGGAAGTGCAGTTTCCTTGTGAGAGCTTTCTTAGAGAATCTGCCAAACCTTGTCTTCCTCATCTGATGCAATTACCTTGACTGCACAAGGCAACCCTGGCAACCTCCAAAACAATAAAACTCTGAGTTTAATCTAATCTTTAGCAGTTTTCCAACGCTGTTATTCTGCATTCTTGCTTTTGGGAGTGGTAAGTTTTCTTGTATTAACTGCTAGTCTGCTTTCATTATTTTTATTTTTCTGGAGGAAAAATCCCATCTTACCCTGGATAGGTGAACTTTGCCTATTCAGCAGAGCTGCCACACTCTGTTTTGTCTAACATTGCTTATGAGTGTCCTCCTCAAGCTGTACTTGCACAGCTCCTTTTCTCCTAGTAAAAAGGACCTGAGTCATCAGTAATATTCACAAGCAAGGTATTGTTTGGTTTATGCCCCTCTAACTGCTAGAAAACCAAGCTGTCTCTTCACAAACCAGTGTTTCATGTCATCTACATGTGCTTCAGGGGCTGGCTGGGGTATTTTTCTTTCAAGATGGCAGGGCGTGGCAGTGAGGTGAAATTCCCAGCTGAACCTGGCTTCCCAGGTGAAAAGCCCTAATTTTTGCAGGAGATGTTTGAGCTGTTGTGTTACAAGCAGGTAAGTGCTTCTGGAGCCTCCCTGCTTATGTTTCATGAGGATTACTTGGGTGATGAAGGGATTCAGGCTTATGAATCAACAGCTGGAGCTACAAATGCTTTGAAAGAGGTGATCATTCATCTGTTGACTTGTCTGAGGCTGTCGCAGTCTCTGATTTTTATTTTGTTTTGGTAGCTGGAACAGAGTTAATGCTGATGCCAGCCTCACCTATAGGATTCCTCAAAAAAATACTAGATTTCCTAATAGTGATAATATTCTTGGTACAGACATTCAATGGTTTTGTCCACATGAAAGCCAGGATTTTTAGGGTACACGTGTGTCACTGGTTTTGCTTTTTCAGCTGGCGAAAGGACCACAAAGGCCAGGTCGGGTGGGGCTGGGAGCAACCCGGGGTGGTGGAAGGTGCCTGTGGCAGGGAGTGGAATGAGATGGGCTTTGAGGCCCCTTCCCACCCAAACCATTCCAGGATTCCAAACAAGGGTCCATTTTGCACAGACAGCAGTGCTGCATGGCCTTGGCATCTGTGGTTTTGTGAATTCCAGGAAAAGATGAGGTTTATGGCTCTTTGCTTAGAACACTACAAACCTCAGATGTCCCAAACAGAGCAGGCAGATCACAGCACAGTGTCTTCTGCTGGCCTGGAAGTGGCCACACACCTCGTGGTTCCTCCAGGCTTTCCACACTTTCAGTGCCCTGCTCCCAGGCAGGGAGGCATCGTGATAAATGCAAAGATATTTTCTCTTGTAGAACCACTGTACAGAAGAGAGGGATCTTTGCAGTGCTTCCTGCAGAAGTACCTGATTTACTGGATTCTTTTTTTCCTAGGACAGTATTTAATTCTGCTGTACATCCTAGCATTCCTCTCGGGAAGAGGAGCAGGCAAACATTCAAGGAAAGCTCCCTGCAGACTCACCAGGGATTTCTCTCTTCGGTCAGCTCTGTTGTCCACTGTGCTCTCCCATTTTGCCATCTCATCCTTTCTGGCCCAGATCCATGAATCCAGGGCTGACAAAGCTGCTGTTGCATGTGTCGGTGCACACGTAGATCATCAGTGCAGTGCCACATACTCACTTACAGCAAAGATAGGAACAAGCTGCAAATGCCTGTATGGAAAGACCTTAAAATGTTCTTTTTCTTTCAAAAGATTGGTGGCTTCTTCCCTGATTAGAAGTTGTTCGAGCAGAGTTACAGCAGATTGTGTAAATTTATATTTGACAGCACCTGCTGAACACATCCAGATCATGGAACCGTGCCGTGTTACGCAGTTAGGATTTTTAATATCTTGCTCTATCAATCTGTCATGCCAGGCAGGATAGGAGGAGCCTGAACCTGAACTCCTCTTGACAAGCTGATTTATGTCTCCCAGAGAG
The DNA here is from genome assembly GCA_013397755.1 of Cnemophilus loriae. Lineage (NCBI taxonomy): Eukaryota > Metazoa > Chordata > Aves > Passeriformes > Corvidae > Cnemophilus > Cnemophilus loriae. Next base: position 244,034 of record VZTF01000026.1, read on the forward strand.
GGAGTCTGAGTGGTTATTACTGTGGTGATGATTCACCTCCTCCTTTGGCTCCATGCCGTGGCTCTGCTGGAGGAGGTGGAGGCTCCGGCTCTTGTCCCAGCACTGCTGTTGTTGTGCTGGAGCTGAACAGGGTGATAAAATCAGGTGCAGTGTAACCAGGTGGGGTTCCCAGAGCTGAGCTCATCAGCAGTTCCTCTCCTGGGGATCTCAGGATGTTTTTCCACCACTATCCCAGAGTGTGGCTGTCGGCACTCACCGAGCACATGCTCACCTGGCCCAGGTAAGTGGAGCAGACAGGGATCCTGCCTTCAGCAGCAAAGCAAACTGGAACACTTCTGTGCTTTGCAGTGTCACCTTCTGCCACACTGGGTAAGGCATGGATGCCCCCAGGGATCCCTGAATCTCTTGGGAGAGGCCTTACAGTGCACGGACTGCTTCATATTGTCATTGCAAGTGTGCAGGCTTCGAAAAAAATTACCAATTCACCTGTTTGCAGTGGGCTCCTGCATCCCAACTGCAGGCTCGTGGTGTGCCCACTCACCTGGGAAATGGTTTTCAGTCCCTTCTCGTCGTGGGACTGGTGAGGCCAGGAGGGGAAGCAGGAGGGGAACAAAAGTACAGGTCACAACCCACATCCTCGAGTGCCAAGGCTGAGTTTTTGGAGTGTGCAGATGAATTACCTTCTGGCTACAACTTCGGGCCAACGAGTCACTTTGTCATTTCCAGGAAGTGTCCATGATCTCCTTCTCCCATCACCACAGGAATGTCTTTTCTCTGTCCCAGGGGCTGACATTTGAGGAGGTGGAGAACTTCTTCACTTTTCTGAAGAACATAAATGATGTGGACACGGCTTTGAGCTTCTACCACATGGCTGGAGCTTCTCTTGATAAAGGTATTAAAACTTGTGGGATGTTCAGGTGCTGAAAGCCTGAGGGAGCACAACTCAGGCTATGTCTTTGGATTTGGGAAGGTGTCAAACAAGCCCAGGCTGACAGGTTAAAAATGTACCCAAATTGCAATTCCTCCCTGTAATGAGGTGCTTAGCTCACTACATCCATGGATAAAGAGGGATTTCAGGTTTTATACTTCCACAGTTTTAGATACAGGGAGAAAAAAGGCTGACACAGGTAGCCTGAAGGGATGAGGAAGCAGTGATTTCATGGTGGTACCTTCAGAAGGAGCATTCTGCTGCGTGCAGAGGCAGGGTGACCTAATGAGTGTGCCACAGGCTCTGGTTCCAAATCCCGGGGACCACCAGTGTTTCTTCTTCATCCCCATCTTCTGAAGTGACCTTTTTTTCTCCTTATAGAAAGGACTTCAAAAATGAGTGTAAAAAAATTCTTGCCAACTTACCTTCTGTGGAGGTCTGATCCACATGGCAGAGGCACAGCAGCAGTGGGGCTGGTGGTAGGAACTGCTCAAACCTTGTTTTGTTTCAGCTTTGCTCAAAAATCAGAGACTTTGCCTAGAAATAAGGGCTGGATGCTGCATTTCTGATTGGAAATCCAAGCAGTGGCAAACACCTTTGGAGCTCCTGGGAGTGCTGGAGGGAAAGAGGGGGAGCACTGGGAACACCAGTGAGGTCCCAGACTGAGCATTAAAGTCTGTCCAGAGACTCTGTTTCAGATAACCCACAGTCCAGAGGAGTGGGCTCAATAAACCTCAGAGCTGGTATTTCCTGGGGACCTTGGTAATAATGTGGTTTATTGATCAGACCAATCCATATCCTCCCCCTTCTCATCATGTTTCCTTTTCTGAGCTGGTCTGTCTCAGGTATGTTTTTAGATCTGACACACTGATGTAAAAA
>VZTF01000026.1:245888-274160 GCA_013397755.1 Cnemophilus loriae
AAAAAAAAGGCAAAAAACCCCCAAAAAATATTTCAAACCAAAGTCCCCCTCTGCTGCCAGGATCTGTCACAAGTGTGTGCTTTGGTCTTCTAGATTTTTTTAAGAGGGGTTGTTTTTTCTTTTTAAACAGACTGAGAATATAAAAAAAAGATGGCAAACTCATTAAAAGATTTTTAGGCTAAGTGGAAACTCTTGTCTACTACAAAGTTAAAGCTGATTTATTTAGACAGCTGCAGAATTAAACATTTTGAAAGTCAGCTATTCCAACTGCTGCTGTTGTGGGAATATTAAGGCATTAATAGGTTTTGGGGCAGTGGAGTTACAGAGGGAAACAAACGTGTCACATCTCTTCTTGTGTGTGTCAGCAGCCCTTCTCATCTTAAATTTTTTGGGGGGAAATCATCTGTACTCTTTGGTTTAGATCATCATTACCTGAAGACTTAAAAGAACCTGATAGGATTTTCTTCCATTTAAAAGGACAGTACCAAGTCTGGGTGTGCTGCTGCTGCTCTGAGCCCTTTCTGCAGCATCCCAGAAGAGGTAAAAGCCCAGCAAATCCAATTTAGTCAGTGTCTACAGGAAATTAGCATTTGTCCTGTCGTGGAATATGCATTTTTGCAGAATTTAGGTCTGTGTGCAGTTGGTAAATCAGTGTGATTGCTGTTTAATTATGTGCCGTTAATGAGCTCGTGCAGCCACTGAGCTGGGAGTGTTTGGCTGGGGTAAGGGAACTTTCCTTGGGCAGGAATCAGATTTAAATAAAATAAACCGTAAATGGGGTGTGCCCTCCCAAAAGTCAAGCTTTCACAGGGTTGCTGGTTACAAACTAACAAATGTAAAAATTACACAGGGATGGGGACTAGGAAGAGGTTAGTTTGTGTAATAATTTGCTGCTAACAATGCAGCAAACATTATTATGATTTTAGAAGGGCTGTTTAGAACTTCACAGGGGAAAAAAATGGCTGGTACCAAACAGCCAGAGCTTGACAGCCTGTTTTCTGTGCTGAATTAAAGTCGCTTCTTCTTCTAAAAAGGATCATAAACCTGTATTTTAATGACCCATTTAAAAACACCCAGATTATTTGTTAGCCCATCGTTCATTTTCCCAGCAACATAATAGCTGTCATTCTCCTAAATCACAAGCATTCCTTAGAAGACTTCCCCAGCCTGGGCTCACAGCTGGAAGCAGGACAGGAACTGAATTTGGTGCTTATTCCCCTTTCAGGAGGGTGTGAATTGCACTTTTTCTGGCACTGTGCGCAGGCAGGCTTTCCAAGCAGCCCTTCTGCCAGCAGAGAGCCACGGGATAACTTCTTTGGAGTTTAGGGCAAGGCATGGATGGGCCAAAGCACGGAGAGACAGCTGAGCCTGCTGCTTATCCGTGGCTTGGAGCAGGGCTGGAGCCCCAGAGCGGTTGATGGAAAATGATTTTATTTGAATTATGCTCCTTGAAACGGCTGCAGAGTTGACAGGGAATCGGGAAGGAGGCAGAGGTGAGCTGGAATGCAGTCAGGGAATTGCTGCTTGCTTTGCTCTGCCTTGGAGATGAACGGAAGAAGTCGGTCCCCCTGGAAGCACAGCTCGAGTTGCTCCTCTGGAATAATGGCAGTGCTGGTAGTTGGGAGGGGAGGACTTGTGAGAGGTCTCTGGAGACCCTGGTATCCAACAGGATCCCCTGCAGCTGCTCGCCCTGAGCCACCTGCAGTCAGGTTTGGGATATCTCCAAGCAATCTCCTTTCTTTACACATTTATGGCTGCGGATACTGCACAAACAGGGGGTTGGCTCTGCCTTTGGTCTGGCAGCTGTGCTTTTTTCTCCCTGATCTCCGTGACTTTCTGTCATGCTCCCTTTGATGTCAAAACAGCTTCTGCTCAGCTGCAGGGCTGCAGCCTCACGGACTGAGGAGACAAAGGAAAATGTGCTGTGCCCACAGGATTGCATAAGGCTTATCCATCTCTTTCCTGGATGGGCGTTCCGGCACGTACTCATGCAAATGATCTGTAAAAAGTTAAACAGATTTTGCTAGCTGTACTGTCAGTGATAGCATCCAACATTTCCAACTGCGAGCCTTGGAATGAAACGTGTGCATCAACGTGAGACTGATTTCTGGGAGCCCAAAACACATGTGTCCTGCCTTTCCATCCTGGAATGGCCCAGAGCAGGGAGCTCTGCTCCCATCACCCCGAGTGCCATTTGGAAAACAAAGGCAGCAGCCCAGCTGTCCGTTCTTCTGGCCACATGTGTGATTAATCTCAAGTTGGAGGGAAGAAGTGAAGTTTGCCATCTGGCGAGGCTCTTGCCTGGATCAAAGCTCTGTTCTCAGGCACTCAGTGAGGCGTTGCTCGCGGTGCAGTTCTGGGAATCAGAGTGGAAAAAAGGGATAACTGTGTCAGACACTAAACTTGCATAAAATAACTCAGATGGCTCATTAAAGGAGCCAGTGGGAGATACCAATGCATGAAATTTTAGAAGCTTTTCAAGATAGAAATGTGGAACTCATTTTTGATGGTATGAAATCCAGGACAATTTCTGTCCCAGAACCCCAAACCTGGACAGGCTTTGTTTTAAGAGATGCTCTCCAGACGGGACCTATTTCATTTTTTAAAATGGTAAAGAAATTATTCCAGCAGGTTTACTTCAATTTTATTTGCCTCCCTGAGCTACCTTGTAGTCTGGAACGTGTGCGTGGAACTGGAAAGCGGAGACGCTTTCTCTCTTCCTCACAATTCCTTAAAAACCAGCACAGCCCTAACGGAGCACAGCACAGTCATGCAGCCCCTGTGAAGTCATTTTGGCATCAAGCAAGAACAATGGGATGGAGCTGACACTCATGCAGTTAGATTAGTAAGAGAGGAAGCAGGAACTGGTGGCTGCGAGTCCAAGTTGCAGCTGGGAAAACTGTGGCCGTGAAAAATAAATAGGAGGGGAGGGATCAGGAGGCTCCCTGCAGAGATGGAAGGAGGGGGAAAAATCTCAGCAGAAAAACATGACTTATAATTAAAGGAATTAGGACGAGGGGCAATGGTTTTAAACTGAAAGGGGAGATTTAGATTTGGTGTTAGGGAGAAATTGTTCCCTGTGAGGGTGCTGAGGCCCTGGCACAGGGTGCCCAGAGAAGCCGTGGCTGCACCTGGATCCCTGGAAATGTCCAAGGCCAGGCTGGATGGGGCTTGGAGCAGCCTGGGATAGCGGAAGGTGTCCTTGCCCATGGCAGGGGGTGGGACTGGATGAGCTTTAAGGCCCCTTCCAACCCAAACCATTCTGGAATTCTGTGATCTAGGAAATCATTCTAACTTTTTTTTTTTTACATGTAGGGCTGCAGCAATAGGGTACCTAGGGCAGCAGGATGGCATCAAGGTGAAGCACCTTGGGAGAAGTTTTACATTTACAACAAATTAAATGAAGTTTGGTGTTTCTGTCTGAGGAAATACAGAGTAATAACTGCTGACTGGAGCTACATCACTCATGGAGAATGGAATTGCACTCAAAAAGAATAATTATGTGGGAAAAGCAGAGTCCTACTTGAGACTTTATATACTTTACATATATATAACGTGTAATTTCAGTTTTCTCCTGCATTATTTAGTAAAAGGAGAGGTTTTGTGGGGAAAAGGACCTGATGGTGGCTGTGAATTCCTCTTGGAAAACCCCAGATTGCACTCAGGGGAGCAGAAATGGGGCGGAAGGTACCAATAATGTAAACACTCATTTAAAAAAAATCCCTATTAGAAATATTTTATGCAGTTTGTAATTAATCCAGTTACAGTATATATTGGATGATTATTTTTTCCTTTCTGACACACTTAACTATCCAAAATTCCTGAAGGACCAGGGGTGCAGAAACCCATAAGGATGTTGTGGAGGAAAGCAGAGGCTGGTTTTGGTTTCAGTCTGGGTTTGTGATGCACCAGTTCCCTCTTTTGCCTTGCTCCACAGCTAAACATTGATCCCAGTTGCTGTGGATGGCGTTTCCTTAGGTCAGGCTTTGTAGGAAGGCAATTTAACTTTAAATACACTCACACCAGCCTAGTGAGGGCTTTTTTTGCCCCATTTGTGCAGCAGAATCAACTGCCTAACCCTGCCAGATTGATAGCTCCATGGACTGCCCTTTTCTAAAGGTAGGAATAAAACTCCTGCTCGCTTCTCTGCTGCCGATCTGGGGAGAAAAGGGAAATAATTCCTTACAACTCTTTATTTTATTGCAAGGTTAAGCTGGTCTGCTCCTTGCAGGAGGGTGGGTGGGTTCGTTCTGCAATTACTGGGTTGCAACAGGAAAAGCAGTTTTTGAAATTCCCAGCCTGCTGGGATAGTTGCTTGATAGAGTATCATCTTTGGAATGCTGTGCCTCATTGATCAAGCTTATTCCAGGCCCCTCTGAAGATGCAAAGGCCGTTTTCCACGGAGGAACAGGAGTCTCTGTGCCCTGTGATTGGCACATCCTGACCCCTGTGTGAGCCTGTGCCCTCCCTCTGTTGCAGTGACCATGCAGCAAGTGGCCAGGACAGTGGCCAAGGTGGAGCTCTCGGACCACGTGTGCGACGTGGTGTTCGCGCTCTTCGACTGCGACGGTGAGTGACCACCCCAACCTCAGCCAGGCCGGGAGAGAGTCAAGCCAGGGCAAGGAATCCAGGGGAAGAGGGCTCTTCTTGCCATGCTCTTTGTCCATGGATCTGTGGTGATCCCCCTGCCCTTTTGGGAAGGCTATCCAATGGTACCTACCTTGTGAGATGTGGATCCTGGAGCACAGTTTGGTGTGCACACTTTGCTCCTTTTTTCATCCCCACAGAACTCCAGTTTGTTAAACAAAATGAGCTGTTGTGCTCCAGTGTTGGAAACGAGCCGGTCTGGGGCTTCATCTCCGAAGTCCTAGACAAATGCCAGCTCAGTTTTTAATTAATTAACAGCAGCTCTGTGCCCTGCTGGGAAGCTGGTGGCTTCACAGAGGATGTGAGCGCTCCGGGGTAGTTGTTGTCACACTGAAGCACTCCTGGCTTGATTTAACTGGAGTTACTGGAGTCTTTGCCAGGTGACAGCAATTCCAACTTGGAAAGAAGGAAATTCTGCATTTGCCCAAAACTGCCAAGCCAAAATCAGAGTCCTGGCTGGCACCCTGCTTCTCCAGCACAGTCACCAGTATCTGGCAGCTCTGAGTGGCAGCACTGGTGCCCAAGTATGAACATTTAAGAAATGTATTTAATTATTCTATTCCTTGTTGTCCTTCTTGGTTTCAGCCCCACCCACCTGCTCCTTTGCACCTTCATAAGGTCACATCTCCTGTTTTATTTCCTCTGTGCTTCACTACCACTGTTCTGATACAATCTTCAAGCCAGATGATCAGGCTGGAGATTAGAGTGAGCTGAAGTTTATCCAAATATTCCCTGTTTGCCCTCTCTCAGAGGAGAATCTCCTAAATATTTTGATAGCAAATCTTTGGGGGGAAGGACTGTGGTTGCCAGAGGAGTTCCCCAAGGAAGACATCAAGTAGAAAAGCAGGCACAAATCTCTTGTTTTTATTACTATTTTGTTGTTTTCACTCCATCAGTGTTTACAGACATTAAAAACCTGCAGCACTGGAGGGAATTTTGCTCACCCCTTGACAGTTTGCTGGAATTTTGCTGCCCAGTGGCAGCATTCTCCATAACCTCATTCATCAGATCAACAAATCTTCCCTTCTACTCCACTAAGAAAAATTTGTGCACCCATAATTTCCTAAATCACTTAAAGCAGTGTTTCCTGTGAGGACACGGACATTTGATTTGCATTTGCTTTTCTGCCTCCTGCAAGCATCCATAGGGCTGGGATTTAAACTCTGTGGCTCAGGAACCCTTGCTCAGCAGGATATTTTGGGAGGTGGGAGCCAAATGTGGTCTCAGTCTCTGCAGGAAAGGACACTCATGGCTGCTGCCCTTTAAAGTTATAATTTCAAAGAGGTTGGTGGTGGGTCTCTGATTATTTTTCCTCCTTTTCCAGGGAACGGGGAGCTGAGCAACAAGGAGTTCGTTGCCATCATGAAGCAGCGCCTGATGAGAGGCCTGGAGAAGCCCAAGGACATGGGCTTCACACGGCTCATGAGGGCCATGTGGAAGTGTGCCCAGGAGACAGCGTGGGACTTCACGGCTCCCAAGCAGCAGTAGCGGGGTTGGGAAGGGGCACGCCCATTCCCTGGATCAGCCCTGACACAGGCGGGGTGCCACGAGGCTCTGGAGAGCCCAGGCTGTCTGCAACAGGAGGGTTTTGTCAATCCAAGTTAGAAATCCACGCCTGCTGTATTTGCTTTGCTGCTGGCTCCTTAATATTCCTCTCTCTCAGGAACAAGGAAAAGACTTTCACTGCCACCACCTCCGCAGCGTGATGTGCCCTGCCTGAAAGCTGGACCCCAAATCACCTTTATTTAATGCTATGAAAAAATGGCATGGGGGTTATTTTGATTCTCAGACTGCTCCTCGGAAAAGCCGTGCGATTCCTGGATTTCCTGGATCCCAGACCAGGATTTCAGCCAGCCAAAAGCTCCGTGCTGCACCTGCTGCAGAAGGGCAGAGGTGCTGCCTCTGGGGAAGAGCAGCTAGAAGTCGTGGAGCAACTGGCTCTCCTGCCCTTCCTGCCTTGCACAGGCATCCTGCTGCAGGAGCTCCCTAATTGATTTCCTAAATATGGAGAGCCCTCTCCGTGGGGAATTGTACCGGGAAGGGGCTGACAGGTGTTGTTTGCCGGGTGCTGTCCTCTGTAAAATACCACGTAAAGATGTTGCTCACAGCAGCCTGGCTCCGTCTCTCCATTGCTCCAGATCTTCCCCCAAGGCTGGGGCTGAGGCACTGAAGATGGGGTGTTTTGGAAAGGGGTGGGGGGAAACCGTGACTTTCCCGAGCTGGAAAGACAAAGGGGATACATCATTCCTAGAGTATTTTCCTTCCCCAGCACAGGAAGGACGTGGAACTGCTGGAGAGAGGCCAGAGGCAGCCACTGAGATGATCAGAGGGATGGAGCACCTCTGCTATGAGGAAAGGCTGGGAGAGTTGGGATTGTTCAGCCTGGAGAGAAACTCCAGGGTGACCTAATTGTGGCCTTGCAGTGCCTGAAGGAGGTGACAAGAAACATGGAGAGGGAATATTTACAAGGGCCTCAAGTGCCAGGACAAGGGGGAATGGCTTCCCACTGCCACAGGGCAGGGTTAGATGGGATACTGGCAAGGAATTCCTCCCTGAGGGTGGGGAGGCTCTGGCCCAGATTGCCCAGAGGAGCTGTGGCTGCCCCTGGATCCCTGGAAGTGTCCAAGGCCGGGTTGGACAGGGCTTGGAGCAGCCTGGGATAGTGGGAGGTGTCCCTGCCCTAGATGGGCTTTAAGGTCCCTTCCCACCCAAACCATGGTAGGATTCCGTGGCTCATACAGGGATATTGATGCTGATCACTGCAGCTGGAGTCACCTCCTCCGTCCCCTCCCTCGTTTCCCAGCCAGAGCCTGCTCCTTCGGGGTGGTTTGGGTGTGGGTCCCTGTGCTGTCACACCCCACAGACCAATGTGGGAGTGCAGGTTTGGCCCTTCCTGGCTGCAGCTGTTCTTCCCTGTCTCCTGCCTGCTCCCCATGGCCTCCAGGGATATGTCACCTCTCTCTGAATTCTCTCCTTTGGAATGAAGGTTTGTTACTGCCACCCCTGGTGCGACTGAATGTGAAACAATGTGAAACAGCCCCGAGCAGCCTCATCCCTCTTTAGAGTCTCCTCCACCCTCTCCCGGGCACAGTCCCTGCAGCCAGGACCTGTTTCGAAGGGAGGAAACTCGATGAGGAGGAGGACTCTATTCTGAGAGAATTCCTGAAGGCGTTAATCCTTCCCTTCTGAACCCCCTCCGAGACCAGGATGCGGGGGTGCCTTTTGGCGTCCCCTCCACGGGCAGCCCTGCTGGGGGGGCCGGCTAGGGCCACCCAAATCTCGCCCTCATGGGGAATGCCGGTCTCTCCCCCCAAAATCCCCGCTCCCTCCCTGGGCCTTCCCGGCCCCCCCCCAAAAAACCCCGCCGGCCCCGCCCCGCTGAGGGCGGGGTGCCGTGACGTCATCGATCCGCGCCTGGCCCCGCCTCTCCGCCCCCCCGCCCGGCCGCCGCCGCCATGGAGTCGAACCGGGACGAGGCGGACCGGTGCATTGGTATTGCGCTGGCCGCCGCCAAGGCCAACCAGCCCGACAAGGCCCGCCGCTTCCTGGAGAAGGCGCAGCGCTTGTACCCCTCGCAGCGGGCCTTCGGTGAGCGCCGGGACGGGGGCGCGGCGGGGGGCCCGCGGGAGCGCGGCCTGCGCGGCCGCCACCGGGCCTGACCTCTCACCCTCACCGCGCCTGCGCGTTGCGCGCGGGGCACGCCGGGAAAGCGAGTTCGTCAGGGCTGCTGTGGGGGTGTGCTGGGGTGTCGGGCTGCGGTGCCGCCTCGGTCCCGGTACCGCCTCCCCTGCTTAGGTGAGAGGCTGGCATCGGCTACCGTCGGCCCGCGGCCTCCGTCGTTAGCGGGGGCTCCCAGTGAGGAGGGGGCCGGGAAGGGAAGGGGGAGCGGCTCCTCGGCTCCGCCCTGCTGTGGGACCCCTGAGCCGCGGGCACAACACCCGCTGCTGGTGGAGCAGCGCTGAGCGGAGGGAGGGAGCTTGGCAAGGCGGGTGAGAAGTTCTCGGGGGACTGTGAAAAGCTCTTTTCTTTCTCCTAGTCCTCCTTTCCTATTCCTCGTATTTCTCTTCTCCTATTCCTATTACACTCCTCTCCTATTCCTCTTCTCCTCCTCCTCCTGTTCGTCTCCTCCTTATAGTCCTCCTTTCCCTCTCCCATTCCTCCTTTCCTATTTTCTCTTCCTCTCCTCCTCCTATTCCTTTCCTCCTGTTTCTGTCCCTCTCCTCCTTCTGTTCCTTTCCTCCTCCTCTTATTCCTATTCCTCTCCTCCCTCTGCTATTCCTCTCCTTCCTGTTCCTGCATTCCCCCTCGTATTCCTTCTCTCCTCCTATTCTTCCTCATCTCTTCCTCTTATTCGTCCTCTCCTTCTCATCCTTCCTCCTTTCCTCCTCCCATTCCTCCTCCTCTCCCTCTCCTCTTCCTGTTCCTCCTGTTTTCATCGTATTCCTCCTCTCCCTCTGCTGTTCCTCCTCCAGCAGTTTCCCACTGTTTACAGGCAGGCCGTGGTTGAGCTCACACTCTCACATGTGTAACAGAATAATCCTCCTTGGAGACTTCCTGCCAGATTTATGGGTTTTTTCATAATTTCCTGAAAGCTTTAATTAAAATGGGAAGTGGTTTGTGAAAGCAGCCAGACACAATTCTCTCCATGCATGTTCTCATGTTCTTACGTTACAGAATATTATGCAAAGGGCTGTAGATTTAAATTTTTTTTTTTTGCTTTGACCTCATCTGAGTTTGGATTCTTTGGCTGAGCTTTGCAGCCTCTTTGTCCCAAGGCTTCCTGTAATCCTCTTTTTGGTTGCACCAGGCCTCTTCCCGCTCCCTCAAACACAGCGTGCTGTACGTGTGGTGGGGTGTGGTTTTCCTTCCCTCCCTTTCCTTTGGAATTTATACTTTGGTGAAATTACTGGGTAGGAAAAGTGGCTTCTGGAGGAAGGCAGAGGCCAGGGGGGGCAGCAGGGCGGGTTAATGTTAAACACAACGTGCTGATTTGCGGCCAGACCCCACCAAGTTTCTCATCCAAGGACCCTTTGCTGGCTCTGGAGTTGGGAAATGCTGCCAGAGATCCCACGGTGGTCACCGATTCCGTGCGGAGAAATCTCTTTCCCAGGAGTTGCACAGGGTTTGGCAACACTCAGCGACGTGGCCCTTGCGCAGCCACTGCTGCAGACTCTGACCCTGGCTGGGCTTTTTGGGATCAGGGGAGGGTTTTGCAAGGGGATTGCAGCAAAAATCTCCTGTGTCAGGGCACGTTGGCGGAGGCGCAGTCACACACTGGGCGCCTTGAAGTGGGAGTTGGGGAAAATTTATCGGAAGTTGGGCAAATGTTGGCTAATAAGGGAGGAAAAGTGCTCCGTGGCACGTGCTGGGGAGGAACTGAGTTGGCAGAACTGAAACCTAGTTCTGCCCTCTCTGCTTCAGTCATCCCTGAGCTTGTGCTGTGCTAGGTCTGCACAGGGGATGCAAAAAGGAACAGGATTGGGGCTGTAGAGTAAAATGGGACTGACCCATGGCCATCTGTGGATTTCTGTGGTTGGGTTTGGGAAATGCACTTTGGGCAGCAGAGGAGGGGGGATTCTGCCCCTCTGCCCTGCTTAGGTGAGACCCCACCTGCAGAGCTGCCCCAGCCCTGGGGCCCAGCACAGGAGGGACCTGGAGCTGCTGGAGAGAGTCCAGAGGAGACCATGGAGTTGCTGAGGTGCTGGAGCACCTCCCCTGTGGAGCCAGGCTGGGAGAGCTGGGGCTGCTCAGCCTGGAGAAGAGAAGGTTGTGTGGAGACCTCACAGCTCCTTCCAGGGTCTGAAGGGGCTACAAGAAAATTCAAGAGATTTCATCAGGAATCGGAGTGGCAGGACAAGGGGGAATGGCTTCCTAGTGCCAGGGGACAGGGATAGATGGGATATTGGGAAGGAATTGTTCCCTGAGAGAGAGGGGAAGCCCTGGCACAGGGTGACCAGAGAAGCTGTGGCTGTCTCTGGATCCCTGGAAGTGTCTAAGGCCAGGTTGCATGGGGCTTGGAGCAACCTGGGATAGTGGGAGGTGTCCCTGCCCATGGCAGGGGGTGAAGCTGGATGGGCTTTGAGATCTCTTCCAACTCAAACTGTTCTGGGATCAAAATCTTCTGGTAAGCTGTTGGGAACTAAGCCCAAAGCAGCAGGAAGGGGGTTAGATGGGGGAATGGCCTCGTGAGGTGAAATTTAAAATCACCTGGCAGATTGCTCCGGGTTCAGAAGGAGCAAAACCAAAGACTATAATTCAGTCAACAGTGGAGCGTTGTGAACATGAGAGAGGGAAGAATTTATTTTTCTAAAATAAATTATTTTTAAAATTGTGAAGCCCCCAAGCCCAAAAGCTCATCCAGTGAGTTACTGCTCCTTAGCCCACTGTCCTTTTTATTCCTCATCCTGTATTGGCTTTTGGATTACCAAGTGGGTTTTTCTGCCCCCTCCAAGCTCTGGGGCCAGATAGGATATCTTGGCTCATCTCTTGGCTTGCAAGTGTTGTTTGCATTTGCCTAAAGAAGGTGATACCCCCATAGTGCAAGGTCTGTAGTGTGCAATCCATGGGAGGAGGTGGAACGTCCTTCCCAGTTCTAGGGTCTGGATAGAGGACTGCAAGCTCAGGGTACTGGGGCCTGTGCAAATATCCTTGGCTGGGTTTCATTGGAGCATGTGTGCCTGTTCTTTTTAATGGGGGTGAAGAAATCAGTCTGATGCGTGGTTTAAAAAAACAGTTTTAAAAGGTGGTGCTATCCAGCTGCCAGGGAAATGCATGATGGAAGGGTGCTTGGAGTCTCCCTCCGTTGTGTCACCTGTGTGGTTAGGCCAGGCCTGGGTGTTTGTCCCCTCTTGGCTGGAGAGGATGGAAGACAGTGCCTGAGCCTTGCAAGGAGGAGAAGAAAAGGGAAAGTGAATTTATACACACCAGTAGTTGAGAGGGAGGATGGTTTTCACAGCTGCTCCGAATCCATAGGTAGAGGCAGGAGGACAAAGCGCCCGTGTGACTCGTGTGAAGAGCTGGCAGCCATCAGTGCTGCAGTTCTGTCCCCAAAAGGGGAGTGTCCCCGTGGGACTGGCAGCCCATGGAAGTATTTTCTAAGCTCTCTAAAGATATGGCATCATCACGTCACTTCCCCAGCACTGTAGGCTCTCGAAGGCAGGAGATAAAGAAGAATAATATGCTTTATAATGTGCTAGAGGACAAATTTGGACATGCTTTGCTGTCAAGGGAGATAGAAGGGAAAAAGGGACAGGGATACACTGCTTTGGTGATCTGCTGTGGCTCCTGGACTGTTTGTCTGGGTGGTCCTGGGGTTTTTATGGAGGTCGTGTGTGTTGGGAGAAGCAGAATATCTTCAGGAGTAGCCCTCACACCTGGGTGAGAAGCAACAGGAGATGAAGGATTACGTGGGTGGAAAGGTGAGGGTCTTCCTGAGGAAGGATGAGGGGGGTCTTGGAACTGTGGCAGAGACGAAGAGGGGTCTCTTCATGGGAGAGCTGGAAGGGCAGGTCGAGCTTGGTGCTTTCTTCTCTATGTTTTTGTTTCTCTCGTTTCAGATCTGCTCGAGTCACTCAACAAGAACGGGCAGTCGGCCAATGGCCAGTCCCAGTCCAAGGAGTCCACAAACGCTCAGTTCAGGAAAATGAGCGGAGACTTCCTGTCAGCCAACGGAGAGGCCGGAGGGGAGGCCCCCAAGGGCTACACTCAGGACCAGCTGGATGCAGTGAAGAGGTTTGTGCACAGCTCTTGAGGGCATTTGTTTGACTTTGTCACGTGGTACCCGTCTGCTTTTCACAGCATTTTAAAGGTTTCAGCTTTGAACCGTATTGAGTAGTGTTAAGAACATGCCTAGGAGGATTTATAGCTCCAGCAGCCCTGGTAGGCAGCTGGGTTGGGTCTGCTCGTTGTCCAAACCCTGTTTCAAACTTCCCTTTATTCCTTTCTCCCATTTGCCCATCCTGGAAGCTGAAGGACTGAACTGCAGGTGCAGTCACTTGGTAAACTTTGTTTAAGGTTGTGGGCACGGCCTGAATTGTGCGAGAACCGCTCCAAGGGACTTGCAGGAATGTTTGTGACATCATCCACTTCTCCAAAAACCCAGCCTGCTGGATTCTCTCTCAGCATGCGAGAAGCAGAAGCCTTGGCTGGGCTGTGAGTGTGCCCAGGAAGAACTGGGCTGCACACCCTGGGCAGCTCCCTCCTTCCTTCTCTGGAATTCAGCTGATACTAGTTTTAGATCTGGGAATTAGCTGAGGAGAGACTGGGGTGGGGGAAAGGCCAATATCCTTCAGGTCCTGTAGTCCTTCCCAAACAGCCTCCAACACGTGAACGCGATGAATGTGAAGTTTATTTGCCAATCACATTCCTGTGCGGGTCTGAGGAGAGGCCCTTCCACCTCCACTGGCCTGACTCGTTCCGTGCTGGTCGTGCCAGCACAGCCGGAGTGAGTCGGTGAAAACAACTGGGTCACCTTCTGAGGAGCAAGGGCTGAGTAAGCCAGAGATCCCTGAGCAACATGTTTCCAAACTGTGCTGCCTGAAAAGTCTCAGAGCTGACAAGTATTCAAGACAAAGAGGTTTCCACTCCTGGAACTCAGTGTCCCTGTTCTCTCCCCTCTCCCCTGGCAGGGTAAAGCAGTGCAAAGATTACTACGAAATTCTGGGAGTGAACAGAGAAGCTTCCGATGAGGATCTGAAAAAGGCCTACAGGAAACTGGCGCTGAAGTTCCACCCGGACAAGAACCACGCGCCGGGGGCCACGGAGGCATTCAAAGGTAAAGCCAGCTCCACATTTGTGGTTTGCCCCGACTCTCACTGAGCTGGGCTAGCGAGAACCCTTAAAAACAACCCCACGAGTCAGGCAGAGTGAAATAAGGCTGCTCTTTGTGAAGTTGTCTCCCTTCGGAGCTGGTCGTGTCATGAACAAAGTATGAGCTTAAAATAATAAACACAGCTTGGCGCGGGTAAGATTCACTTCTGTTGGTTGGATCAGGAGAAGCCTTCCTTCTGTTTCTCCCAGCAGCCCTTCCTGTGTGTTGCTCCAACCTCCTGCCTCGCTGCTCAGGAGGGAATTCTGTCAGGGTTAACCCACTTAAGTTGTGCAGCACCAGAGGCAGCCGTTGGGTTCAGAAACCCCTCAGGAGAAACGTTCCAGGTAACAGCCGACCATTCACGGATGGAATCGGTGGATAGAAATCCCGGGTGGAATTTTCTAGGGTGAAACTGCAGCAGCCATGCAAGTGAGCCCAGCCAGAACTCAGAAAATGAGCTCTAGTTCTGCTGCAATGAGCCCAGTTCTCAGAACCTCTCTACAAATGCAGCAGGGATGTTTCCTGGGTAATAAGATACCTTAGAATTTGAGTAATTTTCCAAGAAAAATGCTATTGCTTGGAACATATAACCCCATTTTCCCCTGCAAGCTGTGGAAGTTTGGTTATTATCATTGAGCTAAACACAGAACTTCTTGGTGCCAGTTGTGCAACACTGGTTTGGAAGCCATTTAAATAGTCTGATTCTGGGCACTTGTTACGAAGAAATTCTTTACTCAAGACAGTGCTGAGGCTCTGGCACAGGCTGCCCAGAGAAGCTGTGGCTGCCCCTGGATCCCTGGAAGTGTCCAAGGCCAGGCTGGATGGGGCTTGGAGCAACCTGGGATATTGGAAGGTGTCCCTGCCCATGGCAGGGGGTGGAACGAGAGGGTCTTTAAGGCACCTTCCACCCCAAAGCAGTCTGATTTTGGGAGTGAAATGCATGAGACTTTTGCTGGAGCAGGGCTGACCTGATGTGAGTGTACTGATACAGTATTCAGATGAGCTCCTCACAGACACGAATTCAGCAGTAAAAGTCTTATGTAAGGTTTGTTCGAGCCTTTTAAGACTTAAATCCTTCCCTGATAAGTGTTAGCAAATAGTGACTGACCCCCAGCTACTTGGGAGAGCCTGTGTTGGTGTGGGGGGCAGATGAAAGAGCATCTGCACACAGGTATGAGCTCTGCCTGTGCAGAGCTGCTGCTCCAAGGCTCATCCTCGGATCCCTCAGTGGCCAAAGGCAGGTTTCCTCACCTGTAATCTTGACTAACGATGTTTGCCCAAGGCTTTGGCAGGAGTTACGTGCCAGAAGTGGAGCGTTAAGCAAAGTGCCCTTTATCCTCCACGGCGGGGTTATCTCCTCCAGGCCTTGCCTCCATGGCTTCCTGTCCTTCAGCCCCTGAGCTGAGCTGAAGTCCACCTGTTTGGTTCCAGAGGGTGAAGGGGGAAACGTGCCCTGCTGTGAGGATAGGAGTTAATTTTTCCTTATGTTGATGTATTAGCTGAAGTCTTGGCATTCGCCTTCCCAGTGACCGCTGATAAGGTGCTGCATCTTGTGCTGAGCCGGTGTCTCAGTTTACAGTTCCAGCTGGCTGCAGGCTGTCTCGTGGCAGATCTGCATCACTACCTGTCTGCTCTTGGAAAAAGCCTTGGGCCTGGCTGCGTGGAGCTAAGATCCTGCTTTGGAATGAGGCGTTTCTTGGGCCTTGTCAGCACAAAGTCAGACAGTGAACAAACCCTGAACCGCTCCGTTGTCATTGCTTCCCTTGTTCTTTCCAGCTGTGTGGTTGGTACACTCTGAGTCAGTCCTTGTCCACCAGCTTCCCTGCCTGGCTCTAGAAGTGTTTGCTCTGGGTGCACTAATTATAACCAAGAAGAGAGAAGGAGTGTATTGACATTACATCCTCTGCCCTCCAAATCTCCACTCTGAGAAGAAACCATACACCTCCATCTGAGCATGGGGAAAATGGTGAATCTTGGAGCTCATCTCCTCCAAAAGGGCACGTTGTGCCCTTTTCCATCCCTTCTGCCCCTGCCTTTTACACACCAGGCAGCTGCTGCCATGGGCATTTCGGCTCCTTGCAACACAGAGAGGCCTGGGGTGGGTGGGTACAGAGGGAGGTGGGAAGCTGGAATGTGTCGAGAGGTGAGTACAGAAATAGGAGGGTGGCAGGCAGACATTCTGGGAAAAGGGCTCAGACTCCTGAGGCTGGAAGGAGAGGGACCCAGGGACCTGGCAGGGGTTTAGCTCCAGTACATTTCCAGCCTCACAGGCACTGGTTAACAGTCTTTGTAATTATGCACCTTGCATGTGGCATCTGGAAATACTGAAACTCAGAGCTGACAGATGCAACTTCTGGCTAATGTTTCCTTAGCAGCTTTTATGGAAAGTTTTAAAGTCCCTTTCAGGGATTTAGCCCGTATTTAAATTCTTTGCAGTTGTAGTTTTAGGCTCTGACATTGAATTCCCTTAATGCCACTTTTGAATAAAATTTGTCAACTAAAATTTTATTTCCCTACACAGCTGCCTACAGCTGAAGGGTTTCTCTGAGGACATGCACCAAATCCTTATCAGTCATATCGTAACTTCTTCATTTGAATTAATTAAGGAATTTTTCACCAAGTGTGGTTTCCTCCTGTCTGGATTTGCCAGAGACGCGTGCCAGGTACCTGTTGCAAAGACGTGGGCGGCCGAGGCTCTTGGTTTGTACGACGAGAAAGGCAAATCCTGGCAGTGTGCAGGGCTGTACGTGGGAGAAAGGAGCTAATTGCTTCCTCGTTGTCCGTGTTGCAGCCATCGGGAACGCGTACGCCGTGCTGAGCAACCCGGAGAAGAGGAAGCAGTACGACCAGTTCGGGGACGAGAAACTCAACCCCTCCCGCCACGGACACAGCCACTCCGACTTCCACCGCGGCTTCGAGGCCGACATCTCCCCCGAGGACCTCTTCAACATGTTCTTTGGTGGGGGTTTTCCTTCTAGTAAGCACCTTAAACCTTCATTTCTTGTGTGGGGCCTCATCCTTTTGGCACTGGAACGGTGCAGTTGGCGTTTATTGGGCCGTGCGAGGGTTGCTGGGCTTGGTGAGGGGGAGTTCTCCTTCACGTGTGGCCTAAACACCTCGAGTTCCTTAAATTGTTCCTCTTGGAGAACTCAGCAACCATCAGAGCTGGACTTCTTCCCAGCCTCAGGTGTTTGCATGCTGGCAACATCAGCTGCTGTTAGGTTGGGTTGAATGCTAGAACAAAAAGTGACTTGTTTTAAGGGTTGTTGTGAAAACAATCCTGTTTTGAGGAAGGCTTTTCTGCCTGGCGGTTTTGGAATTTAAATCTTATCAGAGCAAACTGTGGTAACACCTGGGCCTTGTTCTTGATCTCTGTCTGCTCCACCACGCAGCTGGAGCAGGTTCTCCAAGATCAGTGGCCACTTCCTTCTCTCTCCTGTGTCCCATTAAAAAAAAAAGGAAAATAATATTTCTACAGCATAATTTAGACTTTGTGAATTGAAAAATAAATCTGCATCCTGTCTGTCCACAGTGCTGATCATGGCCTGGGGAGCAGGAAAGAATCAGGCACCTGTTCCTTTACTTGCTCAAAAGACACAGATTCCATGTCAGGATAAGGGTATTTTGGAAGATTCCTTTGTGTTTGTTCCAGTCATATCTGACTGGAAGTGGACACAGGGCTTTTTGACCTCTGTGGACCAACTTGAAAAAAATAATTTGGTTTCAGTTAAGAAAATTCACTCTGGTAGCTCTTTCCTGTCTGGAATCTAAGCAGTAACACCCCAACACCAGTGACTCTCAAAGGCATCTGGAAGCCTTTTGCAGCATTCGTGCTCTGCCTGGCAGACAGGCCAAGCTACTGCTGCAAAAACTGCACGTTGCTATTTTAGCTCAGTCTTTTTTTCCTTTTCCTCACTGTCCCGAGAGAATTGAGGGCTGCTCTGTCAGCCTGGCTCCCTTTGCAGCTGTAGCTTTGACATTTAAAACAAGACATGGAAGAGCTTTGTTTGCAGGGTGGGAAAAACACCAGAATTATTTCTGTTTGTAACTGGTTTTAATCTATTCAATCAGAAGAGAGAAGGCTTGGGCAAGGTATTCTCTCTCTGTAGCTGACCCTGCTTTGGGCAGGGGGTTGAACCTCCTGAGGTGACTTCCAAGCTGAGTTTTCATATGATCCCACAAAATCTTACAGAAGGAACTCTGTGCCCGCTCTGCACTCAAACCACCTTAGGAATACTCCTGTTTCAGCCTGTAGGCAGGTGACACGGATCATGGCCACCTTTTGTGGTCCCTCCCTGGCCAGCCAGCAGCACCCTCCACACTGTGGCTTTGGAGTAAGAGTTTTCCTCTTCCTGCAGGTAATGTTCACGTGTACAGCAATGGCAGGATGAGATACACCTACCACCAGAGGCAGGACAGGCGGGAGCACCAGGGGGATGTAAGTGGAAAACATGCTGGGATCCGGGAGGCTGGAGGTTTTCCCAGCACATCATTGGGAGCTGGTTCCCGTGGCTGGCTTGTGAAACAGTCCTGCTTGTTGCCACCCCCGAGACAGAAAGCTGGAGTCAGGGTTATGGCTGTTGTCTGGGCATAGCCAATTTTATTGTAAAAAAAACAAACAAACAAGAGCTTCCTGAATGTTTTTTTCTTAAGCTTAAAGGTGGAACTGAAGGGAGCTCAGGAGGTGAGGGAGAGGGGGAACTACCTTCATCCATCCAGCACTGAAAAGGGGAGAAGGCCATCCATAAAACCAGTCCTGCTCACTAGTTTGCTCTAGAAAAACAAACTGTGGGCATGAGGCTTTTGGAATTTGCTTCCAAGGTTCCCACTGGCAGTCCCCTCCGCCCGTTGTCACATCCAGAGAAGGGCCAGGGGGTTTGGACCTTCGGAGTCCTGTGGGCTGCTGGGTTCCCCCCAGCTATTTTGAGTTCCTCCCTGTGAAAAGCAGGAGAGAGGAGGTTGTGTTGCAGCACAGGGAGGGAGGGAGGGAGAGCGGTGCCACGGGATGCTTGTCCAGGTGTATGGGTGACACTCCACTGTGTGTTTCTGTTCCCCCAGGGTGGCCTGGGGCTGTTTGTCCAGCTGATGCCCATCCTCATCCTGATCATTGTGTCTGCTCTCAGCCAGATGATGGTCTCCAGCCCACCCTACAGTTTGAGCCACAGGCTGTTAGTACCCATTCCTCTAAAACTTATCCACGTGGCGAGGGGGTGGGCTCTGGAGGGGAGTGGTGGGGCAGGGATCTTGCCTCCGTTCTTCCCGGCTTTCTTTGCCTTTTTTTGCTTTGTCTCCTGACCCCATTGCTCTTGCTGCCAGTGAAGTCCTCCTGGTTCTCAAACAGGTGTGAGATACAAGGTGCAGGGAAAGTTGGAGGGTGCTCACTTCCCTAATGGAGAGAGTTCCTTGACAGGGACCATACCCACAGCTGTGTCTGTCATGGAAAGGGACGGACAAACCGGTTTTGGGAGGCTGTGGCCCAGCACCGAGATCCCATATGGAACAGATTGAGGTGTAGAGTTAAATTAGAGTGTGAAAAACAAAAGCCATGTTTTTCATGAAAGACTTAGTACAACGCAGTAGAGGAAGAGGATAAGGAATAAAAGACACTCCCGGAGAAATCCCGTGTTTCTGAGTTCTCATCGTGCCATGAAATAGCTGTGGCCAGACATTTAGGATGCGAAAGCGAAACTGCTCTGTTCCAGATCCTGTGGATATGCCCTGATCTGCTCCCTCCGGTGACTAATGGAATGTGTCCTTATTCTTAGTCACTTTGCAGTGCTAACAAAGTGTGGGGAAACAGGCTTGATTGCTGTCTGCTTGCATCATTTTTGGCAAAAGCACAATACGTGTTCAGTGCAAGTTCCTTATGTGCATTTAGAGAGGGCAGACCTGATTGCAGCCCAGGGTTCCTGCTTGTTTTCACAGGTGGCAGTATTTGTCATTGATCATAGAATCCCAGAAGGGTTTGGATTGGAAAGGACCTTAAAATTATCTTGTTCCACCCCCTGCCATGGCCATGGACACCTTCCACTAGACCAGGTTGCTCCAAGCCCCGTCTAACCTGGCCTTGAACAATTCCAGGGGTGGGGCATGATGTTAAACGCTATAAAACCCAGCTTAGCTTTCAGAGTCAGGGTAAAGACTGTGACATTAGTGCTTGGGACCAAAAGATGGGATGGTTTTGGCACAGTTAAGGATTATTCTGAGGCAGTGAAGGGTGTTGAGCTGTGATTTCCACAGCTGCTATTAGCATTGTAAAATTGAGCATTATACACATACACCAGTTTGGTTTATACTGGTGAAGTGTTTGTGGGGTGAGAAGACACCAAAGAAAGGGCAGCATTTAAGTAGGCAGGGATTTGCCTTTAGCCTTGCCGGCTGCCAGAGGAAGCCATCCCTGAGCCCCAGATATTTCTCTGCTGCCCCATTCCCTGTTCCCTGTGCTGTCCCTGCCTCTGCATGCTCAGGTAGCAGCAAGCAACCCGATTTCCAAGCCTGGATTTGGACAAGGGTGACAAATGAGCTCATCCAGTCCTCCCACAATCCTTCCCAAGCAGCCAGAGTGTTTGAGCTGGAATGAGGTGGTGCAGGGCCGGCAGGAGGAGCTGCTGGATCACTCACTGCCAGCTCCTCTGCCGGGAGTGAAGGGAGAGCTGTTCCTGAGCTCGGCGAGCAGGGGGACAGAAGCTTTGAACCCGGAGATTCAAATGCCACTTCTCCGTAGTGAAGCTGTCACTGAGGAGGGCAGAGTCCTAAAGAACCACTGTCAGCTTTGTAAATCTCTCCCAGAAATGATCTTCCTGCTGGAAGAGCTGCCTGGCTGGGGGCCTAATTGTTACTGTTCAGAAACACATCATGGAATTGGCCTGACTTAATTGCATGTCTGACTGCAGGTGACAGGTTTCTTGTGCCCTGATTTTCATGCTTCACACTCCGGTGTGCTGCTGCAGCCCTGCCATTCCCAGTCCTTCTCCTGTGAGGGTACACTCTGTAGTCCATCTTTATCCAGGAGAGGAATATGAACTCTGGGACAGCTCAGGGCTCTGTCTTGACAGGGAAAATAGTGAGCTTGGCTTTTTCCAGGCTGCACCTCTGCCTTGAGAAATCCCAGCAGAGCTCTGTGCTCCTGTTCAGTCCATTCAGTTACCCACCGCCGGGCCTTGGTGAAACGTGCAGGAGTCTTGCTCCTCACGTGGATCTCACCCATAAACCCTGATAACAGACTGAAGGGCGAGCTGGATGAGTTAATGTTTATACCTGGCTTAAGAATCAGGCTGGCTTTTAATGCAGCAGCAGCTGGTATTTATTATGGAGAACTTTGGGCACGTCTCCAGGTGGAACCGTTCCTGGCAAATCCAGCGTTTGGGCCCAGCTCCTGTATTACAGCTCACACACACGCCCTGGGGAGGATCTCTAGGTTTGCTGGGGTGTCAGGGAAAGCAAGAGCAGGGCTTTGTCTGAAATGCAAATCCACAGGGCCAGGGGAGGAAGAGATTTCCTTGTGGAAAGTGCTTTCTGTGCTGGTGGGTGCAGGCCGGGGCACAGAGCGGGTCTCGTTTTGCGAATGGAGGAAATCATAGATTTAATAATTTAATGAAAATTGCAGGGAACATTTTATTTTAAGTGGGTTTAGGCCCTGGGCAATGTGCCTTGGAGTTATGTCTGAATTCATAGCTGTGCCCACCTTGCTGGAGGCCTGGCAGCTTCTCTCTCTCTGGGTTGGTGATTCATTTCCACCAGAAATGCTGCTCCCTTCCAACCATCCGAGCCTGTGGCTGGTTAGGGGTGAGGGATGTTTCCAGCCATTTGGAACCACATCACCTGAGCTGGGGGCTTTGCTGTGCCCTCGAAACGTGTCCTACACTGCTGTGCTCTTGCCCCTTCACCAGGTCTGTGGGTCACACACACAGGAGGGTCACAGAGCACTTGAAAGTCCCCTACTACGTGTCCGAGAACTTTGCCGAGGAATACACGGGCACGAACCTGAAGAACGTTGAGCGGAGCGTGGAGGACGACTACATAGCAAACCTTCGGAATAACTGCTGGAGAGAGAAGCAGCAGAGTGAGTAGTGAGGGGTCAGGAGCTGCTCCACGGGGGGGCTTTGGAAAGGTCTTTGGCTGAGGGCTAAGTCGTGCTAAAGTTATGCTTTAACGCGGTGCCAGCACATTTCCTGTGTTGTTGGCTTTGTTTTTTTCAGGCCGTGACTTCATGACAGGCCCGGTGTGTGGGGGTTTTTTGTTTTGTTTTGCTTTTTAATGCTGCTGCAGAACTGGTCAGACAAGAGCTGTGCCCCAGAGGTTCCCGTGCCGTGTCAGCAGGATATCTCTGATTTCCAGTGGAGGGGGAAGGTAGAACCTGTGGGATCGCTGATAGCCCTGTGTAATATTTCAGCTGGTCGAGGACGGCGTTGGAAAGTCTGCTGCCCGTGGTGTCAGCCCTGCTCTGAGGGCTGTGGGGGCTGCCCAGGCTGATGATCCAGCCAGATACCCTGGCAGCAGAGGGTGGGTGAGGGCAGCGAGTCCAGGGGCAACCTGTGTGCTCTGGCTGCGTGTGGTGGTCACAGCTCTTGGAGCAGTGGCCAGGGTAGGATTGCAGCGCCGGAATGCCAGAGGGGCTGTGATCCCTGGGTGGTGCCAGACGAGGCTGATGCACGGAGCCCTGCTGGGGCAACCTTTGTGTGGGCTGCCCATGCACGTCGTGGGACCGGAGACGGGTTCCCTTGGCTTTTCCCGGGATGGATGAGCTGTCAGCAGCTCTTACGCCCATCCTGTCCTGAAGGGCGCGGGGCATTTCCTCATCCTTTGAGACAACTGGAGGTGCCTCCCGTTCCCAAGCAGAGCCGGTGGGGGAGCGGGGCCTGGCGGGAGAGTCTCTTCCAGGGGGCATTCCTAACGCTGGGCTTTTCCCTTTGCAGAGGAAGGCTTGTTGTACCGGGCACGCTACTTCGGGGACTCGGATCTGTACCAGCGGGCACAGAAGATGGGCACCCCCAGCTGTAGCAGACTGTCAGACGTCCAGGCCTCCCTGCACGGATAGTCCCCGCCCAAGTACGAGCCGGGAGCAGGGAACCGTAGTGCTTTTATCACTGAAATCCCTGACTGAGACACAGACCTCCAGGAGTCTCCTCGGGGTGCACACACGCAGGCCTCCCCTCCGACGAGCGCTCCCTCATTAATCAGGAATTGATTTGGTTTAGTTTGCATGTCGGCACCCTCAGCTCTCTCCAGGCTCCCTGTCTTCTCTGGCCTCTAGGAACAGGGCAGAATCCCTGTTGGTGAGGTTGGAAGTTTCTTACACGCTGTGGCATCCGGTCACCACATTTTAATGAACCCTTTTTTTTGGTTGCTTTGTTGCCTGTTTTACTGGGAAAGCTGTTATCCCTGGCACGTGAAGGAACACGATGACAGGGAGTGGAGTCCCACCCAGCAGATGTTCCTTGTCCCCCCTCCCGTTGCCTTCCCATTCAAGCAGAACAAAGCAAATGTTCCCAGCAGGTTGTAGAAGTAACTTACTGGGTTAAACTGGGAATCAAAGTAAAAGCAGCTGAGGGGGGGGTCTGGAAGATTTGGGGGTTGGAGAGGTTGGATTAAGGAGAGCCCGGATAACACACGTGAGACCGCATGTGCTGGGAGAACTGCACCAAAATAATGAAAAAAGATTGCCACAGGGTTTGGAGTCCTTTTTCTGCATAAATTTTTGGGCTGATTTCGCCTACCAGGTACTGCTGGGCTGGCTGTGAGATGTGCAGGTTCCACTACCCCAAAATTGCCTGAACACAGGAGTTCTGTAGAAAAACCGCTGGGCGAAGCTCGTACCAGGTGTTGTATGGACACCGTTCCAGCTCACAGGGACTCCTTGAGGATGTCGGCCATTGAGCTGCTTGATTTGCAGTTTTGGGGGTTGTTTTCCTCGGCGTCTGAAATTTTGGCCTTTAAAGCAAATCCTCTGGGCCGCGTTGGGCTTTTTTTTTGGGTGTATCCTGGTTTTGGATCCGTTCTTACCTTGATCCGCCCGCTCTCTCGTTTGGATGACTGCGCTTCTTCTGGTGTTAATTACCTGCTTTTCTTTAATTCCCTCCCTGCACCCGTGGTCTGGAAAGAGCCTGGAAAAGCTGCTGCCTGTGCTGTGGGGTGGGGAAGGAAGGGGGAGTCCCAGATTGTCCGGAGACTGACACCGCTGCCGCTTTTGTTCCCAGAGCGTTGAAATGCCTGAAGACTTTTGGGGAAGTGCACTGAGCCGAGGTGACAGACTTTGCTCTTTAAAAAGAATCAAACCTTATGTTAAAAATGGAATCGGAGAATTAGCAACGCACAACTGCTCCTCTTTCTTCTCTCTGCCTCTCTCTGACGATCGCAGGCAGCGCTTGGGACAGGAAATCCAGCTCTCCGTCTTCCTCCTCCCCTTCCAACACCGCTGGCGTGCTCCCGGGATCCCACAAGGATCCCACAGCCCCTGGAACAGACACACAGAGTGTAAAATAACCCAAACTATCTGCAGAAGCTGTGAAGCAGAAGGAGACCCTTCACCGCTGCCAATGGAGAGAGAAGTGGGACAATTTGTTGATAAAAGACGACGCTAAAGAGAAAGAAAAGAAAGTATAATCTATTTAGCATTAATTTATAGCTGTATATATGTTGTACTTTTAAACTCTGCAGGGGTTGGATGATTAAATTATTTAGGTTTCTGCCCGTTTTGGGGAGCAGGGCGGCGGGAAGCCTCTTCCCAGGGTGCCTCTCTCCACAGCACTTTCCTGCCTGGAAAACAGGAATCACTTTGCAGTTGCCGCGCTTTGCTCCCGGGAGGACGTTCTGCGGATCGGGACGCCCGTGCACCTGCTCTTGGTGTTTTGCTAAAACCAAATCCCAAACGTGCAGGGGGTCACAGAGAACGGGGGGAGCCCGGCCGGAGCCGTGGCGTGGATTTGCAGCGTCGGCAGAAGCCGCGGGGTCAGCTGAGCGCCGGCGTCGCGCTCGGGATGGGAAGGATTGTCCTGGATGGATTTTGCTCGTCAGTCTTTGGTTAATTTGTGCACGTAACTCCTTTTTCTGCCGAGTCTGCTCGAATTCTGCCTGGTAATCAGCGCGCTCCGTGCGGAGAGGGCTTTTTCCATCGGCCTCGCCCTTTGTTGGGAGGTTTTGTGCGTGTCCCACGCTCGGGTTCCTCACCCACCCACCGGCGCTCCCGGCTGCAGCCTGGCCCTGGCCTTCACACCCCGTCTCGTGTTTCCTGGAGGACACCTGGAAAATACCACAAATCCGTAAGGAACGAAGCGTTCCGTTGCTTCTGTTGGAAGAAGTTCTGCTGGGG
Source organism: Cnemophilus loriae (assembly GCA_013397755.1). Classification (NCBI taxonomy): domain Eukaryota; kingdom Metazoa; phylum Chordata; class Aves; order Passeriformes; family Corvidae; genus Cnemophilus; species Cnemophilus loriae. Next base: position 270,653 of record VZTF01000026.1, read on the forward strand.
GAGATGAGGGGCTGTCTGATCTGCCCTCTGCACCCCCCACCACAGGCAGAACCAGTGTGAGGCTGCTCCAGGTGAGGAGCCATCTCTTGGAAGCAAAGCTGGCACGAGCAGAGCCACCTCCCATGGAATAAACTGGATTATTTNGCAGCTCATTTGTGTCTAAAGACATTTTCAGTGAAAACCATCCCCTGGCACGGTCAGGGGAGTGAATCAGGAGCACGGCAGCTCCCGGGTGGGCTGGCAGAGGTGGTTTTATCCCGTTGTCCTTAGGAATCCATGCGCTCTGTCTTTGGCTGTTTATTTATTTTGTGAAATCTCAGCCTCCCCTTGGCTGCAAGCCCTGTTTATCCCACAGCCACCATGGCTTGGACCTGATTTTAAAGGGTTTTATTCTCTCTTTTATTTTTTTTTAAATGATTCCTCCACCTTCGGAAGAAATCGGATGGAAGTTCAGGATTGGAAATGGCGCTCGATAGAGGCACAGGGATGATGGGGACGGGGTTAAACCAAAATCCTGCTCCCAGAAGGAGCTGGATGTGTTGCCCAATGGCATTCCCTGCCCGGAGCCTGCCAGCCAAAACCTTTGGGTTATTTTTCCTGGTAGATACCCACGGATCACAAGGAGGGAGAAGGCGCCGATCCCGGTGGATGCTCACAGAGGCTGTATCTCTCGATTTAGAATTAATTATACAATTGTACATCTATAAATAAATGTTTATAATGTGAAAGGCTCCGGCTGGGTTGGTGTCCTGTGGATCCCTGCTCCAGCCAGCTCTGGTTTTGCAGCTCCTCAGCAGTGGATGGAGTTTGGGGTCTTTGCCATCCCAATGACTGAGAGCTCTGGCACTGCGGGGGCTGCCCTGAGGTGGGAGAGGGAAGGACAGGGAGAGGATGGAGAGGAGGTGGTGCCCCTGTGAGTCCTGGCAAGGTGACAGCGAACACCCAGCAGGACACCTTTGCTTCAGACCTGTTCCACTGGGATGTTCCCAGAAGGACCTTCCTCCCCTCCCGTTACCCTCCATCCTCTGGCTGAGCTCTTTTGGGGGATGCCTTATTCTCATCCTAGGATGCCAACAGTGTGGCGGCTTTGGGTGGGAATTTCCCCCTTTTCCCTTTTTTTCCCCTTCTCTCAGAGGCCAAGGGTGGTAATTTCTCTCCTTTCCCTTTTTTTCCCCTCCTCTCAGAGGCCAAGGGTCACATCCTTTCCATTTCCCCTCAGNTTTTTTCCCCCTTCTCTCAGAGGCCAAGGGTGGTAATTTCTCTCCTTTCCCTTTTTTTCCCCTCCTCTCAGAGGCCAAGGGTCACATCCTTTCCATTTCCCCTCAGCGGCGGTGAGTCAGCCCTGCCAGCACAGGGCACGTCCACAGCCCAGGTTTTGGGGTGGTTTTGCTGCATTTCGGGTCATTCCCAGCCCGGAGCAATGGGAGACACTCTTGAATTTCAGGGTGTGCTGGTCCCTGCCCACTCACCAAAGGTGTGGGTGGTTTGAGCTGCCCATTAGCTCGTTAGCCCAAGCTTTTAATTGGAGCAGCTGCCAAAGGCAGGGAGGCATCAAAGGAAAGCAGGTGCTCCAGGAACATCCTCGTCTGGCAGGTAGGGAGCCAAGGGGACCCCTTTTCCCCCCATCATTATTTTTGGTAGCAAAACATGAGAGTTTAGCATTATCCTGGGATTTAAATCCTCATTTGCCTTATCGCTGCTGATGCTCCCAAAAATCTCCCTTTCCTCTGCTGGCACCTGGGATCCCTGGGCTGGTGCCGGTGCCATAAATAGCCCCATTGACTCTTCCCGGGTCCCAAAATATCCCTTTGCCTGGCCCTGGGAGACACTTGATCCAGCCTCGCTGGAAGCTTCTGCACCTTTCAGAGAGCTGCCAAACCCCACGGACCTTGAGACACCCCCAAATTTCTCATGGAAAGGCCATTTTGCTATAAATAAAAGCAAAGTTTCACCTTCGTAGCTGGGGCTGTGCCTAGGGCGTTCCAGGGGCACGTGGTCCCACGTGGAAGGTTTTGCGGGGCACCCCCAGGACAGAGGCTGTTGGATTTTGGGAGTTTTGGTGAGTTTTTTTATTTACTTGGTGTGATAATTTAAAAAAAAAAAATGGGATGGGGAGCCCCTCGCCTTCCCTGGGAGTGGCAGGTGGGGGGACGAGCTGGGGGGTCACGCTGCTGCTGGCAGCACAGGAGCAGGGCCACCCCCTTAAAATGTTAAGATGTTTAAAAATCCGCGTATTTATGGAGCGGCACATACCGCTCCCAGATTCAGGATGCCTCGGTAGGGCTGACGGCACAGCCCCAGCCGAGCCGCCGGCGGTGCTGCCGTCACCGCGCCCTGAATCTCCTGCTGCGCGCTGGGATCGGCGCTGCCACCCCTGGCCAAGGAACACTGAGGTTTGCGGTTCCCTTTCCACCCCTCTCCCTGTCTCCGGGCGTGGTTTTGGGCCGGATGACCCCACAGGGGAAGCCCCTAACGTGAAAGGGGGAGCATCCCCACCCGGATGCTCTGGCACGTGACCCTTTGAGAAATGCTCCAGACCCCAAAATTTGGGGGGAACCCCCCCCCCCCGCTCTTTGCACAACGTGGGTGTGTGAAGGTGCATTTCCAGCTGTGCGAGCCTGGCACTGCTCGTTGCCCGGACTGCTCCGAGGTGGTATTTAGACCAGTAAGCAGTCTCTGCTCCCAGCACTCCGGTTGTGGGTCATTCGTGTCAAAAGCAAGGATTTTTATGGTGAAAATTCTCATTTAAAATCACTGGTTGTCCCCAGGGAGATTAAAAAAACCAAAAAAATAAATCAAACAACCCCAATCTGAGCCAGAATAAACTCGCCTGTGAATGGAAAGGGATTTTCAGGCTGGTTTTATCCCCCCACACGTTCCACGGGCTCCTTGTTTGCCAAGCAGCTTAATTATCCTTGAGTGAAAGCCTCTTCCCCGAGGCCTCTAATTGCAGGTTTGGGTAATTGGCCTCAGTGTTGCAGAGCGCGTTTGGGGCTGGGGTGCGCTCCCCCCGGCAGGTGTGACCCTCCTCCTCTCCCTCAGTCCCGGTTTGAGCCTGTTCTCCCGGGTTTCTACCCAAATTTCCCCCCGTGGCAGCCAGGGGAGGAGCAGCAGCCCTTCGCTGGGGTGTTGGGGTGCCCCTCGCTGGGCAGGAGCAGGCCCAGGGCTGGCTCGGGGGCCTGACTCAGCCCCCCTGAGTCACAGCCCCGTGGCTCCCATGAGGAAGGGGCGCAGCACGATTCCCCACCATTCCCAAACCACCCCGCTCCCACCGCAGGGGCTGCCCTGCCAGGGAAAGGCTTCCCGAGGGTGCCAGCAGGAAATTCCACACCCGCGGTTGCATCATCCCTCCCCCGAGCAGAGGTGACAACAGGGAGACGGCGGGTTATCAATCAAGACAAGTTTTATTAGAAAAGTAAAAAAACCACCCGACACGATTGCATAGGAATTCTCGCACTTGAACATCAAGTGTATGAGTGTAAACTGTAACCAACGAAGTGCCCCCAGC
>VZTF01000026.1:287021-323589 GCA_013397755.1 Cnemophilus loriae
GGTGCGGGCCCTGTCGGCGGCCCGGAATTGGTTCCCGCGGAGCTGCCCGCAGCCTCTCTGGATCCTGCCTGCTGCAGCCGCGGGTACCTTGTGCCTCCGGCTGTTGCTGCTCGCTTTTCAGAAGTCCTGTGTCAAGCAATTGTGACACCAATGTGTTAAAAACGTAACCGCCCCAAAAAAGCCTGCGTGGAAGCAAAAGCCCCAGCGACTGATTTTTCATGGCTCTTTACGTCATTGTGCGGAGTTTACCTCCGCACTTCTTCCCTTGAGCTACAGGAATTATTACTTTTATTGAAGTGTAAGTTTGGTTGTTTTTTTGTTTTTTTTTTTCCGTGTGAGTTCAGGTGCTTGTGAGTGATTTCAGAAGGTGGGGCTTGAACTGAGGGGAGAAGTATTAACCTTCTCAGCCTGGTGTCACTCTGTGTAATACATGCTAGTTGCTTCCGAGGCAAGCTCTTAAATTTTTTCCTGTTCTGTTGCAGTGGACAGGTAAACCTTCCGACAAAGGCGAATTTTTTTTGTGGAAACTGTGTTTTCTGAGTAACGGGTCCTGTTTTAAAATTGAGACAACCAATATTGAATTAACCATGCCAGTGAACGTAGAAATTCAAGTGCTGAAGTTGGGAAGTCCCTGACAGAGCACTGCCAGCTTTGTTTTAGCACCATTAAATGTTCTCCACTCTAAACGTTTTTAACTCTGTGCCAGCTAAAGCCCAAAGAAAGGATGAAACGTCACATTGACTGAGGTTACAGTGAGTTTTAGCTGAAACCTGTGAGTTTCAGAGTTACATACCTTGCACTGCTTAAATTTCCTGTTTTCACTTTGATTGTGCTTTAGGTACTTGTGACTTCCCATAAAATTACTCTTTGATTGAGACGCGTAAGCTTTGAGGAGGTGTTGCCTTTCTGAAGACTCTACATGGAGGAGCTTTTAGGTTAGGGAGGGGAGGTTTAGATTGAATATTAGAAAGAAATTGTTCGCCTGTGATGGTGGTGAGGCCCTGGCACAGGTTGCTCACAGAAGCTGTGGCTGCCCCATCAGAGCAGCCTGGGGTAGTGGAAGGTGTCTCTGCCCATGGCAGGGGGTTGGAACGAGCTGAGCTTTAAGGTCCCTCCCAACCCAGTCTGCAAGGAAACATTGAAATGAGCTTTTCCTTGGCCTGAGTTAGCAGAGCTGTCTCTGTTGTTGCAGTAGGAGGAGGAGCAGGATGGACGTGCTGCGGCCCCCCCTGATCAGGATCGGGGGGAGAGTGTACCGGAAAAATCTCATCCAAGAGCAGGCCTTCCCACACGAGGAGGAGGAGGACTTCTGTGCAGGTAAGCAGTGATGCTCAGGAGGTGTAAACATCAGCACTGGGGAGCTAGGGAGCTCTCAGTGTCATGTCTGATACCTTCGTGAGCACAGAGACCTGCCCGTGTGGCAGACTGAGGTGTTCAGGAGGGAGAAAAAGGCCTTGCGTTGGTCCCTGATGGTCCTGCAGCCCCCAGTGGAAGCAATCCCAGTTATCCCAAGTGGGTTGGCTGACTGCTGCTGACTGTTCAGTTTGCTTGCTGACTGTGGAAGATCTCCAGGAAAAGGGAAGACCAGATTAGCTCTGTAGATCTGTTTTTCCCAGGTTTCTTTCTTTTCCATAGCGTGATTATTTGCAGCTGTGGCAGATAGGGAAGCTGCTTGCTAAAGACCCTCTGTCCTTGCAGTGTTTGTGCCTTTAAAAACTGGCCTCCTGCAGTGCAGCTTTTGGAAGGTGTTACCTATTCTGGGGACGAAATTCTTCCTGTCCTGGTGTATTTTACTTTGTCTTTCTGCCTGTATGTTTGTTGTAGCTGTGCGTGAGTTCCTGTGGGCACAGAAAAGCTCCAGTGTTACTTTTCAGATGGGAAGGTGGCAGCTGTGTCCTGTTTCTCCTCCCACCTTGCCTTTCAGTGGATTGCACTAAGCTTTAACGAGGTGCTTTCCATCCAGATTCATCCCTGTTTGTGTTGGGAATGGGATAGGAAGCGTGGCTTCTTTCTGGATGTTCTTTTTGATCCGTGCACGACTGAATGGCCTGCGGATGAAAGGTGCATCTCTTCCTCTGAGGCTGTTTCTAAATCACAGGCCTGAACCCTCGGACCAAAACTATCCTCTTCTTTTATCTGTGTTCTTCTGCAACCTTAAATTTCTGAATTGGCTGCTGGGAGAGACGGTTCCCGCTGTGTGGGAATTGCACAAACTCCAGCTGAGAAAAAACCTGGGCTGTACCTACCTGTTTCCTGCGCCTCCCAGCTGGCCGGATTTAGAAGCAGTCATTATGTGTTCTGGAGCTGGTAGTGAGGTGATAAATAAAAAGCAGCTATCCACAGCGGAGAGGAGCCCACTCCTTCCTTCATTTAACCTTGGGAGAAGGCTCGGAGGAGAGTGTTGTCCTCCATAAAGCACTGCCAGGCTTGGCAGAGGATGCGTGCAGGGTCTGATGTGGTTTTCCTGGTAGGCCCCGGTGACTGCGCGGACGAACCCTGCGATGCCTTTGTGGTGGAGGAGACTGAGCGAGGCTTCCAGTGCCGGGTGGAGGTTCCCAGCCCCTTATACAAGTGAGCCTGTGTGCCTCGGTTTATTTGATTTGCCGCCGGCTGGGGAAGAAGTCGAGCACAGAATATTTATTTTTTGAGGTTGGGGTGAGCGCTGGATCTCTGGAATGTGTTCTCGGGAAGGGGAAATTGGCGATGCCTTTCTAGTGCCGTTGGGCCTCGCTTGACTCCTCACCGTCCCCGTGGCAGGGACAGCAGGTGGTGCTTGCTGGCTGGCAGGAGAGTCTTTGAGCATCTCTTCCCTTGAACATAAAAGCATCAAGGAGGGTGGGAGAAGGAAGAGGAGGAAGAACTGGAGCGAGCAGCCTGCCAGGGGGAGCTTGTGGAAGCTTTCAGAGAAAGCACACACAACTGGAATTGGTTGTTGAATCCAGTCCCTTGTTTACTGGGCAACCTGTAGTGTTCAAAGCTCTATCTAGTTGGTTTTGACAGTTTCATTAGTTGAATAGTTTTGCTGAAATATAGAGAAGGAAGAGTGGTCCATTGTGTATTTGGATGCTGGCAAATGACAACCTTGAGCAAAGCAAAAAGCAGAAAAAGAGCCCTTATTTCTTCCTCGGCTGGGATAATGGGGAAAGAGAGAACCCTGCTGGTGAAGAGGCTGTGGCAGGATGTGCTGGGCAGATCTGCCATGGACCAACCAACTAATTTTAACTTAAACCAGTTGTGAGCCATAGCTCAGCGTTGTCCCAGGCTGGACACGTGTGAAGTCCTGGGAATCACCTCTGCGCCTGGATGTGGTCCTGCACATGGAGCTGGGTGTGTGCATCCCTTCCAGCACAGGGGTTCCAGGTCTGGACACATGTGGTGGAGAGTGGCTCAGTGTCACCATGTGAGGGAAACTCCTGCACTTTATGCCTCCAGGTACATCATTGGGAAGAAAGGGGAAACCAAGAAGAGGCTAGAAACAGAGACTCGAACCTCCATCAGCATTCCCAAGCCTGGAGTGGAAGGAGAAATTGGTGAGTAGAATACACATAAAATGGATGTGCTTTTATCTGCTCTTGCACAAGCACAGTTTAAGCAAGGAGGGGGTACAGGAGGTGTTTTCCCTTTAATTCCTACTTCTGACACAGCACTGACTCACTTTTTGGCTGTGGGAGAATCACTTCACTTTCCTCCTGAGTTTATTTTTAATGTCTATAAATCCTTATAAAACAGTGTCAGGTTTTTTTTTGGAAAAAGTCATTTCTGGGCCTCAAATGACTGGCTTGAGAATTTGGGTCCTGAATGTGTCGTATTTTTTTTAGTTTTGCTTTTAAAATAGTATTCCATCAGTAAGAAACTGAAATAAGCGTTCAGAGAAATACCTTGTTTATCTGTGTACGAAATAAACATCAGCACATGCTTTAATATGAGAAGGGTTGAGATGGCATTCCTGACTTTCTGGTGCTGTCACTAGATCCCAACAGTGAGAGCAGGGCTTCTTGTACCATATGTTCCCTCTCATCACTTCCAGGGACTCAAAGGAGACATTGCTCGTCAGGGCTGACCCGTGTGGGCTCTGCCAGAGTGGGTATTTGGAGGGTCCATTAGGAATGCTCCAGGGATTACTGGCACGGCGTGCAGGGATGTTTGTGACAGAGCTACGAGGAGGAAGTGCTGGGAGGATCCCACTGTGATTCTGCCCGCCACATGGTGGTGCTTCTCAAGGAGTGGGTCTTGACATCTTCCTGAGAACTGTGAAGGACTGTCAGGAAGGTTGAGAGATGTTGACAGCATGGAATAATAGGAAGCCACCGAAATTTTGCTCCTTGCTGTTCTTTACTTCCGAGCTCAAGTGTTCTTTGGTGCCTTGAAGTGCATGCACAAATGACACGGACCATCTTGATCCTTGATAGATTGCCTTGGCTTTTCTACTCTGACTGCCTGTATGAAAACTTGAAATAATGCTCTAGAAATCTGAAGGGCCCCTGAATTGATGTGCTCTCAGTTACTGTTTTTTAGGCCCTCAGAGCTGACTTTTTGGACAGCAGAGGGATGCTTTTGATGGCATCATTGCAGAGGAAAGCACCGCCGCGTCAGGCATTTTAGGACAAGCAGGGAGTCTGGCAGGTTTTTCAGTGCACGGTTGGGGGTTTTGATTCCTACTGCTTCCTCAGGAGCCTGGGTCTAAACACAGAGAGCGTGAGGAAAGCAGAAAGGTGTTGCTGTGTCTCCCTGCAGTGATCACAGGGCAGCAGCGGAGCGGGGTCATCTCTGCCCGGACACGGATCGATGTGCTCCTGGACAGCTTCCGTAAGAAGCAGCCCTTCACACACTTCCTGTCCTTCGCTCTCAACCAGCCTGCCATCCAGGAGAAGTTCCTGCAGTTCAAGGAGGAGGTGCTGGAGAAGTGCTCAAAGGTAGGGATCCACATGAGGATTAGAGTGCAGTGCTGTTTCATTTAGTGAGAGAGCTCTTTGGCATTTTCCTTGAAGGCCTTATTCTATTCTATTTCCTAGGAATGCATTTTTAACAGGTCTTTTACTTAAGTTAGTGGATCTGCTGTGAATTTGTTGAGTGCTGTTGTGAAATGTTCTGCAAAGAGGAATGGCATACTTAGTAAATTGTTAGTAGAGATTTTTCTAGATGGGAGGATATCTAAGTTTCAAAAGAGGGTTGGGGTTTCTGTTTTTAATAGGAAAGTCACTAAATAATGTAGTGGACCTGTCTACATTTTATATGATTTTTACCAGGTAGGAATTCACAAATTTGCTGGTGCTTCTGTTTCACTTTTCTTTTGGCAAGGAAGGAAGATGGGTGTCACTGCCAGAGCTGAGCAAGAAGTGACTTGGTAACACATGCCATCCTGCAAATCTCATCACTTCCCTCCTTCCCCAGGAGACTTTGTGCTGACAGCACTCCTACTTGCCTTCAGATCTTGTGTTGGGAGGAGCAGGAAATAGTTAGGCATAAGGAAATGAGGAAGAAAATGAAGGGAAAGCTCTGCGTTCCCTGGTTTATTTTAGTGTGCTTCTGGTCTGACAGAAGTGGTGTGTCAGTGCATGGGGCTGGGCTGAGGAGGGGGAATGGTGTTATTAAATTGCCATGTCCTCTGCTGGAGGTTGCATTGCAGACACACTGCAGGGCTCCGTGGGCTAATGCTCTTCACTTGCATGTCCACCACTTCTGCTGGTGCCTTGTGAAGGGGAAAATACAATCTTGCAGATAGCACAGCTTAAGAAGTTTAGTTTCCTGTGTCTTCGTGGCATGCGTGTGAATTATCTGATATCTGGGGAGATAGGAGTTCTTGCTCAAGTTCTCATGGTCACTTGCATGTCAGTTGTTCCATCTCCAAGAGCAGATCTCAGCTGACTTTGCAGTCTTGTCTTTCCTGGCAGTCAGGATTTAAGCCCCTGTTCTTCTCCCAGCTGCTTAATTCCATGACATCTTAGGAGCTTTGTATCACCTGACATTAAATACAACTGAAATTGGCCAACAGATCCAGGGATTAGCCAGTGCAATGCCACGAGAACCTTTCCCTGGGGCTAGGAGGATGATCTCTCCCCATTAGCCACAGCACTGCCTTTATTAAAGCTCACCTTGATTAAAGGAATGCCCTGCAGGCAGGGGGATGGAAACATTAGCCTGGGAGGGTGTTGGCTGGACAGAGAGTGCCAGACCTCGGGCTGGCATCAGTGGTGGCCTGGCTCCCTCCGTTGGTTTCTAGTTCCAGTCCTTGTGTGGGACACACCAAAGGTACAGTGAGAGAAGCAGCTCACTGAGGGGCTGGTGACCTGCATGGGGCTCTGTAGAGGCTGCTCGTGCCATTGGCTCTGGAGTGAGGCTGCTGCTTTCAGTGTGGTGTTTCTCTTGCCCTTTATCCCCTTCTGCCTGGGCTTACGGCTGCTACAGTCCTTTCACCTGGTCTTCCTGGAGATCTGGCCCTGCTCTGCCTGAAGACTTGGCATCTTGGACGCTGTATTTGGTCTTGCTCCTCTTCCTCCTCTAGCTGTCTCCCAGCAGGTCCCATGGATCTTTCTCCCTGTGGCCTTGCCTGCTGCAGTAACCTCAGTCTATCCCATACCACTTGCTGGCTTCTGGCTTCCAGGCTGCCCTGGCATTGGATGAGTCTTCTAAGGACCTCTCTAAGTCCTTTCAGTGTCACACTTCTCAGACGTGTGTTTTATCCATCTTTGCAGGCAGTGCTGTTGTTTGTGCTCTCCTCCAGTGTTTTTAATCCTGCAGCACAACAGGCTCGCACAGGACCTGCCCTTCTCCCTGCAGAGCACTCATTTTTCCTGCCTCCTGGGTGGGTTGCATCTCTGCAACCCTCCACTGGCCCAGCCTCCAGTGCTGATCTTACTTGCTCTCCAAACCCCTCCTGATCTTGTCTGTTACATTTTCTCTCTTGCTCACTCTTAAATGTCAGTTCGCATCTCTTGGGGGGAGTGGGAGATGTCTGCCATCCTTTTAAAAACATGTTCACAGACTTTGTGCATTCCCCGAGTGTTGTCAGTCACATTTGGAAGGAGCTGCCTGGGAACATCTGCAAACCTTCACATGCTCCTTGTCTCAGAAAACCACAGCAATCCAGCCTTGGTCAGAGAAGTGCTGAGACCAGGTACTGGCCATGTTCATCTTTCCTCCTCCTGCCTGACTTTCTGTCTGGCCTGCAATTTTTGTTCTGTGTCTGGAGAGCTCCGAGTCCCGTAAGGGCCTGAAATGTTCCTGGCATCGCTTACATCAGCTCTAGAGTTTCAATTTTCAGTTTGAAATGTAGAATTCAGTCAGTAACAGGTATTTAGGGGGTTGCATATGTATAGCCTAGGAATATATAGTGCTTTATTTTTCTGCCCTTCCTTCTGGTATTAGCGAAAGGGTTTCTAGATGTATTTATTGCTTCCTGTTAGTTGGAGGGAGTACATTGCAGCCCCGTGCGTCTCTCAATCACTCCTCCAGCCGCTAATGCCACTCTAATACCACTTTATCTCACAGCAGGGTCTGCTAGAAAGCACATCAGTAATGAAAAACAGTAATTCAAAACTGTGCCTCGCAGAGCAATAAGAGAGCTTATAGATTTGTCCAGAGTAGTGGGATTTCTCGGAATACTTGAGGAAATCTGAATAGGTTTCAGTGACAGAAGCGGAGCGTTTCTCTGCCTGGTGCAAAACATCGCAGAATTGGGTAAACTTCAGCCTTTGAAGGAGGAGTGATAATGGTAAGGAAGGGAAAGGACCAGGTGTGTGTTTATATGTGTTTGAGGATCTCTTCTGGCCGTTGAGCATTTGTGAAGGACTCTATTTCTCTCTGAAGCAGTTACCATGACAACCATTCATTTATATTTTATAGCATTATGTTGGTGGGTATATGCTTTCTAAGTTTTTTTTGTGTGTGTCTTTAAAAGCTTTTAGGAGATAAACCTTGTGCTGAAACACAGAGCACTTCAGGTGTTGTTCGTGCTGTACAGTCAGGGCTGCCAGGCAAATGAAGCAGGGCTGAGGGGAGGCTCTTTTAGGTTAATTTAATACAAATACGGGGAGGTGGCTCACCTGGACAGGCTCATCACGGATGTGGTGCAGTGAGAGTTCCGGACGACTGGATGACCTTGGAAGTCTCCTCTCACAGTCATGTAGGTGTCAGAGTGAGGAGAACTGAGACGTCTGTCTGAGCATGCAGGTGGAGAAGGGAAGAGACTTTGCAGTAACATTGCCGTGAAAAATCACAGTTGGGTCTTTGAGAGCTGTGCAAACGCAGCGTTTGCAGGCTGAGCAGGCTGCAGATGTAGCAGGGAAAAGAAACATGATTGCTGTAATATATGGCAACCTGTAAATATCAAACATTGCTAATGAGGTATTATATCTCAGAGTGGAAGGGACAGAAAGTGGGAGGGTTTTTTGAGCCTCTAGCTCTTCAGTCAATCCCGTGCAAATGCTGTTTTCGTGGCTCACTCCTTTGTTTGTTGATTAGGGTGGCAGAGGGCATATAGCTGGCATACAGTATCCTGCTCTTAAGGAAAAAAGGCCTTGAAAAACATAAAGCTGTCTGCAAACACTGGGAGCTCTTAAAACAGTAGAGAGGGCACAGCCAGGGCAGAAGAGCTAAGGAGCTTGATCCCTTGCCTTGTCATGTAGAAGGGCTGAAGTGTGTTGTGGTTTATGGTTTCCCTACTACAGGGTCTTAGATTTGGAGGAACAACGTGCTTGAGCTTTGTGAAGAGCTGAAGACCCCGGATAAAAAAGGAAGATAAAAAAGAAGGAGAGCAGAGGTAGAAGTCTTTGGTAGCAGGAGGGAGAAAAAATGACTGAGTGGAAATGAGTTGGGTTTTCTGACCGTGACAGGGCAGTGTTAGGGAGAGGCAGAAGCTAAAAAGGACAGTCACCACACGTGGATAGTGCATAAAGGGATTATTCTTCCTGCCTCTCCATACATCCTTACAGAGCCCAGGTTTGAACAGTAAATTTTTGGAGAGATGATAGGGCAGGTTCCCGTGAGATGACTCAGTGATTGCTGATCGCACATCATGATCTGGGATCAGAATAATTGAGTCCCAGCCTTTTTGTGTCCTGGTGAGCAGTATCCAGCCAGGAAGGGCTGCTGAGACACCCGCAGGAACATTGGCTGTTCCAGGGAGAGCTACCTCTGACGCAGCATCTATTTTATGTGTGGGAGAAGTGGGATCTGCCGGCTTGTGAAAGAGTAGGGAGTGTAAGCAGGGTTTTTAGGAGCTGCCTGAAATACTAGGGAGTAAACCAGGAAGATTATCTGGGTCTTGGCCTGCTCACTGTGCACTGCTCTTCACTGCTACCCTCCCCAGCAGCAGTAGTGTGGCTCGTGGAGGTGACGTGCCATCGTTTGTCAACTCTCAGCCCACACCCAGGTGTTGAAAACCTCAGGGGAAAATGCTGCTTTTGGGGCAGGGTCATGTTTACAGCACCAATTGTGCTGGGGCAGAAAATGAGGGCAGGGCTTTGGCTTTCTGACCTGTAAACAGCTTTGTTATTGAACCTCATCTGTGTGCTCTGTGGGAGTGACCTCGGCTGGTTGTCTGTGGCAAGGTTAAATCAAACCTTCTCCCAGTTTCTGTTACCCAAGCTGTTGTTCTGTGATGGGCCAAATATTCCCTGACTGCGGATATCACCGGAGAAAAAAGGCTGACGGAGAGAAATCATGTCCTGTCATGCATGTGAACAGCAGCATGAATTAAAGGAAGCCACAAAGCTTTCACTGCAGGGAGGGGGAGGTAAGGAGAAGTGAGATGAAGCCATGCCTCGTTTTTGCCAGGCTGTGGCTGCTGGAGCAAGCCCCTGGCCTCTGTTTTGCAGCCTGCCTTGTCCCTAGTCCAGCCCATAAGCTGTGCTGTAAAGAAGGGTCTGGATGTGGTCATTAGGCATAAAAAATGCTGAGCGAGATGTGGGGCATTAAACTCTTGACAGGCTGAGATACTGCAGCATTTAAACATGGAAGGGTTTTATTTCAAACTCTGGAGCACAGTAGAAACTTCAAAGCTATTGTTCTCAGCTGGTGCACTCTTTTCAGATGCAGAAAGGCTTCCATGGCTTGGCAGGTTGGCTTCTTCTGGAGTTAAAATTGGAGGTTATTTAATGCGCTGATGGGAAGTGGCCACTAAGGGGAAATAATTGTTTTAATATGGGCGTGTTAACCATCCTTGAGGTATTTTTATAAGTATCCTAGAACAAAATAGCACGTTTCTTAAAGCTGGATGCAACCACTGCTCCACCTGGGAGCAGTTCCTCCCCAGTAACAACACGCAGCTCTTCTTACAAAGGGAATTCAAACTGAATTCATCTCAGCAAACTACAGGGCATATGGGAAGAAGAAGAATATAATTATCAGAGCTGGTATTAGCTGTGCTTGTGTTGTGAGGCGCAACCTGTGTTTAGACAGGATTTACAGACATTTAGAGCTTGTCACTACAGCTGGTCTCAGCTTTGTTGCACAAGAAATGGACTTAAGTTTTAAATCTGAGCTGGCTTGTGTTGAGTTCATTGCTGGCAGCAGATGCTGGGTGGACAGCTGTGGAAGTCTCCTCCCAAGAAAACCCCATACGAGTGCATGTTGCAGGTCGTGCTGCAATGAGCTTGCAGGCTGCTGTTCAGCATCCCTGGTAGAAAAGCAGGCTTTTTCCCTGGTGAAAAAGCAGGCTTTTTCCTTGGTGGAAAAGCAGGCAGGGAGCTGTGGTGGGACTGCACCTCACCTGCCAGGCTGAGCTTGCTTCCTCACAAAGCCTGGGAAATTTTCAACTTCGAATCATTACCAACCCAACCAGAGATAAAAGGATTGATGCCAGTGACTCGATCTCTGTTTTCTGTACTATTTATCCCTGCGATGGAGCGGGGTTTGTGTGGATGAGGTGAGACACCTACATGTGATGGATTGCTTTGCAGGATCACGGGGTCAGCAGCAGCCTGTTCCAGAACCCTGCAAAGCTTCACCTGACTCTTGGGACGCTGGTGCTCCTGAACGAACAAGAGATCCAGAAAGCATGTGACCTCCTGCAGCGATGCAAAGAGGACTTTGTGGAGTAAGTGCTGGGAAAGGGATGTCATCACCAAGGCCTTGAGGGAGGGGAAAGCAGCACTGTGTCTTGACAAGGGACAGCGAAGAGAAGAGCAGCTCAGTAGTCTCCTTCAACTCTAGAAATTTAGACGAAGGCTGAAATGTTTCAAATGGGGCAGTAGAAATCACTGAGCAGCCACAGAGAGCCTTACAGCATCTATAGCTCGGCTCAGACCCTCAGCATTCCCTGAAAACCTGCTCTGCCCCCTTCCCTTCCTCGTGTGCATCCCTGCTCTTTGTGCGTGTGTGGTTTTTGCTGCTGTCCCCTGCCTGCTGCAGAGGGAGGGCTGAGCTCCCTTACCTTTGCACGCTGCCTGCAGTAGGCTCTGGCTCTGGTGCTTCCCTCCTGCCTCAGAGCAGATGCTGAGGTGTCCTTGACACGCATTCCTGGATGAGGGGAGCTCCGTGCAGGGAAGCCATCAGGAGCCTTGTGAGTAATCAGCCTGAAACGGTCCATGCTGCTCTGGGAGCACGGCTGCCTCGCTGCCTGTTAACACCGAGCTGCAGATGTTGGGGCTTTAGCTGTAAATGTGGTCCAGTGGCACTGTAATTAACTTATCTCTGTACAGCTTAGAAATTGAAGATGGCCTGAGGGAGTGGTTTATTTATTTATTTATTTATTTCTGCAAAGCCTTTGCACACAGAGCACGGATCCTTTGCATTCCTTTATTTGCTGCCTCGGTGCATGAAGAATTGGCCACGCTGTGCCAGCTAATATCTGTGGGAATTAATGCATGGCCAGAATTCATACTTCTGCCTTTAAAAGGATGGCTCCAGTTCAGCTGTTGAACAGAAATGCAAGTGTGTTTCCAGGGGGAGGCTCTGACTGCAATATTTGGAAAGTGCCAGCTTCCTCATAAGTGGATTGAACTGAGGCCGAGAAAATCATTGCTCCATATTTCGTTTAGCGAAGGGGAAATCAGCACTTGAAGGTAACCTTCAGGTTATTTCCCCTTCCACACCCAAGTAAATATACTTGGAAAATTAATTCGGGCTGCCTTCCACCCACATAAACCTTCATTAGCTTTCATTTCCTTTTCTAAAGTGCAGGCAGTGCCCTGTGAAGGTAGCTGTGACCTTTTTGACCCTTTTTAGAATACGTGACCTTTAGTGCTGTTAGTGTGATGTCCTTAATAGTGCATTTGTGCTGTTTCCCTCCCAGTAACTGTACTGGGAAGGGAAATCACGCTCTGCTTATTTCACTTGGGAATCTTTGGTGAGAACCTCAAAAGCTGAATAGAAGTGAGCAAGGTTAGAGCGGAGTCACACTCACGTTGTTAACTCGTGTTTGTTACATCTGCCTGCCCAGACACTCCCTGTTCTTTCCACTAGCCCTGGGTGTTAAACGAGGCATCGCTCACTCCCAGGGAGCAGTGGCTGCGGCGCCAGCCTCCCCAGGATGCTCTGCTGGGGAAGGCAAGGAGGCGGCCTGTTGGGAAGCAGATACACTCTACAGAGCGTTCGCAGGTGTGGGTGTGCATATTAGATCCTGCATGAAGAGCTGGAGCTGATTTTAAACCAGCTCTGTTTACTGGTGGATGTTGCACTCAGAGCTGTCTTCTGTATGGAGTACCTTTCCCAGCGAAAATCAGAGAGCTGGAGACTTTGTGGGTGGTCTTTTCGCTGGGAGGCAGGAGCCTCTCTGGAATGAGAAGTTGTACCATTTACTTCTGGTGGGTTTTCTGACACGTGGATGGAGATCTCCATGTTGAGGTGGCCTGTGGGCACTGACAAGTTGACTTAATGTGTGTCTGAAACACCGAATGTATGAATTTGAATTATTTTACTACTAGGGGTGATAAGGCAATAGCAGCCACAGCCTTTTGAGTTTTAGGAATTAGGGAGACTTTTTGAGTTTGGGTTTTTTCAGTGCAAACAAGCTGAAAAATAGGGGACAGAAAAGAACTCCTCAATGGAGTTCACTGCCCCATAGGCTCTGTATAACATTTAAATCCCACTTAGCATCAAATTTGTGTCTCACTACAGCAAAAAAAAGTATCTAGTATCATTCTCATGGTAAACCCAAATATTTGGTATGTGCACGAGGAGCACTATGTGTTGCATTTCAAGAGCTGGTGTGATGTTTTGGTTTTTAACATTAGGGATTTCTTGGGTTTCAGCCAAATTACTGGAGGCCAGCCCCTGACGGTGGAGGTGGCAGGAGTGGAGTACATGAACGATGACCCTGCCGTGACAGACGTCCTCTACGCCAAAGTCCACATGAAGGATGGCTCAGACAGGTGAGTTCCCCGTGCTCCTGTCTTTCATTCCTCCTCGGAGTGCTGGGGAAACCCTCTGGAGCTGGTGGGTGCTGCTGGCAGTCCTCAGGCCAGCAGTCACAAAGATGAAGTCATCTTTGCTTCCTGAACCGGTTAAGGCAGTGATGTGTTTGCTCTTTAAATCAGTCACTGGTGGTGCAGCTGAAGGATGTCATTTGTTTCTGCAGCAGTCTGTCAGGTTGAATAATGGAGTCACGGCTCACACGGGGATAAGATGGCCAAGGAGATACTCCTCAGATGACTTAGAAGGCAGGATGATTTGGCCTCTGCTGTCTAGTTCCCAACCTGCAATCCAGATTAATCTGGACAGCCTGGTGTATTCTGCAGCACTTAATTATTCTTAAAACCCAGTTAGCCCAGAAGGTCCTTAGAAGAGCACGACCTGATTACAGAGTTGGTTTGTGTGTCTGTAGCAGCCTGGAACGGGTGCTGGGTGTGAAATGTCTTTTGGAGCTGCTGCTGTGAAATCTTGAAGCCTGGTTGGTGTCAGCTCGAGTGTTTGTGCTGTTCACCACTGTGGCTGGTGGCTTCAGCTCTACATACAGCACTGCCCGGGATGTGGCAGTGTCTGGACAACCTTCCTTTGTCTTGTTTTTGACAAATACTACATCACCAGTGGCAGCACCATCTTTTCTCTTGGTGCTTTCTGGAAGACTGAGGAAACACGAATGGGGCTTGGAGCACCCTGGTCCGTGGAAGGCGTCTCTGCCAATGGCAGGGTTTGGAACCGGATATCTTTAACACCTAACCCAAACCATTGCAGATTCTATGATTAACATAAGAGCTGTTGTACTCTGTGCTGCTGGTTGCCAGAAATAGGGAAGGGTAGTAGCCAAAAGAGCTTTACCTCCTGTCTCTGAGCCTTCTCGTTGCCTGTCAGCACTGCCTTTTTGTTGTGTGTTCCCATTGCTAGAGGACAGCAGGAGCTAGCAGAGGAGCATGGAGCAGTGCAGCTGGAGGAGGGAGGCTGTGAGCAGGGCCTGGCTCAGGGAAGAAGGGATATGTTCTGGCATATCCTTTCCCTGAGGGCTGAGGAGACGGTGGGGGGGCCCTGCTTAAAACCAGACTTTGGAGGCTGTGTTGAAGTAAGAGATCGGAAGTGGGATAAGGAAATGAGTGGGAAAATGAAAAATGTAAGAACTGCTGGGAGGCAGTAGGAATTGAAGTCTTTTCCTTTTCTTGGCTCTTCCACTTTGAAGTCTGTCCTACCCTGAAAGAGATGAGATAAAAACAAACGGGGCAAGTGGAGAACCAGGGCAAGGCAGAGATCAGCCAGGAGACAGAGCACAGGGAGAAAGAGGGCAGAAGCACTTGGAGAGATGAGATGGACACAGACACTGGATGACCCAAATGCCCTTCAGTGGATTTTATTGTAGAGAGCATCTAAAATATCAGCTCTGGGAGCTGAGGTCTGGGCCTCTTCTCCTGAGTCACTGAGCTCTGGCTCTCTCTGAGGTGCAGTGCTTGCCAGTCTGGTTGCATCTGAAAATAAGTCTGCGGCCTGAGGAGCTGGGAGTGGAATCCTGTAGAGAGTAAGCAGAGCCTGAATTGACAGTGATGTCTGCCTGCTTCTGAGGACAGCTTGAATTGTTGGTACTTGCACCGTGCTCTGTTTCAGATGCCAGCTGTATCCCTCGTGCTGAGAACCCACTTAGGCATAATGCTGGAGAAAGTGCTGATGTGCATCAGGAGTGGGAGAGCTGCTTTGGGCAGGGGAGAGAAGTGAGGTCTTCAAATCCACCTTGCCTTGAAACTGAAAACAACATTCCCCACCCGTTTGGGAAAGGACTGATGTGTCCACTGTCCTTCACAGAGATGTGTTAGCTGAGGTTTTGACCAAAACCAGACCTTGTGCTTTGCATGGCACCTGGAGACTCCCAGGCTTCTCTTCCACAGCACCTGTTTTGGTTTTTGCATAGCAGCAGGCTCAGAGAGGGCCAAGCAATTGGAAGTTTTAATCCTTGGCCCAGGCTGGTCCTGCCCTCACCAGCAAATTAATTCACAGAATCATAGAATAGGCTGAGTTGGAAGGGACCCATCAAGGTCATTGAGTCCAACTCCTTGCCCTGGCCAGGACACTCGAACAACACCACTCTGTCCCTGACAGTGTTGTCCAAATGCTCCTGGAGCTCTGGCAGCCGTGGGGCCAGTGATAGTTCCCTGGGGAGCCTGTTCAGTACCCCAGCACCCTCTGGGGGAAGCACCTTCTCCTGATAACATTCATCTGGCACTTCTCCCCTTATATAGTTCCCTAGCTATTAGCAAGCATGCAGAAAAACATTTAGCTTTGCCGAGGGGAAAAAAGGTATTTTTGTGTTGGTGGAGAGCAGCTTTTCCTTCCTTTGAGATTCCAGCAGACACTGTGTTGGACTGGCAGTGATTATAAAGAGGGGACAAATGGTGATCTCTCCAGAAAACCCTGCTTTGTTTTCTGGCCTGTGACACAGATTGTTGCTGAACAGCTCCTTGAACCTCTTGCCTGCTGAAACCTGCTGTGCCTTGCTTAGGGAAATGGGAAAGCAGTTTCTGAGCTGCAAGGCCAGTACTAGAGGAGAGTAGCAGCCACGTGGCTTCCTGTGCTGGATCAGACTGCTGCAGCCTGTGCTGGAGAGAGGTGTGTGCCTTCCTGTCTCATGCAAGATGTCCTGTTAGCTCTGTGTAGTTCCTGGCATGGCTGAGGGGTGGAGTTCCTTCCTGATCTTTGGATGATCTTGATCAGCTTAAGCTGTAAAGCAGGAGATTTGATTTATCCTGACTTAGCTTGCATAACTGCAGACAGAATTAGGGGTTGGCAAGCCCTTCTGCACATATAATGGCTCAGACTGAAAGAGGGATCATGCTCTGATGCCTCCCACATGGCAAATAATTTCCATTATAATTCATTCTAATTTGTTTTATTTCCTTGATTAACTTTATAACGTAATAAAGCACCGTTTTCACTTGAGCTAGTCTCTGTTAATTTGTTTTAGTATTGTCTGTAATGATATTCATTTAATCTTTGTCATTGCTAATTTTAAAAATCACTGAAGTAAAGCCAGAAAATAGTAGAAAGCCATGACAATTGGTAGTTTGAGAGTCTTGAAATGGTCACATGGGGGCTGGCAGCCCGTGAGGGGCAGTCCAAAGCCGGCAGTGGGGTCGGAGCTGGCATCCAGAGCGTGGCAGCCCTGGGCTCTGGGGATGGGCCACGCTCTGCCACAGCTGAGACACCAGCATGGTGGGACCTCACGGAGCAGAAAGCTCTCTAATCCCTGGGACGTGCTGAGAGAAGCTCAGATTCTTCTGCATAGGCTTAATACCCTCTGGCCTTGTTTTCAGAGATGGGAAGCTCTCATGCTGGCATAGCCTCGCTGCCTTTGGTAAGAATCAGGCACTGCAGAAATTTTTTGGGCACAGCAGGAGCCTGGAAGTTCCTTCAGCTCCTTAGGCATGAGCGCGTTGCCGCTGCCTGTCCTAGGATGGGTCTGCCCTCAGATCCTGGCAGTCACGGCCAGACACAAAGGTGGGAATAAGTCCTTGGATTTCACTTGCTCAGTAGCTCCATAGCTGAAGTGTTCACCAGGATGTGCTGACTGGGTTTGTGCCCCCCGTCACCACGTTCTGGGCTCTCCCAGAAAGCAAGCCCAGTGTCTGGGTTGCTTATCTGGGACAGAGAGGATCCAGGCTGCAGCAGTCCCTGAGCAGATCCTCTGGGAGCCAAGGTGCCTAAGCCCCTGCGGGTGTGCAGATTTTAGCATTTGCAGGGAGAATCACATTGTGTTTCCTGGCAGTAGAAAGATGCATCCTTCAGCTCCCGGTAACATCTGTCACTGTGAGCGAGCTCTCTGTTGTGCTAAATCTGCCCTTCCTCGTGGAATATTTGCAGCAGAAGCGATCACAGAGGAAGCGCTTCACAAGAGTCAGAACTTTTTGCATTAGAGCTGAATCCTGATGCCTCTGCTCGCTTTCCATCAGGGACTAGCTCACTTTCCTGTGTTCATGCAGAGACTTCATTTCACACTTGCTGCCCTCCTGGCTGAAAAGCCAAAAGCTGATGATGCAGAGGCTCCTTGTTTTACATGGCCCTGTTCTTTCTCTTTCTGCCTTCCCAGATTGCAGATGGTTGCTGACCAGCTGGTGGAGCGGTTTGTGGCCTCCGGCCTGATGCTTAAGGAATGGGATAGGGTGAAGCTGCATGCCACAGTCATGAACACTCTCTTCAGGAAAGATCCAAGTACGTACAGAGCCTTCATCCTTGCTGATAAATGCATTTAAAGTAGTCCTGTTGCTCAGCAAATGCTTTTGTTGTTTGCTTTTTCAGTGTGATTCTTCTTACTCTCAAGAATACCTACAGGGCTGGGGGGAGATATCTGCAGATAAAACCCAGAAGAAATTTAAAAAAGCAGTGGACAGAGTCATAGATTCAAAACCTTGTCACCCAGTAGCACTCATAGTATCTGGGCTAGGGAAAAATGTGTTCAAAAGTAGAGTCACAGAATGTCCTGAGTGGGAAGGGACCTACAAGGATCATCCAGTCCAGCTCCTGGGGAGCCTGTTCTGTGTTCCCTCTGGGGGAAGAACCTTTTCCCAATATCCAACCTCTGCTGGCACAGCTCCACCAATGCCCTTGGGCCCTGTCCTTGGTCATAGACAGCAGAGATCAGAGTTGCTCCTCCAGTGCCTTTTGTGAGGCAGCCGCAGACCCTGATGAGGTTTCCCTTCAGTCTCCTTCAGGCTGAACAGAGCAAATGACCTCAGCTGCTCCTCATGGAGGTGTGATCTTGGGCTCTCTGTGCCCCAGTGTTAAATTGAAGCTGGGTAACAACTCCATGTGTTGTGCTGACCTTCAAACAAGATGAAAACATAATCCTCTTTGGTTGACTTAGAGATTGCCCATTTCTTTAGGAAAGTGATTCCATTGTCTTTCTCCTTAAATCAGATGCAGACGGCTGCGAAGCTGAATGTGAGCTATTCTTGAGTGTATGGCGTCTGCTGTCTCTGCCAAAAGATTGTCTGCTCTGACTGTCTGTAGCATCATTCTGATCACATTACTTTAGAAAGCAGCCCTAAAAGCATCATGTTTGGGGAGGGGCAGTGTGTTACAGCCTGGTTCTGCATGTGCAAACGTACATGCTCTGGCACGGTGGCCCCTGTGCACCGCAATAGGTTGTGTCAAGAATTCTTTAGTTGTTGCCTCTCTGAATCTCTGCGGGGATGGTGATAACAGCAGGTGATTTGTGTCATCATTTTCTGGGCAGGTTTTGGGTCTGACCGCTACTGAAGTCAAACAAGCACACCCAGGGCGTAGAAACTCTGTAAAGATGGGGTTCAGCTCTCCAGCTGAGCCCTGAAAATGTGACCCCAGAGAGCTGATGTGGCTCTGTGTGAGGGGAGGCACATGGGCAGCTACCTCCGGCATCCTGAGTCTATATTCTGCACAACCCCGTGAGGCATGCGAGGCATTCAGACACAATGTGGAGAGCATTCCGCCAGCATTCCACAGGCAGCCGTAGAAGTCGCTTTGTATTCCATACAGGATTTGAATAGCAAGCTGGATGTGAGGGGAACTTCACAGTTAATGATGGAGATGAAAAAGAAATACTGAATATATTCACCGAGTGAGGCAGAGGTCCTGTGGAAAGAGCAGATCATGTACTTGGGGATTATATAAAAACCCAGCCGTGCTCTGGGGAAATGGATCTCAGACGTAGGCTTTTGGCAGTTGCTGTAGGCCTAGGTTGCTATTCTGAATGTCTGTGTGTGTGTGTGGCTGCGTGCCCACCCCACAGAAGCATCCACGCCACACGTACGGTGCAGGCAGCAGAGGTTCGCGTCGGTGCCGTCCGCATCCCGCCTGGCATTGTGCTGGCATGCTCAGCCTGGAATTTGGTGCTGTTCCAGGCCACACAAGTGCTGTCTCTCACCCTGACATGGCAGGATGTGGGATGAAAACGAGCCAGAGAGAAGCAGGTGTGTTGCACTTAGCAGTCAGCCGTGCAGAACCATCACAGCAGTAGCTGTGATTTAGGGCCTTTCCTCCAGGTAACAGGGGTGGTCCCGATAGAGGCACCAATTCCAGCCCTTTTCCTCCTAAAATCCAAGTGGAAGTGGGGGTTTTTTGTTCTAAGAACTGGGCAAAGATGGTTTATTAGCTGGCAGCTGACTTTGGGGAGGGACAGAGTGGGGGGTGAAGTACAGCACACAGAGTTCTCCCATCTGAAGCTCATTCTGGCGGTGGCTTTTCTCTCTACAGCTGAAGAACGAAACAACACAATGACTGGTAAATCATCTTTCAAGGAGCGGGAGTCATTTAATGGCCAGAATATCCTCAAGGTCAGTATGAAACAATTAGGGAAATGGAGCCAGCTATGGATATTGTATAGCCAAAAGAGGTCGAAACACCTCTTCAAGACTGCTTTTGTCTTAGGCTTATGAGATCTCCCGGGACCGGGGGGGTGGGGGGAGGGAGAGAAATCTGTTTAGAAAATAAACAGTCCAGATCACTTGTAATTGGGAGCGTTACAGCATTTAACAGGAGCATTCCTAAAGCTGCTGAGGCTCAGAGCAGGAATATGAAGCACGAATGCTAAGTGGGTGTTGGTGTTGTCGTTTACTTCACTCCTGTTTTACCCTGGAGACTCAGGCTCGAGTTGATTCTCAGCCCACCAGAAAGAAGCACTTCGTTGCTCTCGTTCTACTCATATATATTTATGAAACTAAACCCGACTCTCATTTCATTTACTCTTTTCTTCTTGTTTTTAATCTCTGCTATTGATTTGCTCCAGCAAAATAGCGGGCAGTGGTAGGGAGTCCCACCAGGATCTGAGGGCTTTGGCAGTGATCAGAGGGTAGAAAACACGATCCCCCAGACTGTGGAGGTTGGGTAAGGCTCAAAGGGGAGCATGCTGCAGACTCCCAGGCTTTGCCAACCAGGGCTGGGACTTCAGGCAGCCTCTGCTGCTCATCCAGGTGGCTGTGGCAGACTGATGCTGTAGTGCTTGACCCCTGCAAGTGTCCAGAGAGAAAAGAGATGCACAGAGGAGCAGAAATGGAAAACAGCACCGGCTTGTAAGCAAATTTGCAATCCTCATTGTGTGAGAGGATTTGTTGCAGGCAGCTCTGATAAGAGGGAGCGAGGACAATGTGTGGATACATTTGGGAACGGTAAGAAGATATTCTGGCAACAAAGAGACATGAGAGAGGATGCAGGCTGGGTGGGAGCTGGACAACCCAGAAGGACTTTAGAGCCCTCCCAGAGGAGGGGAAGAGTGCGCTTTATTTGTATTTACAGTTTTAATAATGTATCAGGCACTGGATGCAGGGGGATGTGAGGGCAGGGAGTGGAACTGATTGATCTCTGTGCAGAGGACAGACAAAGGGACAAAATTAGGTTAAGCTCTCATTGTCCTCAGACGGTCGAGCGTGGTGTCATGACTCAGCGTCGCCACATGTTGAGCGTGCAGTGTGAGACTGCAGTATTGCAAGCTGGAGCAGGGAAGCCACAGCCCTGGTCCCTTTCTTAACGTGATCTGCAGTTTTGGATAGCTCCCGGTGTTGTGAGAGCCGGCTCTGGATGAGGGGGGTGTGTGTCAGGAGCTCTGAGTGCCTGAAGGACTCTGCTTTCTCAGCGTTTGCCTTCGCTAATTTCTCCTGCTTCTGTTAAACTTGTCGTCGGGCTTTAGAGACACATGAAGTCAAACTGGGTCTTCCTCAGTGCTCTCATCCCAAACCGTTTGTGATTGGGAAGGTATTAACGATGCTCCCTCTGCTGGTCACACCGTTTGTGGGGTCTGAGGATCTGGGGAAGGGTCTTGTGGTGCTTGGAAATGCAACTGCTCTCCTTCCGAGGCTACTTCTTATTCTCGATGCTCTCAGAAATACGAGCCCGATGCCTTTTTAAAGCTCCTAATTGATTTTGTACTGACGTAGCCGAAAGAGCTGCTGGCTGTTTGGACTGCTGGTAATTACTTCAAAGCATGTCTTGCCACAAGAAATGTCATCCTTCTCTCCCACCTCCACTACATTT
The DNA here is from genome assembly GCA_013397755.1 of Cnemophilus loriae. Lineage (NCBI taxonomy): Eukaryota > Metazoa > Chordata > Aves > Passeriformes > Corvidae > Cnemophilus > Cnemophilus loriae. The sequence goes on from VZTF01000026.1 coordinate 308,376, forward strand.
CCTAACCTGCCCGCTTCGTATTTCCCTTTGGTCTCCCACGTGCCTGCAGCAGAACGCCCGTTGGCATTAATTAATTACATGAGTCATAAATAGCTCCAGGCTTCTTACCGGAGGAGCCCAGCCTCGGTGAGCCACTGATGCATTCCAGCATGACCTTGCAGGGATGCGCTAGTTCCCTCCCAGCCTGCTTTTGTATCCATTATTTATCTTGTGCTGGGGAGGCTACCCTCTCGCAAAGTGGCTTCATTAACTTTTGCGCCAGGGCTGTTAATGAATATGGCTGCAGTTAGGCAGGCTGGTGGGAGGGAGAGCCGTGTGCCCCGCATGTGATTCCAGGCGGTGGGACTCTGTGATAGCTGTGCTGAGTGGCTGTGTTCCCACTTGGAACGCTAACAAAGCATGGCTGCTGGTAGGAGGGTAAGTGGGAAAACTTGGGTTTCGTCGCTCTCATTCCCGTTGTGCAGCCCTGTAGGGCCAAAGGCTCGGGGCAGGACTGGAGCTGTGGGAGCACAGAGGATGATGGAAGTGCTGTGGCTCTGCTGTTGCAGGCTGAGGCTCCCCGTGGTCAGAGCTAGGGGGTGTGTGCGTGTGTGTGTGTGTGCAGATGCGCTGGCAGCACATGTTTGCTGATAACATGCCTGCGCTACGCCAGGCTCCAGCTGGTATTTTGCTTTCAGCCGAACTAATCGGAATTTTATTTAATAATCCTTTGTTCTACCCGTTCCACGGAGTTAAACATACACTCCTATTTGTGCTAATAAATGGTTGTGCAGGCCGGTACCTTCCCACACTGCTCAGAAAATAGATCCTGTAGGATGAGTTGCGTTCGGGAGTTGAAATTACTTCTGTCTTGAGGAATATCCCTGAAAAAGGTTTCCTGGCATAGGTGGAGCTGAGAGCCCAAGGGGCTCTGTGACCCAATAGATTTGTGTCCAGCAAAGCTTTGGCTTTGCGCTTCTCTAGTCCCAGAAAGCTGGGCGTGCTTCACGGACCGCTTCATACGGAGCGATACGCATTCCTTCTAGGCTGGCCTGGAACATCCCAGCCACGCACCGAAATCGTGCTCCGGTCAGGAGCAAAGTGTCTCATCTCTCGCAGAGCGGAGGGGGGAGGCAGCAATTCCCAGCTGAAGGGCCCCGGGAGCTCGGGCAGGGCCGGGCCTGGGGGAGATGCCGGGTTGGCAGCTCCCTGCCCCGCCGTGCCTCCCGCCGTGTCCCGGCGGTGGCCGCGTGCCCTGCGCCGCACCTGGCACAGCGCTGGCACGGAGGCGGCCGGGGCAGCTGCCGGCATCTCCGGAGACGAGGCTGTGCTGCCTCCGGCCTTTTATTTGTTTCTGTTTAGTGAAAAAAAAAAAAAAAACAACTAAGGCTGCAGTGAATAAATAAAAATGAAAAGAAATGCAAAAGGGCCGACTGGCCAAAAATCTCTGTTGCACGTTTAAGGGAAAGAAAGAAAACCACCTGGGCTCTCACTGGGTCAAAATGGAATGAATTTTGGCTCGAGTTGAGATCTGAGAAGTAAATGAATGGCCTTTGCCACGTTCAGACAAGAAGGAAGCAAAATTTGAGTGCAGAAAAAGCTGAACCCTGCCGCTTAGCACAGATCTGTGCATTAACAGCTTACAAGATTAAATATTGAGGGAACAGCTACTGAGGTACAGCAGCAGAAAGCTGCACATCTTATGTCTTAGGGCATTAGGGGAGACTTTAAGCTGGGATGGAAGACTGGGAACGGGATCAGCCAAGGTGGTGACACGTGCTGCTGTGCCCTGGTCCGGCAGTGGGGCTGCAGGAGTGCCCAGAGAGGGCTTCTAGGTCAGATAAGGCATAATTTGATGAGGCTCCTTCTCTTTTGAGGCCTGCATAAGTGTACTGAATTATGGCACTGTATCTGCTTTCACTGGGAGCAGGGGGAAAGTGCATTTACTGGCTGGTACACTGGAAAGCTCGTGATGTTCCCTGTCTGTTCTGCTGGGTAAGAGCAGTGCAGTGGCTGTGGCGTGCAGTAGTTCAGGTTAAAACATTTGATGCAATGCCGCAGACAGAGATGCAATGGAAAAGAAAAACCTTGGCCTGGATAAACCCCTGGCCCCTCAAAATAGCCCAAGCCCACCAAGCTCTAAACAAATGAACAACTGCCCCTGTGCAGAGCCAAATCCACTTGCAGATGAGGAGTGTGTCTCATGTTCTGCAGCCTTTGGAACCTAGGCGTTTTGTGTAGTTTTTGTTTGTGGATTTAAGGAGGCTGAGTCTTTTCCTGATGTATTTCTAAGCTGAGGTGAAATCAAAGAGCCAAAGAACCGGCATTAGGTGAGGATCAAGACTGCCTGGTGTTCAGAAAGGGTAAGAACATCTTGTTATCCTCAGCGAGGTGGTAAAGATGTAGATCCAAAGTAGGACTGACAGCTGGAACAAATACCTAACAGGAGGTGGCTGCTTGGAAAGTTTAGAGTTAAAAATACCAAACAAAAAATCCACTGGGGTGAGAAGAGACTGAGTAAGAGATCGTGGTGCAACATCAGTATCTCAGAAATAAGCCAGTGCTTTCCTCACCTCGTTTTTACGGAACAATGAAAAGCAGAAATGAAAGGCTGTGATGCCACTTTGCAGAGGGGAGAATTCCTGCCTCCAGTTCTGATCCTGCCATTACCAAGACGTACCGGAACAATCGAGGGGGCTCAGCAGTGTGCAATTAGAGCAGCAGTGGGATGGGAGGATGTGACAGTTGAGCAGATGAGACTGGAGATCAGTTTGTATAATCATGGCGAAAAAAAAAGGAGATTAAATTGGGGTTGCTGTGAAAATGCTTTCCTGTGAATTATATTCTTCAGGGGGAAAAAAAGGCATATTCGTGTTATTTGCATTTGATGAAACAGGAATCTGAAGTGGCATTTCAAAAATCAGAGTAGACAAAGGAGGAAAAATATCTTTGTTGGAGTGTTGGGGCCTTGGAGGCAGTGTTGGAGCTTTTGGGGGAAGGCTGAGCCACTGCACTGAGGAGAACACAGTGCAGAAGGTTTGTGCTACTTTTATGTGACAGAGATCTCTTTGGTGACCTTACCAAGAAAAGGAGAAGCCTTTTTTTTTTCCTCTCAGAGGTGCTCCACACCCCTCTGACTAATTTTAGCAGGAGCTGTGAGTGCTGGAAGAGGGTTTGTTGAGTCTCTGAATCCTCTTGTCCCTGCACCACCGCAGGCCCACCCGGCCCAGCAGCTGAGCCTTTTGGAGGTTCTGTGGGTGCCTCTGCCTCCCACCCGGTGAGCATCTCACCTCCTCACTTCCCTGAGATCCCTGTTGTGCCACCAGCCAGCCAGGGCAGCGTCACCTCTTTGATCTTAAGAAGACAGTTTTTCTCCGTGGAGCTGGCAGGGGTTGAATTACAGCGGCTCCTTAATAGAAGGCAAGGACCCAGCACATTAAATGCAAAAAAAACCCAACCCACTGATTAGCAAAAGTAGGCAGTTGATCCCAAAGGTGCCATGACCCTACTGCTGCATAATTTTCCATGTCTGTCTGAATTAATTTACTGGCTGTGTAGCTAGACTCCTCCTCTTGGTGTTTGGTGGGCGTAGTGAGAGGTCACACTGATGGGAGCTCCTTGTCCTGGTATTCCCGGATGCGTCTCAAGCCTCCTGCCATCTCTGCAGCAAAGCCAAAGCCCGGCTCTTAGGAACTGTTGCTGCATTTGCTGTAATAGAAGCCATGGGGATGAGGCTTCTGTGGAGAAATGCAGTGTTTGATTATTAATTTCCTTTAGTTGTACTGTAAATCCCTCACGTTTGAGGTGTAGGTCTGGGATCTTATCGGATCCTTTAATTTGCTGAAAGGGTTTTTATTCTTGTCTGAAAGACGTGCAAAAATCTGGTAACCTCCAAATGTCCCACTTGTATTTGTTTCTTAGTTTGCAGAATGCCTTTCACCATAGCAACTGGGGTTTGATTTCCTGAAGCGCATGAATTTTCATGGATTTGTGATGGGGGGGGAACAGGCCCAAAATTGTGAGCTAAAGCAAAGGTTTTGCAGCGTGGCAGTGGCAGGAGCACCACTAGATTTGGCTTGTGAAGGAGGGGGGGGATCATGGAGGGAAGGAGGGGATCTCAGCTGAACAAAGGCCTGCACCCAGCCCCAAACAGTTCTATTTGAAAAAAAAAAATCCAGCCTGACAGATTAATTTAGACTATTGCTGAATGTCACCCTCCCCACTGCTGCATCACCCTCTGGCAGCTGAGGTGGCTTTGCTCCAGTTTTATGAAGAGCTGAGGTTTCACATGGCAGCAGTCAGAGAAGGATCAGCTGCTTCCATGTTCACAGAGCTGGAAACCTCATACTCGTCCCACCCGTGGAGGTCAGGAGGGCGTTACGGGCAGCATGAAATACGCTCTTAGGTCTGCAGGTGAAACCCAGCTGGGGAGAGGCAGGAATCTTGCACACGTGAGTAGGAGGGGGCAGAGCTCCGTACAATGTTGGGAAATCAGGCAGAAACAAACAGGCAGCTGCGAACAAGGACAGGTCCAGGAGGGAGCAGTGGCACCGGCGTAGGATGGAGAAGTGCCTCAACACCAGCCCAACAGGCCAGGGTCTGGCTTGTGGGGGACTACTCCAGACTGAGTCAGTCTGTGGAAATAAAAAAAAGAGGCAAATGTCTTTAAGGTAGACCTCTGACTACGCTTAGCTGAAGGATTTATCAAGTTTTGGGTACCATGGATGGGTGCAAAGAGCCCAGGGGACAACAATAAGATAATTGGAGGGGTAGACAATGTCTGCAAGCTGGGGCTGAAAGAGTTGTTCTGATGCTAATAAAGGGAAGGAGAGCAGCACACAGGAAGAACTCTTGAAGCATGGGAATGCTTTTGCCAGTAGTGAATGATAAAGTGATAAATAATGGACTTAAATTGCAGCAAGGGATTAGGAAGATCTTTGCAAAGGGGAGGATAAGGAAGCACTGCTCTAGAGGAGCTGGGAAAAGGAGGTCCTGATTGTTTTGAGGGAGCAGAGATGTTAGTCCAGGATCTGCCACCACCAAGCTCCTCCTGCCTTGTAGAAGGGGAGGATGGTGGAGCCAGTGACCTTCACTGGTCCTTTCTTCGGCTTGTCACTTCATGATTCCTACATGGAATGCATGCAGAACACCCATGAGATGGCAAATGTGAACATACCAGAAGCTTCTTGGCATTTACGTGGCGTTTACTTTGGCTCAGGAAATAAAAATATAAAAAGGAAACCTCTCATCAAACGCTTTGGATATGTCTCCATGAACTTGCTGCTACTTCTTATGTTGGTGGTGCTTTGCCAGAGAGAGATGGTTATGTTGTTTCCAAGGGACTGCACCAGTGATTTAATTGTAAGGGATTTTCCTGTGTCATAGAGGAGATAGCCCTGACTTGGGTATCTCCCAAGAGAGAGGCCACTGGGACTTTTATGACACAAGATTTTCTCCCTCCTGAAGTCTGCCCGCTTTATTCTTCCTAAGGGAGATGAGGTGAAAAGGTCTCTGCTGCTGCCTTTTAAATCTGCCAGAGGCTGGAAGAAAAGGAGAGGGGAAGGGCTGTTCCTTGCATTATCCATGTGGAAGGACTGGATGCTATATTGGGGATGGAGAGACACTCCAGAGCCAGCTGCACACTTGCAGAACAAAACAATCTGCAGCCTTGTGGCTGGTGCTGGTGGTGGCAGCCCAGGTGACATCTGCCCTCTCTGTCCTTCCTACCCCTCTTCCACCCTTGTGACTCTGCACGGTGTCTTTATCCTGTAACACCTGAACGGTCCTGGAAAATGTTGCATGCCCAGCCAGCCATCCTTTAAAAAGCCGTGGAAAGGAAGCAGTTGCTGATTTGGAGAGGAGGTTGGGAACGCTGGGAAGAGCCGCCTCTCTGGATGAGTGCCTGCCTACCTGCTTTTCCTATGCTTCTTGTGCATTATTGCTGGCAAGCTTCCAAGCATAATTAAACCTCTGACAGATAATCATTGGCAGAGTGGTGTCCAGGGTAAATAATACGGGAATCAGGTATTTCTTTTTTTGGCACCAAATTGTTTCAGAAAATGTATTTTGAAAGTCAAAAATAGAAGGAAAAAGAATCTATTCACTGAACAAACTCCCCAGATCTTGACACTTTGCCTGGTTGTGTCTCATCTTCTGGGAGCCACCAGGGGCTTTGGTTTGGGGTTTGTCTGACGTAGTTTGTGGAAGTTTAGGTCACAGCTGGGGTGGGGTTTGGCGAATTTTTTGGGATGAGGAAGAAGGAGCTCTGCCAGCACATACTGCAGTCTGGGAACTGTGGCAGCTGTGGAGGTAACAGCCTTGTGGAGAGGTCCTGGCAGGTCTGTGTGGGAGGCTGCAGGACTGAGGTGCATTAAGCAAGTAGGTGGAATCCCAAAAGCAGGATTGGAGGCTGTGGTTTGTGCGGCAAAGGAGGTTGATCAGAGGAATTCGGATGGACAGTTCGCTGGTGTTCAGTGGATTCTCTTGGAGTCCATCAGTGTTTCTGAGTGTTACTTTCACATTTCAACATTTAATTTTTTAAGATTTTTAATCTTTCCATGTTTTTGCCACTTCCTCCATCAGTCCTGTTTGCCCGCTGCTGGTATCAGTAATCCAGCAGTTTGCCGAGGAATCAGCGCCTTCCAGCTGTGTCTGGCATGGGAACCGCGGTTGTGCTTTAGCCAGATGATTTGGGAGGGTGATTGTTCTCTGCTCTTCTCCAGTGTTTTCCATCCCGAGCTGTGGATGTGTTATACAAGCTTTAATTCAACTATATCATCCCTTATGAGGTTGAAAAATATCCAGGGGAGAGCGCAGAAAGTCTGCAGACAAACAGGTTTTGTTGCTCTGTGTTGAGGCACCTCTTGAGAAACGCCGCTTAATTTTTCTCCATGCTTGTTAGCGAGTGCCTGGGATTTTGTTTGTTCCTCCCCTTCCCCGAAGGGGATAACAGCACCGTAACGTGCTGATTTCCAGCGGAAATCTCCTGGCTTTCTGAGCCTGTTCCCTCATTCACTGCTGCTCCCGATCGGGACGCGCTGGGGCTGTGCTGCCGGCGGGCGAGCTGGTGCGTGTTGTCACTTCGTGCAGAGCAGATGAAGCTGTAAAGCCTCCGGCTCCTCCGAAGCCTCTGTTTAATCTCCTGGTTGGAGCTCTCCGTGCGCTGCTGTCGGCTGCCGGACCTCGCTTCCCAGCGCTGGGTTGTCTGTCAGAGTGATCCTCCTGCACGTGCTCTACCACAGAGGCAGAGCCCAGTGGTGCTCAGCCTGTTCACACCCTTCCTGGATGGGATCTTGAGGTGGATAAACACCTTCCACCCGGGAGAAACAGCAGAAGGGGGGATTGCTGACATCCCATCCTGAGCATGGACCACGCAGCAGGAATGACAGCGAGCTCATCCACAGCCGTAGGCTCCTGGAGCTACGAGCCTCTTCCTCCCTGCTTCTCCGAAGTTGCTGATTTCTGTGTTCATTCCAGATACGGAAAACGGGACCCTCCGTCAGCTCCCTGCCGAGGGCAGCCGGGTTTGTGAGGCGGATTGTCACAGGCTAATGACATTACACTTTTTTGCTCGCCCGCAGCGCTGAGTCACCAGGGACAGTTTTGTGCTGTTGATCTATAATAGCCCAGCCCTAAGGCGCTGCTTTCTGGGGCTGGAGTTCACGGCAGAACTCCCTGCAGTCCGGGGAGGTGTGTGTGAGTGCGCAAATCCATTTTATCCCGTGGTATCGCTGCTCTGTAGTGGGAATTTTTAATTGCAAGGCATTGCAGTGAGTTGTTGCTCCCTCGGCATTTCCGAGGCTCTCAGCAGAGCTGCTTGGACTTTTTATTAATTCGGGATGGGTCTTTTTTTGGCTGACTACCGTAAACGACGTAAAGCTTTAAAAACTGATCAATAATCCTGATGGTAGTGGCAAAATCCAGGCCAAGGCAGTGTGAATGTGAGCCAGAGATTACGTGAGGGAAGTTTTAAATACCTCTGACTCCCTTCTTTTCCATGGACTTACTTTGTCCTCCCGTTTCCCAGTGCTTCTTCAGCTGAATCCATTAATATTTCTCATGCTTGTTGAGCCCATGACAGGTGATTTAAAAGCCCCAGTTTGCGCTGGCACCTCCGCTCTTCATAACCAGAGCTGAAACACATCGCTGCTGTCCTTACGTGGATTAGCTGTGATTTATTGCTGTTGTTCCCAGGTTGGAACGCAGAGGTGCTGTCTCATTCCAGGAGGGTTGTCTGTGGGAAGCGAGCCCCCCGAGGAGGACAGCTTGACAAACACCCGCACTTGGGAACACGACACCATTTCGGCGCCTGTTTTAACTTCTTCATTGAGGAGTCGTCCTCCTCCTTGCCTCAGCAAAACCTACTTTACAGGCTTAAAAAGGGGAAGAAAATGTGGCAAAGAGGCATCCTGGGTTGGAACTGTTGCTCTGCCTTTGCTAAGGAAGTTGTTGTGGTTTAGGGGTTGAAGTTTGTACGAGCAGTTTTGGCTCGGGTTTGCAAGGAGCGAGCGGTTTGATGCGTGATTCCATCTCTCCCAAAACAAGTCTTCAGCCTCTTGTCTTCCTTCAGAAAATGGTTGTCTCATCCCAAGGGAGGCCTGCTGTGTAATTTGTGGGTAAGCGAGGGGAACGGACCTCAGAGGAAGAAGGGTTTCCGGCATCTGAACGGAATTGTCTTAAATGGGAGAAAATGTGGTGTCAGAAATGACAGTTGTGCTGCTGGCTTTTCCTGGCTCAGGATAAACGACTTTAGGGGGAGAAGTGGAGGGAAACTTGCTTTCTGGGAGCTACCGCAGGGCTGCCTGCCTTTCATCATTACCTGAGTGGTGTGTCCTTGGACCCAGTCCCCAGGAAGGGAGAGGGAGAGAGAGAGAGGGGAGCACTTGGGCCTATGGTACTTTGCAGGCTGACCTGTGAAATATGGGTTATCCATCATCCAGTTCTCTCCTTCTCTTGGGAACTCATGGCTTTTGGGGAGGGCAGTGTGGCTGTAGTCTGTGCCAGCCCCTGCAGATCCTAGGATGCTGCTGCTGCCACTCTCCAGGCACCAGCTCTGTCCCCATGGGACACGCAGGCATCCTCGCTGAGCATTTCCTGAGCCTTTGGCTGTGGTTTGAAAGGCAGGCCACATCCCTGGAGCGTTTGCTTGGAGGTGCTGGGTCTGGGGTTAAAAGTTAACAGTGCTCTTTCCTTATTCCATTCTAATTCAATTTGGGAAGGCAGCAGGGAGACAGAGGGCACTTAGTCCTCTAAGTGCTATTCCCTTGATGGGAGTTAGTAGCTCTCGCTGCATGCGTGGTGTTGATTCTGTGAGCTGACCTTTACCTCCATCAGGTTCATTCTCATTTATAATACTTAAAAAAAAAAAATCCCAACCTCCATCCTCTTATTTATTCCTTGGGCATCGAGGACATAAATCCTTCGGCGTGTTTGGATTTATAGAATTACTGTGCTTTTGCTGAGCCTCGTGTCCCACTCCAATCAAATGACACGGCTCTGCGGGCGATCACGTTTCTCCTCCCCTGCCTCCCTCCTGGCTGCTCCTGATCCACGTCTCCTCGTGTTCCCTGCAGCCTTTTTCAGGGACAGGTGCGCCCTTGGCAGCCGTAGGAAAGGACGGGAAGGGGAGTCGGCCAATCTTTGGGTTATCAGTGGTTGCTTCTGAAGGGCAACAACCTCCAGGTACCTTCTTTCGTGGTGCAGAATAAAAAAATGCTAAGATGCTTTTCCAGGAGGCATTTCATCAGCTGTGCTCCAGGCCTCCTCCGAAACCAGAGTGTTTCCGTGGTGGCTGGGGAGAGGGGGGAGTTATAAATATCTTTCTTGGCTCTGCTTGGCTTCTCCTCAAGATAAATAGAAGTGAAAGTCAAAAGCAGAGGCTTGGCTCTCTGCAATCTCTTCCCAAGTCCCCAGGGACCTGAGCGCAGGATGCTTTCGTGATGGGAAGCCACTTCCTGGTGTTTCAGAGGTCTTGGAGGGTTCCTGGTGTTTCAGAGGTCTTGGAGGATGACGTTTGAGGGGCCTCTCTCCACACTGCCTGAGGCAGGTCTCAGATGTGCAGTGACCTCCGTGCCTGGAGTCTGGTGGCTTCTGTCGTGGGAAGCCTCAGGGAGCACAGGAGCATCAGTGAGGAGCCAGCCTGAAACAAGAGCAGAAAAAAGTGTCTGTAGTTGTCCTCTAAATCTTGTAGCATGTTTACTCTCAGAAAGTACAGCCACGTTACCAAAAATCAATAGTTCTAGCAGCGTTCCTCCCTGGGAAACACACAGCTGCTTGAACACACGGGAGGTGGTGAATCTTATAAAAGCCAAGGGAATACAAAGTGCTTTGGTACAAGGGCTTTGCTGCACTTTCAGCAGTGTACAAATGGGGGGGCTCTTGACCTGGGCAGTGTCTTCTGGGGCTTCCCAGTCACCCTTCTGCTCTGAGGTGCCTGAGGCTGTGTGAGGCAAGAGGGGCTCGGGGAGGGTTTGTCTCATTAACTAATTTTTGCCTTGAAGTACGTGTGTTTAGTAAGAAAAACAGGTTGTAGAGTGCAGCAATAATATAAACAAGACTCTTCCTTTGGTAATTTTGTGGATAGGTTTGACTTCTAGTGCTGTTGGTGGGTCTGGCACATCCCAGCTTTTCACTTGTTTTATTCATAGAATCCTAGAATGGTTTGGGTTGGAAGGGACCTTAAAGACCACCTCGTTCCATCCCTCTTGCCATGGGCAGGGACACTAACCTGGCCTGGGACACTTCCAGGGACAGGGCAGCCACAGCTTCTCTGGGCACCCTGTGCCAGGGCCTCACCGCCTCACAGGGAGGAATTTCTTCCTAATACCTGAATCATGCTCCAGCAGTGGGAAGCCATTCCTCCTTGTCCCATGACTCCATGCCCTTGTCCAAAGTCCCTGTCCATCTCCCTTAGAGCCCCTTTAGGCACTGGAGGGGGCCGTCTTCAAACCTTAGTACTCCTTGCTTACCAGCACACCTACCACTCCCTCTGTTAGGAATCGAGAGAGAGGTGATTTCTGTTTTTCCTGGGTGGAGAGTGCTCTGTGATGGAAAGGATTGTCGATGGGAACAGCCACTGTGACAGGGACAGGTGTTAAGGTTTGGGGTGAGTGGGCACAGTGGCAGAGCACCACAGGGAGCCCCACAGAGCAGGAAACCATCCATCCTTCCTTCTGGGGTCAGCCAAAACAAAAAGAGAAAGGTGACCAACCCCTTTTTACTGCCATCTCTTATTAATGAGACATTTTATCCTAAGTCCTCCAACGTGAACGACGCAGGCTTTTGGGAACATAATTAATCTTTCTTGTATAAATCTTTAATTGTATGAAATGGAGTTTGTGTGGCTGTCGTCATTTCTCTTCTCTCTTTTCCTCCTCTCCGGGTTTGAGAGGCTTCCTTAGCACAGCTTCTTTTCTGCAGGCTGCTCTTCTTTAGGGCAGTGACCCCGTGCAGCCACCACTCACAGTGTCCCTTGAGGCCACGCTGCTGCCCTGGGGTCTCTTGCTCTGCCCCAAGACAGGGAATCACTTTCCTTATGGCACTTTTCCTTTGTGGAGTGACAGCAAACCCAGGAACTGTCCTGAAAGAAATCTAGCTGGTCTTCTCTGGAAAAAAAGGGTATTTACAATATAGAATACTCTTGGGAGAACCAACAAAAGAGCAGTTGTGCCCAAATCAGTGCCAGGCAGAGCCAAATGCCTCTTTGGAGGAGGTGAAGTGCAGCCTTTCAGATGCTAAGTAGGTATTTGGGATTTCAGTCATTCCCTCTATGGAGGAATTGATGCACCATTGGCTCTAGGAGGATTAATGTGTTGGCTTTCCTTCATGCCTGCTGTAAGGGCAGGAAGGGCTGTGGGACTGTCTCAAGCCCACGCCTGCAGGGACAGATAGAAAATTGAATAGGAGACAGATGGAATGGACGCTTTGGAGAGCTCCACGGTGGGGAGAAGTCGCTGCTCAGGTTCTCGGTGACTCACAGCGCTCCGGTTAAACAGAGCTTCCAAATTAGCATTTCCACCGAGAAGCTTTTCCTGAGGCACAGCTGATGTTCCCAGGTAGAGCAATTTCCTGCGGCTTAATGGAACGGGAGGAGCACTTTACGCTTGGACACGATGCTTTTCCAGCAATAACTTCTTGTAAGAAATTCTGATGTCATTTTTTTGGTCTGCTTCGTAGATTGGATTAATGGGCAGGGACACACCCCCCGGGCGCCGGAGTTGGCTTGCTCTCCTTAATTTGCACTCAAGTCTTTGCCGAACAAAGACGGATTTGTTGAACAAAGCGGGGTCAGTGCTGGGATGAGGAGCCTTGTGCCTCCAGCCTGCTAGTTTGAATTAGGACTGAGCTGTAACTGCTAAGTCCTGTGTCCTGTGGCCTGGATTGCTGCAAAGCTCTTGGCCTCAAACCTTGCTCCTGCAGAGCCTGCGACCCCGAGAGCCACCCGGGGGTGGTGCCTCCAGAGCAGTGAACAGCCTCCCCACGCTCCCTCAGTGACACAGCCTGCAAAATAGGGGAGGTTTGAGCAGCTGCTGCTGTAGATAAAAAGAGTTCAAGCAGTCTTTAGTGGGAAAAATAACGTAAAGAACAGTTCCATTTAAAGGCAAAACCAATCTGTGAGTAGAGGCTTTTGACAGGGCCCGCTCCTGCGAGAGAGCCGTGGGCCAGCTGCAGGCTCCATTTCTCTGGTTCCCTTCAAGTGGTTTTTTTTTCTTCTTCCTTTCAGCTCTTCGAGAACTTCCACTTCGGGGAGGTGCAGCTGGACTCGGTGCGTCTCTCCCAGAGGTTCTCCTCGGACGCCTCTGGCTACTACGCGACATCTGGGCAGCTGTGCTTCTCCTGAGGCAGCCGTGGCGGGTCTGCTCTGTGCGTGATCCCTCAGTGAAGTGCTTTACAGGACATGAATCTTGGATGGAAACCTGGGAACTCCAAGCCAGGGATGCCTCGTGACTCCTCCAAAGCTTGGGAGCCATAGCATTTCCCTGCAGCTTTTCCCACTGCCCTCTCCTTGGGGGTTGCTAGGGTCCTTCCTCCTCCTTTCCCCAAAATGTCACGAAGTTTGATTGATGTTTGTGGATTGCTGGTTTTCCAAGAAAACAGCTAGAGCTGGGGCTTTTGGAGCATCACCGATGTTTAAACGTGGCTTTTTTTCAGAAGAAGGAAGTTTGTTCTTAAAATATGTATTTAAAATCCAGGAGAGCTTCCCCGGAGCACGATTTAACAATATTGAGGTCAGGCATTGCTTGGATCTCCAGCAGCGTGCCTGTGTGATGTAGATCTCCAAATAAATTAATTCCCTTCAAAAGCAAAGTGTTTATCTCCTGTTGCATTGATAGTTTCTGTAATTAAACTTCCAGCACAGCACATAACTATGATAATAAGAAAGCATTGATGGTTGGAGCTCTTTCCAGTGACCGTTTCGGAGCGTGTCAAAAAACATATGCCTTGTAGGTGGTTTCTCCATTAAAAGCAGCACCAAGCTCTTTGATTCCATTGTGAATCCTTCAGAGATCTCAAGACAACGTTGTTTCTTTCCTGTAAATCTCCACATTTGGTAAAAATAGCGACACAGGCTTTCAACTTGCCCGAGGATGAATGCTGTGAAAAATGGAAGGTGCTGGTGCTTGGGTGTTTTGTAACAAAACAGGTGCTGCTGCCCATTCCTAGTCGCTTCCATGGATATGGAATCATGCTGTGGTAGAGGTGGGATAGGGGTGCTCCAGCAGAGCCCACATGTCCTAGCGATCATCTCTAAGAGATCTTCACCCCATTTCCTCCCTCCAGAGTGAGCTGGCTGTCTGGCCATGCACCAACAGCAGTGGGAGTCATTCAGGAATTGGGATTGCTTTTCTTTTCACCCCCAAATGCGTTGCTGTTTATGTTTCCCAGACCGAATTGCCTGTCTGCTTTCAAGCCTGCCTGCCAGGCAATCAAATCATCTGTGATTTTGCCGGGTGTCCTTGCTTGTACCCAGCTACAACCATTGGGTTGTTTGTGTTCTTTTCCTTGGCTTTGGAAGGCCTTTGTGCTCTCCAAAAGCTGCCTTCCAAACGGTTCCCTCGGGGAGCAGAGCACCAGCACCAGCACACACTCACAGGGAGGTGCTGAGAGCACTTAACACCGGTTGCTGTCATCTTTCTGCCAGCCTGAAGAGGTACTTGGCAAATCTCTTCGGAACAGACCCAGGAGCTGCTCACGCAGCCACCAGGAAAGGGGAGATGCACCTTGGGAAGCTTCTGCCTGATGAGTTTTTAACGACTCTCACCACGAAGTTGAGGCAAACAGGGGTTTTTGACAATTGGAGCATACTCCTCCTCTTGCCACTTGTGTAAACATGTTTTAGTGACAATTCTTTTGGAAGCTGGTTGAATTTTGCTGGTAAGCGGCTTATCCCGCTGCTCTAGCCTGGCACAGTAAAATTCATTTCACACCTCCTTCCCCAGGCAGAATTAAGGATTCTGATCTCCCTGTCATCAGGGGGTTTGCTGGCAGTTATCCTTCCCATCCTGAGGGTCCTGGCAGGGAGAAAAGAAGCTGGATGTGTGCTGTGGCATCCCCAGCAGAAGCTGTGAAGGAGCTGCAGCTGGGGTGAGTTGTTACTTGTTGCCTACCCTGATTTCCCCCCGCTGAGAAGAGGGGAAAATCCGAAAGCAAAACCTTGGGATAGGGGTGGAAGTCTTCCTTAAAATGCTGTGCGGGGATGGCCGAGGAATGGGGACCACAGTGTGGGCATCACAGAGAGAGGGGTTGGAGGATGGGAGATGCAGGGTGGGGATACAGCAGGGATGAGGGGCTGTGGGGGATTGGGGTGCAGTAGAGACTGGGAATGCAGGATGGGACATACAGGTTGGAGATGTGGAAGGAATGGGGGATGCGGGATGGATACGTGGTTAGAATGAGGGATGTGGGATGACTTGTGCTGGACGGGGATATGGCAGAGGATGCAGGGTGGGGGATGTGAGATGGGGACCTAGCAGGGACCAGGGATGCTGGATGAAGGATGTAGGATGGGGGATGTAGGACAGAGATGTGGCAGGGATGCGGGATGAGAACATGGCAGGGACCGAGGGATGCAGGACATTGGATGTGGGATGGAGACTGGGTAGGGACCAAGGATGCAGGATGGGGGATGCAGAATGGAGATGTGATGATGATGGGGGACACAGGATGGGGAATGCAGAATGGAGATGTGATGATGATGGGGGACACAGGATGGGGAATGCAGAATGGAGATGTGATG
>VZTF01000026.1:337166-347797 GCA_013397755.1 Cnemophilus loriae
GGCGGCACCGGGAGGCCGCGGGTTCGAGACCCGCCCGCGCTGCGCGGGGAACCGGGTTCGAGACCGCGCCCGTCTCGGGAGGGACGCGATCCTGAGTCACCCCGTAAATCCCCCCTAAGCACCGAGCCCAGCACCGACGCGGAGGGCAGGGGGAGAGGACACGGTCTCAAGCTGCCCCAGGGGAGGCTCAGGTGGGACTTTAGGAGGAATTTCTTCACGGGTGATTAGACTTCGAGTGGGCTGCCCAGGGAGGTGGCCGAGTCACCGTCCCCGGAGGTGTTTAAGGACAGGCTGGACGTGGCACTCAGCACCAGGGTGGGGAATCGGTCACAGGCTGGACTCGGTGATCTCTGAGGTCTTTTCCAACCTCAACGTGACCCCTCAGCTCCAGGGAAGGAAAGGAGAGGGAGCCCCACAGCACTGGATTTCAGTAGTTTTTATTTCTAGCATCCATACACGTCCCAGGTGAGTGATCTCCTGTCATGACTTAGAGCACACCACATGACCATGCACAAGCAGGCTGTTTCGATTTTATAAATTATTTCTTCCCAGCCTCCACCGGGCCTCAGCAAACACGTCACTGCTAGGTATGGAATTCTAATCAGCAAAGTTACAGGCAAGGTCTTCTTGTGGACACTGAAGCTATTTTTCTGGTCTATTCCTGCGTGTGGCAGCTCCTCGGTGGGAAGGACACAGCTGTCTCACCCCCATCCTCGGGGCTTAGTTTTTCTGGTAGTAGAACCATTTGTCAACTGTGTGGGGCAGAAAAAAGGAGGGAGTTAGTCCCCTGTGAGCCACCCCATTATTAAATAGTCACGTGGCAGTGTGTATGTGTCACCTCCAGCTCAGGGGCTTCCTCTGCTCCTGGCAGCAGCTCCTCAGCACAGCCAACAGGTTCTGGCACAACCCCGTTTATGTGGATTTGTTTTCCCAAAGCAGTCACCCTTGCTCGGGCTGCCATTAGGAGCATCCGTGACTTGGTGCAGGCAAGGACAGCAAGCCAGGCTTCCCTGTGGCTCAGCTGACTCAGGCAGGCAAAGCCATTTGACCTCCAAATCCCATGCCCACATGGAAGACATGCATTTCTCCACAGGTTTATTCCCCAGGAAGGGATTGGAAGTGGCGGCCTAGCTCCTCGTTCTGCTCCCAACACCGCCCTCAGCTTGCCCTTGGGCCTTGCCCTGGCTACAGCCACACCCAGCTTTAGTTCAGACCCTCGTTTTCCTATGGACAATCCCTCTGAGGAAGCCCCTGCTCTGTACTGGGATGTCAGGGCGGGTTTTGAGGCTCACCTTCGGGTGGGATGGGGTTGGCAGCTTTACACGGCGGCGCCTGAAACAAGAAGGGTGTTAGCAGAGACCGCAATCGGTTTAAAAAATATGGGGGAACAGAGGCACAAAGGACTCTCTCAGAACTCTTCTGAAGAGCTTTCCCTGGTATTTAACAACCGAAGACAGAGAAAACCCCTGTCTGGTGACACATCCTCCATGAGGGCTTTCAAAAACCTCGCTGAGATCCCTAACTGGGACACCAGCACTTTAGAAAACAAGAAAATGGTTTTAAAGGTCTCTCCAAAGCTACAGAGAGACTCAGGTTTCCAGTTATGGAAGACAGGCAAGATGTGCATTTTGATTTTCCTGCCCCCTCCCTCTAGGCCCTTTCAGGTTGCCAACAGCAGTACTTTTCAAGTCTAGGGAGACACAATTAATTCCTGAGGCTGGACAGGAGAACTACACCAGGAATGCCAAGCCCTTCATTCTGAAGTATGCAAAATCCCTGGGGAATTAGACTCTCTTTTCTCAAAGGGAGACCTGTACTGTGAAGCTCTTGGAAGCCCAAACATTAAAACCCTCTCAGAACAGCTGACAGCCAAGCTACGGCTCAGAAGTTTAGCCCTCCACGCAAACCCTGTCTGGGATTCCATCTCTTGGATGACTAAGGGCAGGGAGGACCCTCTGGAGGAACGTCTGGTTTGCTCCACACCCATCCTGTTTAACCAGAAGCAGGTGTTCAGTCACCCAAAACATTCTGAGCGTGCCACGTGCCATTCACACGGAGAGGACAGTTCACCACACAAACTGCACCGTTTTTCCCCGATAATAACACCGGGATTTGGCCACTCAAGCTGGTACTTACTGCATCCACAGTAGCTTTTGCACAGTCTTGACTACAGCAGAAAGGGCTGTCAGACACCGTCAGGTTGGTGCTGGAAGACATTGGGCACTTGTGAGAACGTGCAAGCCCAGCCTCCCCACCAGGAGCATTAAAGAATGGAATATTAAGGATTGCAGTTAACAGCTGCCAAGTGGAGGGGGAAGGCCTGGGGAGGCAGCCAGCAGCTAAGAGAAAGCATGGCACCACTCAGGAAGGGCAGTTCCAGGGTTTTTAATTTAGGGAAGAGGAAGGTGCACATTACCACAAGCATTAACCTACCAGTTGATCTCGCCTCCGTCAGTTTTCTTTGTTATTAAAGCTTTCCAGTGTTCGTGGGTGCCTTTGATGACGTCCAGGGCAAAATCCTAAAGTTGGAGATGAGAACAAACACCGTGTTATGTGGAAGCACCAGACCACCTTCTCCAGACTATCAGTTACAAGGAGCTGATTTTAGACAGCTCTGGAAGGGGCTGGAAGAAACTTCTTCCGCTCTGGTGCCGTTCAGGAAGAGCAGAAACTCAGCTGAAACAACCAGGATTGTACAGGAGAATTGTTTTGCTTTCAAGATGGGAGGATCTGCCAAGGTCACCAAGCGAGCCTGAGGCCAAAAGAAACTGAACACAGTCTCGGGCCAGTGCTCCATTAAAAAAGCACCTCCACCCTGCTGCTCCTCCCACTCTGTTTGTCTCCAGCAGCTTGCTGATCCAGGCCTATCCAGGAGCTCTCTTCCACTCCAGGCGAATAATTCAGACCAGCAGGAAGAGACACGCAGCTGATCTGGCTTTGCAACTACTTAGAAATGCATTTGTTTCCAGGCACATCAACCTCTTTCCTTAAAAATGAGCAGAATATGCTCAAGCATTAGCCTGTCAGCCGGAGAAGGAAGCACACGCAGTTCTTTGTTGGTGTAAATGTCCCGGTTTGATACCAAACCAAGCCAAAGAAAACACTGCAGAGCATGTGTGAGGTTCTTTATCCTGATTTTCCAGTTTCCTTGATGGGCAGCAGCAAGGTGTTCCAGCCCAACTAGCCTGGTGCAGTGCTACAGCCAAAGGGGACAAGTCCTTCACGACTTCCATTTTCTTTCCCAGACAGGGCTTTTGGAAGAACTCTCCTCCTCTGCACCGCCTCTGGAGCTCTGGGAGTTCAGTCACCTCACTGAACCCCTCACGGCACTCCAGGAAGGGCAGGAGGGAGGACACCGAAACAGGATTTCACCTGCTCAGGAGCAGTAACTTATCTGATCTGATCCAACCCAGAGAAGAGGCAGAGGAACAGCGCTGCCAAGGCAGAGCCTTACTCACAGGGTGTGAGGGAACACTTCACGCCCGAAGGAAGAAGTATTTTAACTCCTGAGTTAAGTTTAACTTGCATCAGGTTGCAGTGCAACAAAGCCAGTGGGTAAGGGAGGCAAAGGGTGATGCCAAGCTGCCTTTGCTCCAGAGCTGGAGCAAATAAACCCGGTGTTTTCCACCTGGTTCTGACATGGAGGCTCCCAGCCCTGAAGTGATCCCACATGAAGAAAACATTCAACGACACCAGGGTGATAACCCCAGGCATTTTTTCCTGGTATTCCTGCACTGACTAGGCTGGAAAAACAGCAAGGATGAACTGAAATAAACTATCAGCAGCCCCATAAAAATCCATTCTCTCAGCAACTCCCTCCTGTCCCCACACGCCCTGAGCTCAGTTTTTGGACAAGGTGCCTTTGCGCAAAGGAAGGTGATCCTACCTTGCCTTTGAATTCCCCATTAAAGGCAAACTGGTTTTCTGGCTTTCCATCAGGTACTTTGTATCTTCTGAACCAGTCCACCGTAGCTTCTAAGTATCCAGGCTTCATCCTTCTGACATCCTCGATGTCTGGCAGGGGACATGGGGTTTGTCAGCCAGAAACAGTAACAGAATTTACTGAATTACAGAATTTATGTGGCTCTGCTGAGCTGTCCTGAGCTGTCCCTCTTTCAGCCCCTTCCCAAGCAGCCTCAGCAACATTTCAGACAGGTTCCCTGAAGACACAGCGAGTATCTCCTCAGGGAAGTTAGTGTTGCATCCTCACAGTGTATCCCAAGTGTGCCCAGGAGCACGGACACATTTAAACAGCTCTGCTTAGAGGCTTGGGGGACAATCCCTTTCCTTCCACTGGACAGCCACCCTCTGTTTGGAACGCCAGGCTGTGCAGAGGATTGGCCACGTGTGACAAACAGCAGTGAAATGTTTTGCTCTAGGATTGTCCTTCCAGCATCACATCCGATTAATACCATTGCACAGAAGGGAGCAAGCCCTGTCCCCATCCTCCTGAAGGCTTTCATGGGAGAAAGGGAAGCATTGATCCTGCTCCTCCCTCATGTAACTCACCATTGTAGCTGTCTGCTTCTGGGTCTTCAACGTTGATAGCAATTACCTTCCAGTCTGTCTCTCCCTCATCAATCAGAGCCAGCGTGCCCAGCACCTTCACCTTGATGACTTCTCCCCGAGAGCAGACCTGAGAGGACAAAGACCTCGCTGCCCATACTGATGCATCCAAGGAATGCACAACAGGAGGCTGTGCAGGAGCTCAGCAAGCAGCCAGGCACCACGAAATTAGCTCTCGCTGTCAGCAGCTCATCAGCCCTGGCTCATCTCAGCAGCAATCTCCAGAGGCAGCAGAGGGAAACATCGCATTGTGAAGGGAGGGGAGGTAGGAAATGAATAATGTCCCTGGATAATTGGCTTTGGAGACATTAATTACACGTTTCAGGAGACGTTGAGGATGAGTTACCTTGCTTCCAATTTCACACACATCAATCGGATCGTTATCTCCACAGCAACCAGTATTTTCATCCTTGTGACCTGGGTCTTCCCAAGTCTGGAAAAAAACCCCAAACCAACACCAAAATCAACCATACATAAGAATAACAACTCTCAGGTTTAAAGAGGTAGTAAAAAGCAAGTTTAATTCGGGCATGCAGTTGCCTGGAATATACAGAGGATGGCCCACTTCACACCTGCTTCCAGGTCTGGTGTTTGGGCTACTGTTTCCCTCATGTCTGGGAAGTTTGAATCCAAGTTAAAAGGTCTCATCTTCCAAAAGGTAAGGAGCTCCCTCCTACCCACAAACCCCCTTTCAACAGCTTTCCAGACTTCCTCCTCCATCTCACAGCTGCATAAAGGTGAAGTTCACATCTATAAAGGGCACTTTGTTTGTTTGGCTTCCTGCCTGTTCCTCTCCCTATTCATTCCTTAGCAGAAGTTTCCTGAACTCCAGATAGCAGTCCAGCAGAGATGGAAGACAGACAGAGTGTATTGTTTCCTCTTAATTAAACAATTAAAGACACTGTTAACCCTAGAGAAGTGATAAGAATGTGGAGTCCCACTATGCTCCCCAGTGCATCTCACCCACAGTGGTGAATGCAAATTGAAGGACACGACTCCAGAAGCCAACTGACTCCAAAAAACAAGAGCTCTTTAAAACGTGCTCCTGATCAGGAGTGAAAAGAACTCCATGCCCACTTGCATCATAAGGAACATGTAACCCTAAGGGGGCTGAGATATAAAAAGGAATGTTCTTTCCAAACCTCTGCGTGCCAGGACAAGACCAGTATAGTCAGGACCTTGTGATGGATCCAGAGTGTTCAGGAAGATATTTTGACACCTGGGTGGTGCTGTAGGGCCATTCACAAACAGTATCACATTTCTCTACCAGGAAGTGTTAAGCTCTTGATGCATAAATACCTTTGATCCACAAACACGTGACAGAGCAAAGGCTTCAAAAGACGCAATTGTGCACAAAGAAACAGGCTTGAGAATCCATTCAAGCAGGAAACAACTCAACTTCGAGGCCCTGTGTTAAGCTATGTGGGGAAAACACTCGACATGTGCTACTGTCAAGAGCAGAAATACCTAAATTCAGCGTGTTTGCCTGTGATCTGTCACTGACAGCTTATTTCTCTGAAGGCAACTCCAGCCTTAGAGAACATCAGAGGCAAACAGCTTTGTTTGAAGTCTCTCTTTATCTAGCAGTCCCCAGACATTTAAGAGCATGTGTCCAGATGTCACTATCACGGTCCCACCTTGCCAGCTGTTTCTGGGAAAGCACATCCGTGCAGTGGTGGGCGTTGGCAAGAAGAGTCTTCCATAAAGATTCAGCCTAAATCCTGCACCATTAGGATAAAACCTTGCGCCTCGCCAGGCAGGAACGGAGGGCACTGCATTGCCAGATGCACGATGACAGCTCCCTTCAGCCACAGAGAAGGACCTGCCAGCTCCTGCCCAACCAACCTCCGAGCAGCTGAGGATGAGCAGCAGCTGCTCATCCTCAGGGAGCTTGTTCATAACATCAGATAGAAGCCTAAACCTTGGGATTTCTGCTTAAAAATATCCCTGCTTTCCTGACAGGTTCTGTCCCTCAGCAGGATGATACATCCAGCTGCAAACACCGCGCTCCGGATCAGACTCCCTGCTGACCTTTTTGCTCATTAACACAGTGGCAATCACAGGCACCCTCCTTCCTCCCCACCAGGATGGATGAGCCACTGGGATAAACCACAGTACCTGTGGGATAGCGCCGTAATTCCAGATGTAGCCCTTGTGGGGAAACACGTTCGCTACGAAGCGCAGTTTCCCTTTCTTCACATCTTGCTTGATTGGGTTTAAAGGTTCCTTCGTTGAAATCTGAAAGAAAAGTTACATAAATCCCTCTGTTTTACCCTCTATGGAAAAAAAAAAGTAATTTTTTAAAACGGAACTGACAAGCCAAGAGACCAGGAGATGATGCTGATGCCAGAGGCAGATAGTGGACAACTCCTGTTGCATTGCCATCCCTTGGGATATGGTTTCCAGCAGACTTACAAGCCTTGGAACCACATGGGGTTAAGAGCCACAAAATATTGCTTTAATCAGAAGCCACGGGAGAACACCAAGGCATTCCTACTTCTGCAATCTCAGTATTGACAGGAGAAGTTAGAAACCACTCCGATTCCGGAGGTGGAATTGAGGAGGAATCAGCAGAGCCAAGGATTAAGACTGGAACTGTAATGTAGTTACCTCCATTTTAGCATTTGTCCATCGAGGTACCTCCACGACCATGTTGAACACATTCTGAAGAAAGCAAAAGAGCAGTGAGCGGGAAGGAATCTTGGGGCCACGCTTCAAACTAGGGAACGCATACAAGTGAGCACAAAAACCAGCCAGTTCACTTGGAACCATAAGGTTTTTTCTGCTGGGCTTTTGTTTCAGTGCTAATTTTGAGACAGCTGATAAAAGTCCTGTAGCACAGTCAGTCACAGGTCATCACTCCAAGCTGAATCCCACAAAAGACCCCAAATGCCAGATGGAGGTTCCCGCACGTTCTCCATCAGTTGCCACCTACAAACATCCCCATCACATTCCTAGGCTACAGGAACAGGTTAAATCAATGGCAAACAGCTGCGTAAAAGCTACCCTGGACATAACAAAATGGGGCTTGGGCCATATTTATTAAATACAAAGTGTTTAATGCTCCAGAAAGAGCCGGTCCGGCCAGTCAGAAAAGACAAGACCAACAGGACAAGCCATTTATTTAATAATGTGGGTATCTACGTACTGCCCTGAACGAGCGAGAACATCACTCCCAAACATTCCAGTCATGACGTAGGGAAGGATGCCCTTTCTCCAAGCTGACACTCCTGTAAAAGCAGAGCTTGCTAGGGGCATGGTGTGAGGATAAAAATGTGGGGGAGAAATGCAGAACCACATCTTACAGTATCTCGTTTACAGGTGACACTTGAAAACATCTCCTGTTGATCCAGCTGGGCTGAGAGTTCAATGTCAGCCTCCTCTCCAAGAAAACAAGCTTTTTGCACGCCTGAACCTTAATATCTGCTGTGTGAAGAGATTACGGCTTTTTAACAAAAAGTCAAACCTTGCTCCCTGGCCTGGGCAAGGTTTCTAATCCCCACCTTAAGCAGTATTAGCATGGCAAAGTCCCTCGAACCTGTATTGCACCATAATTGGATTGATATTGTGCAACGAGTGCTGTTACATCACTGACTTTGCCCACACCCTTCCCTAGCAGAGCTTTATTACACCCCCCTTAATTGCAGGGGGTCAAGGCTCATTTGCATTCTGTATGTAGAAAGGCACAGAACTATATTTATTCCTAACTCGAGGGAAGGAATGAAGGAATTGGAACGGGCTGGGCCGGGCGCTTACGGCTTTGCAGGCAGGGAAAGATGACTTGGGGCTGCATCTTTGTCCTTTTGAAGGACTGAAGCTTCCCCGTGGTCCAGCTTGGCCTAAGACACACAGAGAGCAGCCCGAGGTCATCCCTTTGCAATGGTAAAGTCAGCACACCCCAGCCTGAGACTGAAAAAAACACCCTGCAATCCTCTCAGCGTCTTAGGAGTCTGAGGATAAAGATCAAGGAGCCCAGACAGAGCGGGACAACCTTTTGCTCCGAGCTGGGCTCTGTAACGTAGCTGGCAGCCCACCTGCTCAGGGATGAGTAAAACCTCAGTGTTGAGGCACTCCAGCCACAGGGAGAGCCCCACGGGACCAGCACTAATTGTGTAACTTCGGGGGACTGTGACCTTCAGCTGCTGTGACTTTTTTTCTCTGAATGCCTTGGCACAGAGGTGCTGGCAGCAGCACTGCGTGCCTGAGGGCACACCAGTAGCCCGGTTTCCCCTGCTAAGCATTACCAGTTCAAGGAAATCCTCCTCACCTCTGCATTCACTCCCCTGCTCCCTCCTCCTCTGTTCTGCAGGCACCTACAAAGCGTGGCATTATCTGGATTTTCCTTGTCTGGGTTACCTGCCGGGCACCTGCACTGGGAACTGCTTCCCTACTCGGCCACAGGAACTGCTTCACCAGTGTCCTTGATGACTACAACCCATCTTTTCCCTTCTGAGAAGGCAAAAGCCACTTCAGACTTCCCAGAGCACCTCAGGCAGCTCCATCACCTTCCCCTCAGTAGCTCGATCAGCTGCTTTTCAGAGGTTCATCTCTCAACTCTGCATATTCTTCTCCTTTCCCAGAACCACTCCCCACCTCTGAATTTCAGCTCTCTCTGACAATTATTAGTTGGTCCACTACATTTCCCGAGCTGCACAGCTTTTTAGTACGTCAGAGAAAGAAACAAGCTACAACAGCAAAGGACACAGTCAGAGAGCCCGAGGTACCACTGAAAAAACATTAAATGAAAACTGAAACACCAGCATTTTGATTTCCTGAAGCTGGCGCATTTTTGACTCAGAACAGCCTAATTTGACTAACCACTGGCTGCTAGAAGGATGTGAAAGCCCTGCAGCACTGCAAGGGGCAGGTTCTGCCAGGCAAGAGGTCCCAGGAGATGCTACAGCAGGAATTTAACATCCTCACCCTCTGTTCAGCATCGGATTATACTGCAGGCATACAGTGGCCGTACCGCAGCCAAAACCCAAGCCTGAAATATCATGCAGCACCCATAGGAATGGATGTAGATATTACAAAAAAAGCAGTTTTCTGCTTAGCTAACCCAAAAGGCCTGCATGGGTAAGCTCAAGCCAACCACTCGCATCTCTGACGCAAAAAATGAGAATGAGATCATCCATTCTCTTCTCCTGGGTTGCTCCGCCCGAGGCCAGGACGGCGAGAAACCCATCCCTTGCAGGGTTAGGCCACGACTCCATAAGGTGCTCCTGCAGTGTGGGGAACCGGGAGCCTCCCCGGGCTGTTTCAGGCTGCAGGACCCCCCGGTCCCCTGGATGTTTCAGGACTCCTGGTCCCCTGTGTGTTCCCAGATCCTTTGGTCCCTTGGATGTTTCAGGACCCCCAGGTCCCCTGTGTGTTCCCAGATCCTTTGGTCCCTTGGATGTTTCAGGACCCCCTGGTCCCCTGTGTGTTCCCAGATCCTTTGGTCCCTTGGATGTTTCAGGACCCCCTGGTCCCCTGTGTGTTCCCAGATCCTTTGGTCCCTTGGATGTTTCAGGACCCCCTGGTCCCCTGTGTGTTCCCAGATCCTTTGGTCCCTTGGATGTTTCAGGACCCCCTGGTCCCCTGTGTGTTCCCAGATCCTTTGGTCCCTTGGATGTTTCAGGACCCCCTGGTCCCCTGTGTGTTCCCAGATCCTTTGGTCCCTTGGATGTTTCAGGACCCCCTGGTCCCCTGTGTGTTCCCAGATCCTTTGGTCCCTTGGATGTTTCAGGACCCCCTGGTCCCCTGTGTGTTCCCAGATCCTTTGGTCCCTTGGATGTTTCAGGACCCCCTGGTCCCCTGTGTGTTCCCAGATCCTTTGGTCCCTTGGATGTTTCAGGACCCCCTGGTCCCCTGTGTGTTCCCAGATCCTTTGGTCCCTTGGATGTTTCAGGACCCCCTGGTCCCCTGTGTGTTCCCAGATCCTTTGGTCCCTTGGATGTTTCAGGACCCCCTGGTCTCCTGTGTGTTCCCAGATCTCCATGTCTCCTGGATGTTTCAGGGCACCCCGATCTCCCGGATGTTTCATGACCCGTGGTCCCCTGTGTGTTCCGAGATCTCCATGTCTC
>VZTF01000026.1:350194-362873 GCA_013397755.1 Cnemophilus loriae
TGGCCACTGCAGTATGAGGTGGCATGGTCCTGCCCAACGTGGCCACTGCAGTATGAGGTGGCATGGTCCTGCCTGGCATGGCCACTGCAGTATTGCGGGACGTAGTTCAGCATGGCCATGATAGCAAGGTCCGGCACGGCGTGATCCTGCCTGGCGTGGCCACAGAAGGGTGGGCTGGCACGGGCCGGCATGGCNCTGGCATGGCCACTGCAGTATGGTGGGATGTGGTCCAGAATGGCCATGGTAGCAAGGGGTGGCATTGTCCTGCATGGCATGGTTTGGTCCAGCAGGGACACGATAGCATGGTATGGGATGCCTTGGTAGAACATGGCCACAGCATCACCCATCTGTGGAATGCCCATGGAATGGTCCATTCTCCATGGCCATGGTAGCATGGGGTAGCGTGGTCCAGTGCACAGCTTGGTCCTTCTTGGCATGGCCGTGGCAACATGGTTTGGCATGGTTCCGCATGGCATGGCTTGGTCCAGCACAGCGTGGTGCAGCATGGTGGCATGGCCAGGCATGGCACAGGATGGCCCGTTCTCCCTCATTTCTCCTGGATCCCTGCATTCCCTGGCCCCATGCCTGGAGTGGGGCTGGGTAAGGGGGGTCTGGCAGGGCCCAGGGGCCTGGTGGTGCCAGGGGGCTCAGCTGGGGGCCCTCTGGATGGTGCTATGGGGGAAGTGGAGGAACCAAGCCAGGGACAAGGCATCAGCAGGACACGTCTTTATTTCAATGTCTCCTGGCCATAACGTGTGTCTTGGTTTGAAAAGACAGNACCCCGCAAGCCCTTGGTCCAGGGTGGTTTGGTGGCTACGGCCCCTCAGCCATCCCACGCAGGGACACCGGCGCGGCGCGGGGCCAGCGGCCCCGACTCGGACACGGCCGGTGAGTCGCTGGTTCGCGCCTGGGTGAAGACGCGGTTGCGGGTGCTGAAGAGGGTCCCTCGGCCGTGGTTCCGGGGGGTGTAGGGCCTGCGCTGGCAGTGCAGCGAGCAGAGCGGGGCCCTGAAGACCTCCTGGAAGCCCCGCCTGAAGTTCTCATTGAAGTAGCTGTAGATGATGGGGTTGGCACTGCTGTTGAAGAAGGCCAACCAGTGCGCGAACGGGTAGATGTAGACGGTGAGCAGGCGGAGCTGGCCCTCGCTCAGCCGCCCGTAGTCCATCAGCAGCATCAGCGTCCAGAGGGGCAGCCAGGAGATGGTGAAGAAGAGGGCAACGATGATGAGCATGTTGATGACCTTAGCCTTCCTCCGGGAGATCCTCCTCCCCTCTGGCTCCTCTCCACCATGGGCAGGCGCCACCGACTTGAAGAGCTTGAAGGCGATGCGGGCGTACATGATGACAATGAGGGCGAGGGGAGCCACGTAGATGTGGGAGAAGAGGACAGTGGTGTAGATCCTCCTCATCCCCATCTCGGGCCAGGCCTCCCAACAGGAGTAGAGAGGGTAGGAATTGTTGTGGGTGTCCACCATGAAGTGGTGCTCCTCCCTGGTGACAGTCAGGGTGACAGCAGCAGGGCACATGATGAGCAGGGCCAGCACCCAGATAATGGCGATGGTCAGCAGGGCTTTCCTCAGCGTCAGCTTCTGCCGGAACGGGTGGACGATGCAGCGAAACCTGTGGGAGAGCAGATGGTGGTGGCTTGGGGCACCTGGTGGGACATCCCTGGGGAAGGGGGCAGGAATGGAGGGTGGGGTGGGTTGCTGTTTACACGTGTCTTTTGGTGGCAGGGATAGGTTGGGGTGTCACCAGCTTTGGTGTTTTCAGCCCAGTGTGGGGAAGGACACCTTGCTGGAATGCCCCATGGACAGCTCTGTGGTCCTCCTGGAGAGCTGAGACAGGCTCCTGACATTCCCGGGAGCTTTCCCGCAATGGGAACCACACGGGGCACCTGGACCTGCTGGAGATTGCTTGGTCCCCACGTCCCCACGTTCCCATGCCAACGTACCTCTCCACAGCGATGGCCACCAGCGTGAAAACGGAGGCGGAGACGGACATGCCCTGCACCAGGCCGCTCATTTTGCACATGGTGTTGTCAAAGGGCCAACCTGTGAGGGGACACCGCGGAGGCTGTAGGTGCCTCTGGCTCACTGGGCTCCCTTAAGGTGTCCCCATCCACTGTGTTGCTGCTGGGGGATGCTAAATCCTGCTCCTAACGGGGCTTTTATGGAGACAGCCTTCAGCAGCATGGATCCTTGGAGAAGAACCCCAACATTGGTAAAAAAGATGCACGTTACGCTTATAAACTCAAGGAACATGGTGGCTGTCGTTTTTCCTACCCACTTTGGGATCCTCAATCAGAAGGACTTTTGTCTTCTTTCTTGACCCCAATACCAAGGCAATAAATAAATCACACCCCTTAATCAATAAATACAGACCCTGCCCTATGGCCTGGCCGCTGCTGCAGCTGAACCCTCCCAACTCCCTTATCTTTGTAAAGGTCAACAGGCAGAGCTGAACCAGCGCGAGAGAAGGTGGATGCAGGAAGAATAGGAGTCTTTTTCAGTGTTGCTTGGTGAAGAATGGCTGAACTTCAAAGAAATATGCAAATGCAGCATTAGGGTCAAACTTGTTTTGCCACAAATGGCCAAAACCTCAAAAAAAAAAAAGATGTTTCCCACTCATGCATGGGGGACACTTTCTCTCCGTTCCTCACGTCTTGCCCCTTCCTCTGCCCTGCTCACCCGTGATGAGGTTGTCCACCAGGGTGGTGGGCATGCAGAAGATGCCCACCAGCAGGTCGCTGATGGCCAGGTTGAGGAGGAACACGTTGGTGACCGTGCGCATCTGGCGGTTCTTCACCACGACGAAGCACACCAGGACGTTTCCGATCACGCACATGAGGAAGATGAAGGTGTAGGCCAGGATGAACATGAGGGCCACAGGGGAGGAATGCTGGTAGTATGCCAGGAAGGTGTAGTTCTCCCTCAGGAGGTGGCTGGTGCTGGAGTTGGGCCACCAGGTGCCATTGGAAAGGCCTGGGGAAGGGAAGGCAGGAAAATGAAGCCGGGAGAGAATAAAGCAATTATTCCCTTCATTTCTTAATACCTCCAGAGGTGGGTTTTCAGGTTTATTCCAGTGCCCAGACTGGCTGGGACATGTCCTGCTGGACTCATCTCAGTGCCCCAACAAGTCTCCTCCTTCTTAGGTTACTCATCTCAAGGTTCTGCGGCACCTCGGCTGAATTACTACTTTACATCATTATTATTTGATACCATTGATGTCATTATTATTCTATATAGTTATTATTTGATATCGTTATTACTCGATATCATTATTATTTGCATCATTCTTCTGATGAAGAATTGGAGCAGCCCAGGAGACATCCTGATCTAATGGGTGTTTTTTAGGGATGATACAAGGAAGACAAACCCACATCCCGACACTCTGATGCTCCGGCCTTACGGGAACAGTATCCGTGTGGTCCCAGTCACGGCTGGCTTGGGAGCACCCCTGCCCCCGGGTGGCTGCTGCAGTCTCCTTGTGCTTCCAAGGTTTACAATTTGATATTCCGCAAAATCTTATTCTCCCTGGCAAAGCCGTGATAACCAAGGGAAAGAGGCTGGGGCAGAGGACAACCTCCCCTCCCCTTACATCTAAAGCCGTAATTATAATTCTGATCCTTATCTGGGAGCTTCTGATGGAGGCGCGGGGGGGGCATTTAGTCACTACGGATCGAACGGGGAGCGGGTCTCGGCAGCTCCCACCCTCGGGCTTCCCCAGCCGCACGCAGGCAGGGATGCGGGAGGATGCCGGGCGTGGGCAGGAGCTGCCTGCAGCGGTGACGGGGCTGACTCCGGGAGAATCCAGGCTGCAGTGCTGAGGCTAGGAAAGGCACGTTTTAGCTTTAAGGCTCAGCCTAAGCGCCTGCAGGTCAGCCCTGCGCTGAGGAAGCCCTGCAAAGCCGCTGTGTGATGGGCAGCTGGAGCATCCCCCTATTCCTGTGCCCATGCCGGTGCTCAGCTAGCCAGCCGAGGTGCTTTTCCCAGCCACCGGGACCACCGGCTTCCCCAAGGTTCCAGCAGGCAGGAGGGCCCTATCCAACCCCTAATACCCCAGTCCTGGGTGCAGGATTTGGGCAACACGTTTCCAGTGGGGCTTCAGAAAGGCACTGGGGAGGTTTGCAGCCGACACAGGAGAAGGAGCCTCTTGGAGAGGCAAGGGAGTAGCGGGATCGAGGGGGCAAGGTTCTCCAGATAGTCGGTATCAGATGCATGAACCAGCTTTGTAAGCAGGAGCAATAACAAAGACTATAATGAGATTGCCCAAAACCTGTGATATTAAGCCTAAAACTTTGCCGGACTTTATCTTTTGGGGCTGCAGTGCAGCACGAGCAGGAGGTTGGTATCCTATGGAATTGGAGGTGGTTTTAAAAGCCAGGTGGAAGACGGGGAAAGGAAAATGAGGGGCTGCTGAGCACCCAGGTTGGTGCCGGATGCATGAATGAGTGGATAGATGGATGAATGGGTGGAGGAACGGATGGATGGATGCAGGCATCCTCAGTTCAGCACTGACATCTCGGACGTGGTGACAGGGGCATGGGGGGACCGGACGGGGGGTGATGGACCACCAGCCTCCCTGCCTGGCTGTGGGAAACCACCGCAGGGAAAGGCTGGTCTGATGGAATAGGGGGCTGGGATGAGGGGCGGATAGCTTTTTGGGGGGATAAAATAAATCAGGTCTTGGCACTCACCTCCACCGGCCCGACCCGGCTCCGGGGGCTGCATCGCTGCCATGCGGGGGCTACCGCCGGAGGCGATCTGCTGCCCGGGGAGAGGGCACAGTTCGCCCCTGTCCCTCCCTCCGTCCCTCCCGCCCGGTCCGGAGCCCCGGTGCCGCCGCCGCGGTGCCGCCGCGCCGGTTGCGGCTGCTCGCCGGCTGCAGCGGAGAAGAGGAGGGGTCGCGGGGGGAAACAGCCTCCTATCGCCATGGATACCGGGGGACCCGCACGGAGCCCCCCGCGGATGAGGCAGCGCGGGGGCGGGCTGCCCGCGGGGGGCAAGGAGAGGGAGGGAGCAGGTTCGCTCCCTGGGGAGGGTCGGGGTCTGTGGCCCCTCGCTGCCGCCGAGGTCCCCGCACTGACGCTGGCAGCTGATGGCCGGTGTCCCCAGCAGCCCTCCTGTCCATTCCGAGGGGGAAAATATGCCAGGAGCCTCAGGACGAGTGGGGAGATCCCCCATCCATCAACCCACACACAGGGAAAAGCAACACGATGTTCAGGGATGCTGGTCCTGGCTCCAGGCTGCTCCACTCTACCCCAGCTCCTCCAGCATTCCCAACATCTCTTACCATAATCTTTTACCAAAGTTTGGCAAGTCTGTAAGTCAAATATTTACAGGATTAACCATTCCTGGCCGTCTCCAGCCAGCACACACCATTGGGAAGTGTTTGTCCCTTAAATACCCAAAGGAACAAACAAGGGACATGTTTAAACAGGGCATTTTGAGATAACACCTGGGGTTTCTCCCAGGAGCTTTTTTTTTTGCCAGCTGCTAAGGGACATGGGTGTGCTTGGCAGTGGCCTCCCTGCCACCGAGAAGCCTCTGTCTCCAGGACATTTCTTCCTGGGAAGGGAATCAGCATAACTTGAGGACCCACAGCAGCCAAGAGGTGGGCGCGCAGTTCTGGGGACACCCACAGGGTGGGCAGCATGTGGGGACCCACTGGCAGTGGGTCACTTTGATTTCCATGGTGAAAACACAGAAGGGAAGAAAAATTCCTCGGAAAACAAGGATTTTTCCAGGGAAATACTGCTTGGGTGTGGGAGAATCCAGCTGGAGGCTGCGGTGAGCAGCTGTGCAAAGGGGCTTCTTTAAGGACAAGACTGATAATTCGAATTTAATCAGATACAAACCCCCTGATGTAACAGGAAAGCGTTTAATCAGGCACTTGGCACACCACCACCTCAGCAGTTCCAGAGAGAATCCTTACAGCCACAGGGATGTCCTCCACTATCCCGGCTGCTCCCCATCACCGCCTGGGTGGGAGGGTGAACATCCAGCTCCCCCCCAGCTTTACCCAAACCTCCCACCACACGTCTTGCAGCTCCTCTGCATCCCCAAAACACATAAGCAGGAGATTGCCTGGCTCAGGATTTGGCAGAGCCATCCCTTCACGGGGGAGCCCCGCTGCTTGCTTTTAATTCAGGAAAAACGAGGCATTCGCTCGGGTTTGCGACCCGCTGGCTGCGGCTTTGGGACAGAAACAGGGGCGTAGCAGGGACTGACCTAAGCCAAACCACTCTCGTGGGCAGTCACCCCTCGGGACAGCTCGGGCACGCCGGGATTCTGTCAGGCTTTAGGGACGGGCTCCTCTGGAGACAGCAGCAGGTCGAAGGGAACGAGGGGCCGGACCAGCAGCCGCACCTCGGGGCCGACGGGGTTGGCCCGCAGGTTGAGGCTCCGCAGCGATGCCATGGAGGCCAATTTATCCGTCGGCACCTCTGGAAAGAGAGCACGGAGGTCAGAATCCGTCCTGGAGGGGCGGAAGGGATGGGAGCTCCTCTTGATGGACAGCCTGTGGCAAACCCTGCTCCTGCCGGTCTGCAGGCTTGGGTTAAAACAGAAACACAGGGAAATATTAATTTATCCAACTGCTCAGGCAAACAGTCATCGGGTGGACTCGATGGTCTTAGAGGTCTTTTCCAGCCTAAATGATCCTGTGATGCTACAGAATGTGTTGGCAAGGTGCAAACACCAAGATATCCAATGTGGGCACTGCCCTCCAGTTCTCCCAGTCCTAATAAAACCCCTGCTGGGACACTAAACTGGGATTCAAAGACTTATTCCCTGATTTTATTCCCAGTGTTGCAATGCCCAGGAGCCCTCTCCAAGCTAGCAGGAGGGCACATGGTCTTTGCCCTTGTTGGACAGGCTGCAAAATGGCTCTCAGCCATCAAGAGGCACCCTTCTATTTTGCAATTTCCATGAATTTGGGTGTTGTCCTTTAGAAAACATTACATTTACAAACTCTGCATTAAAAAAAGTGCAGCTCAGCTGGATGGCCCCAGTGTGAATCCACTGAGAGCAGAGGAATGAGACTGATACGAAAACATAACCACTAAGCTCATTAAAAGGTGATAGGTTTTAGCTTTCTGCTACAATTCACAATATTTTGGGCTTGCAAAGCCCACCTCTCTGAGTTACCAAAACCAATTTCTTTTTAATTTGGCCACCAAAATGACAAGAGCCTTTTATATCCCAGCTCCTGTTTCTTCTGCCAGCACCTGGAGCAGAATTGCAGCGTTGTAATTATATCTGGTAGATGATTATGTAATATTTAAACCATGAAACTTATTTTACGCTGGAAAAAGACTCAAACACGTCGATGCCTTTGTTTTTTTTCCCCTCTTCTCCTCCAGAAAATGGTGCTATTTTCCATACACAAATTCCCTAGGAGTGCATAACTCATCAGGCAGAGCTTCACATGAATTTTTTTAATAACTCTTCTTCATGGTGGATTTGTTCACTGCCATTCCCCCGTATCATTTTGCTTTTCATTTTTCCCCTTGATGCACAAAAGTGATATTTTTTTTCCCCATAGATCTCCCTATTTAATCATCGTCTAATGCAGTGGAGAATAAGAAGTTTGATCATCCTCTTACACAGCATGATAAAGCTGAAAGTGCTTTCACCCATTTTGCTTAAATTAGGGAGTTAAGGAAAGTATTTTGGGGACCAAGACCTTCCCAGTCTGGGAACAGCTCAGCTCTGCACCTTAATTCCAGGTAAAGAGCAGTGACTCACCCCTGGCGTGAAGGGACAGGCAGGGCACACAGCGCAGCCCCGTAGCTGTAGGGTTGTGCCACGGGAGCCACAAATTCCTCTGAAAACAACCCAAAGCATCGCTTGCTGCCTTCCCAATGGATGAGGCACTTGCATTCGAGCCTGAATTATTCATGCTGGCTTCAACAGTTAAGCATAAAACAAGGAAGGAAAAGGCTTTTACATAATTAAAGCAGAATGTGACAATAAGTGAGTGACACCATCACACAATGGTCTGGGTTGGAAATGACCTTAAAGCCCATCCAGTGCCACCCCCCTGGATGAAGGCAGAGACACTTTCCACTATCCTAGGTTGCTGTAAGCCCCATCCAGCCTGGCCTTGGACACTTCCAGGAGTCCACAGCTTCTCTGTGCCAGTGCCTCATCACCCTCACTGGGAAGAATTTCTTCCCAATGTCCCACCTAACCCTACTCTCAGTTTGAAACCATCCCCCTTTGTCCCATCTCGACATTCTCAGGAGGACAAAATCAACCACAGCTGCCCCCAGCAGCGACCTCCCCAGCCTCGGCAGCAGTCTCAACATCATCCCTATTAAACCATTAATCAAGGAATAAGGGAAAGAGAAGCTGAAGCTCCAGGCACCAAAGCATCCCCGTGGATTTGGGAGCTTAAAACGCTGATTTGATATAACTCTAATTATGAAGGAAAGAGTTAAAAGCACTGACAGTAATATGTACATAATTACAGTCCAGTGTTAAGAGCTTATTTAGATGAAAAGGGTGGCTTGTGGCACTAAATGTCTCGTTTCACAGAGCCCACGGGCTCCAGGCAGGCATTAATTAATCAATCTCCTTTTACTCCCGTTTCCCTTTGGAAAACATTACCTACCACCTCCAGTTTGATATGTCTCGGTAAGTCACTCAGCCCTTCTTCAGCAGGGGCTTTTGAATCGGGTTTGCAGCCCTGGCAGGAGCCTCTGCAGCATCCCTGGGATGGCAGAGGAGGACAGGCAGCACCAGCACTGGCGCAGCACCACAAACCGGGGCATCTGCAACCTCACAAACACGAGCTCACGTGCAGGGGAGCCTGGAATCTGTTTGGGAAGGGCTGGCAGGAGCGATGTGATGGCCCAGGTTTTTGTTTCCTTGGAAAAAAAGGGCTGAAACCCCCTGGCTTTCCAGTCTGTACCTCTTCCCTTTCCAGAAAATGTGTAAAATAAGCTCACGTCACCTATTTCTGCAGCCAGACAGCATCGTGTGCACTACTCACACATATCCCTACGACATTTTAGCTTGAAACTGTTCCATTTTACTCTGTTTTTATTTTCCCCACATCTGGAGGACACCTCCCACCCGAGAGGAGCCTGAATTTTAGCAGGTGCCTGAAAAAGGCACCAAAAAGCTGCATTCCCTTCTCGCAGCATCCTGTTTGCACAAAACAAGTGGGGAAAATGCTGTTTGGAGACCAGGTCGGATTGAAATCAGCCAATTAAACCCAAAAAGTGATGGAGGGAACTGAAAGTCACACAGCTCTCTCTGGGAGGCGGTAGACAAAAAGAGGGTGAGGAAAAGCCATGTCTTTCTGTGGCTCCTGTGGAAGCAGTTTTCAATTCTGGTGTTTCTGCAGGCACAGCCGGGCAGCAGCTGATGTGAGGCTGTTAATAAAACTCGTGTTGCAGGGAGCAGCTTTCCCAGCAGCAGCTGAAGCAATCCCAGATAAAACAGCAAAATTGAGTGGACTCCAATATTCGCCTCCCTGGGGATCCGTGGGGGCTGTGGGATGCTCTTTGAAAGCTGCCTCCTAAATAAATCCCCTTTTATCTGTGTACAACAGCTGCCCCTTTTGCCCAGCTTTTGGAGACTCCAAAGCCTTCAGCTTTTGCACATGAAAGATTTTTTTGCCGCTGCAGGGCTGAGGGATGAGTCTCTTACCATTCCTTTAATTAAATTTTTAGGGGGTTTTGTAGTGTTAAACATCTCCTGTTTGTTCTGGGGAATGTTCAGGTGGGCTCGTGTCCTCGCTTAGCCTGGCAGCAAATATCCCAGCCCAGCATTCCTGGGGCCGGGTTCTGCAATCGGCTCGGGTTTTTTAATGAAATCTGGGGATTTTGGGCCACCCCAGCTGGAGGTGCCTTTAAGGGCTACATCCCAGCGTGGTGAATAGGGCAGCTTGAATGGGGCTTGATTCCCACTACGCCTGCAATGGCTAAATCACCTTTTTCCAGTGGGAAAAGGTCCTCCTCACCTGCGATCTCGTTCTCTTCTAGGTCGATGGTCTCCAGGGCGGGGACAGTGGCCAGGGGATCCGGGAAACGCCGGAACCTGTTGCGGGAGAGGTCGATGGCCCGGAGGTGCAGCAGGGAGGTGATTTCCTCGGGCAGGCGGTGCAGGTAATTGCCTGCCAGGTTGAGCTCTGGGAAGAGAGAAGGGAGGTGGTGGGATGCAGGGAAAAAGATGGGAAAATAACTAATGCACGGCTTGATTTACAGCCTCTGTCCCCCGTGGACTGCCAGGTCCCTCCGTGGGATTCCAGCTCCAAAAATTGGGCTTTTTTTTTTTTGTTGTTTTCCGTGGTTGCCATTGTAGTTTTGCCTGCTTGGGAATACCACTTTTAGGAGTGAGGTTTTTGTTGGTTTCCTCAGGCTTTGCTGATGAAATTGGGCAGCCTTTTGCAAGCAGGGTCTGTAAAAAATAAGGAATATTTCCTCATAAAGTCAGTGCAATTACCTCCCCAGTGGACATTTGTTATGGCTTAAGCCTGGCTCTTTATATTCATGTGCCTGAACCCCTTCTGAGGAATAAACAGAACGGTGGAAGAAAGGCCTTTAGATGTGAAAAATATCTATTTTTCACAGTTTACCTGTCTGTGATGCCTTCTTGCCCCAGAAATGAGCTCCTGTGGGGCCAGGGGCAGCACTCCTGGGAACAGAACCCAAATCCCGCTGTCCCAGCGCCCTTCTCCAGTGACACAGGGCTTTCGGCGCTATAAATACCCGCACAAGCTGCCCTGCCCCTGCTAATACCTGGTATTTATAGGTCCTGCCTTATTCAGCCTGTCCCCAGCCCTGGCATCTGTCCCTGCTGAGACCCAGAGCGTTCATCGCCGGAGTGATTGGTTCACTGGCGGAGCAAAGCCCTTGCTGGGAAACAAGGCCATTTTTTTCCCTTCAGGGCTTGTTGTGCTGTCTAGAAAATGAAAATTGATTTCCTTTGCTTGATGTGCTTCCTTTCCCCAGCCTAGGGGTGTTCTCACAGATGATGCTCCGGCTCCAGAACAAGGGAAGCCTCCCCAGGCACCCACCACAGTGGCATTTGTGTGGTACGTCGTAGGAACAAAATTGATTTTAGAAGCTGCCAGAGCACCCCCAGTGCTGTCCTCAGCGTTCAATACCGTGTTACTGGATGCTCTGGATGTTTGCATGGCCATTTTTTAGCAGATTGGCCTCTGGCTGCTTTCTCTGGGCTCCGCAGGGAGGTGCCCCCCGTGGTGCTGATGGTCACTCCCATCTCCTGCAGTGATTAACTCTCACGGATGTCTCACGATGAGGACTAATTATCTGGCACAGCCTGGACTGCCCCGTCTCTGCCATGCCCTGTTATCCCCAAGCTGCCTTTCCTGTCCTCCACCATCCCCAGCCCCATCCTTGGAGGGAGCTGGAGGGTGATGAGTGACCCTGCAGCAGCCTGATACCAGTTTGGAAGGGTGGGTGAGAGCAGAACCAGCGTCCTCTTCCTTCAAGGGGCAGAAGGTATAAGGAAAAATTGATTTTTTGGGGTCTGAACTAACGCTTGCAATGAGGTGTGAGCTCAGGGGTCTGAACTAACGCTTGCAATGAGGTGTGAGCTCAGGGGAGACTCTCGGGCGCTTTGCCCCCTCTGCAGCAACCTGGGGGCTCCTGGAGTGTCCCAGAGGATTGGAAGTGGCTGTCCCTTACCTGTCAGCTGGCTGAAGGTGGTGACGAATCGGCTGGTGATGGATTTGAGCTCGTTGTTGGCCAGGGAGATGCGATGGATCCCCTCGGTGACGCTCCTCATGGCTTTGTAGATTCCAACGGGGAAGGTCATCAGTTTGCAGTTGGCCAGATCTGCACACAGAGAGACCCAGGCACCTCAGAGTGCATCCA
This sequence comes from Cnemophilus loriae, assembly GCA_013397755.1. Taxonomy (NCBI): domain Eukaryota; kingdom Metazoa; phylum Chordata; class Aves; order Passeriformes; family Corvidae; genus Cnemophilus; species Cnemophilus loriae. The sequence continues at coordinate 362,045 of VZTF01000026.1, forward strand.
ACCGGGATGGAGCCACGCCTTCCACCTGGTTTTCCACCCCTTCATCCTCAATTTGCCTGTCTGAGTGCCGTCCCCTGCTTACTCCTCTCCATTACGGGGATCTTTGAGATCACCTCCACAAACTTTGAGTCTGATCCCATCAGGAATGCCAAGGCTGTTCTGACTTAGGTATTCAACCCTAAATCGCACTGCAGCTACTTCCAGGCTGCACTGCCCTTTTGGAAGCCCTCAGCCACGCTGTCCATGTCTAATAACTCCAGTCATCCTGCCCCTCTGTGTCCCTAATTCCCGGGGCGTAGCTGAGCAGTGCAGGGATGCTTATTCCACCTCTGACGAGGATGGAGCAGGGATTTCCCGGGGCATGCTCCTGCCTGGATTTCTCATGGTCACGGGTGGTTGTCCCGTGGCAAGCAGTGGGGAGGGGAAAAGGATTTGGTTGTGCTTCTCACCTCGTGGCCTTTTTGTTTTCTCTTGAGTTGTTTCTGTTTCCCCTCCCAGGAGAGGCCAGGGATGGAAACCCGGTATCCCAGCCCCAGGATGGGCTCTGCTTCCTGCCCCCTCCCCAAAGCCACAGCGGGGGCTGGTGGAGCAAGCTCCATCCTCCCACGTTTCTCTCAGGAGGATGTGGAGAGCCTGAGCGATGAAGCTCCAGCTCCCGGCATACGCTGGTTTATATCCCAGGGCTGGGAATCCAGCTGGAATAAAAATGAGTGGCTTTCATCTCTCTCCTTTGATGAACTGCACCCCACTCTCGGATATTAGCTGGAAATGGAGAAACTGCAGGAAAACACAAATCTGACAAGACGACATGGGGAAAAATCTGCTCCCG
>VZTF01000026.1:369276-382418 GCA_013397755.1 Cnemophilus loriae
CCTACCTGGGAGGGGGGGCTCCGAGAGCCACAGTTTTAACCCAAATGGAATGTGGGAGGGCAGGTAGGAGCTGAAAGGACTGGGGTTTTACAGATCAGCTAAAATAGCGTTTTTCCATGGCAATGAGGGAAGCCTGAAGTCGCCTGATGGATTCGCTCTGTGCCGTGGGGGACTCCAGCGGGAGATGAGCAGAGCTGGGTGCTGGACCTGCTGGTACTGGTGAAGCCACAGCGAGCAGAGCCACCACGGGCAGAGGGCAGGGTTAGATGGGATGCTGGGAAGGAATTCCTCACCGTGAGGGTGGGGAGGCCCTGGCACAGGTTTTCCAGAGAAGCTGTGGCTGCCTCTGGATCCAGGCTGATCCCTGGAAGTGTCCAAGGTCAGGGTGGACGGGACTTGGAGCAGCCTGGGATAGTGGAAGGTGCCCCTGCCCACGGCAGGGAGGTGGAATTAGTTGAACTTTAAGGTCTCTTCCAACCCGAACTAGTCTGTGACTCTCTGAAAGCCGAGGGGCAGCGGCTCCCTGCATGTCACCTCACACCAGTCCCAGTCCCTGCGTGTCACCTCACACCAGATCCAGCAGTATCCCTTGCCCAGGCTTCCATCACACACATCCCTGTCTCCCATTTCCAGGAAGGAAAAGCACTTTTTGGCTCTGAGAGGTGCCTGCAGTGCCCTGATGCCCCCAAAACTGCAAACCTGGCTGGGGTGGTGGCATCCGGCAGTCTCCCCTCTGTCGCAGCCCCTCTCTGGTTTGTCACCAGGACATGATGGAAGGATCAGCGTGCTGGGGGGTGCTGCGTGCTGCCTGTCCCCGAGCTGCCGCTGCCGCGGCCCCGGGGGCGTCCCGGCGGTGCGGGGGGGGGCAGGGGGCGGTGCCGGGGNGCTCCCGCCACCGCTCCCGCCGCCCCCATGGGGCGCCCGACGGCGCGGCCGGCCCGGCGCGGGAGCTGAGCCCGGAGCCTCCCAGGTACCGTATCCCCGCCGAGACCGGGCATCTCTCCTCTCCGAGCCGGGCATTCTCCCCCCGACCCTCGGGGCTGGGTGTTCTCCCCCCCGTCCAGCCGCCGGGACCGGGCATCCTGCCCCGCTCCGCGCCCCGTCCCCGGTCCCGGGCATCCTCCCGCCGCGCCGGGGCCGAGCATTACCCGACCCCCGGACCGCGCATCCGCCCCCCCGGGACCGGCTGCCCCTCTCATCCCCTCCCCGGCGGTGGTGGGGGTTCGTTTCCCGGCCCGGTGCGGTGGGAAGCGGATGGAGGGGGCAGGAGCAGCCCTCGAGGGTGCTCCCCCACCTCGCAGCCCCCCCACCCTCCGGGGTGGTTTGTGATGGGCTCCCGGGGGACTTCTTGGGCGGGGGCGTGTCCCCCCAAGCCAAGGCAGGCGGGACAATGGGGGGAAGGTTTATTTTGCCCCTGGAGCACAAACCCCACAGCGTGGCCGTGAGGTGCCCCAGCCGTGGCGAGGAGGGTTTATCCGGAGCCAACTCTGGGCTTCCAACCTCTGGAAAATAGATGGATCACTAGTTTTGAGGCCCAGCATCCGCCCCGCGGATGCCATGCTCCCACCTCTCCTGTTTTTTGCAGTTGCGTTTCCTGTTTAAAAGGGGCTTTTCTCTCCCCGTTTTGGCCTGGAAGCCAGCCCCACCGGGCTGGGAGCCCAGCGCGGCTGTCGGGCCAGTGCCGGCTGTGGCTCGAGTTCCCCCAGAGCGGGTTTTGGGATTTGCATCTCTTGGCTGTGCCTCCCTTGCACCCCCAAACGCCGCCTGGGGAGCCGGCTCTGAAGCGGGGCGGGGCGGGATGGCTGGGCGATGAAGATGGTGGAGGAAGAGGAGCACGTGTAGCGGAGGTCTGGGGCTCGGCTCTGCAGCCTCCCGTTCAGGGAGCACGAGGGGAGCGGGCATGGGACACGGGGTGTCCCGCTGCCACGTGCGGGGCATGGCGCAGAGCCCCGTGGGCTCCCAGCCCCCGTGGGGCACCGAGTCACCCTCGCTGCCACGCGGGGATGTCCTCCGGAGCAAGGCTGCCTGCTCCCGCCGTGCTCCTGCCCAGCCTCTCGGGGCTGAAAACTTCCAGAAACCTCATGCAGGCTGCGTTTCCGATGGCTGCCGCACTTTTCCGGACCTGCTTCCCTGCCCTTTCCCCGGTGCATCCTCTTAGTGCTGGGGGAGCGAACACCCCCCTCGTCCTCCCGCAGCGCTCCTGGCCGTGGCACCCGTCACACCCCGAGCTGTGCCCCGGTTGTTTTCCTGCCCTGGATGGGAGAAAACGGCGGGGTTTGGGGTGGCTGCGCTGGGAGCAGGCAGGCATTGCCTGAGGAGGAGGCAGACAGGCAGCGGTGGTGGGACATTTCCTTCCTGGAAGGCAGGAAGTGATTATGTCTCTGCACGGAGCCTAAAAATAACGGGCAGGTCTCTGTTGTGAGCAAAACACCCCTGGGATTTGCTTGATTTTTGCTTTATTTATTAAGAGAGCGGGGCGGGGGAGAGAAGATCTGGGGGCTCCGTGAGCTCCGTGTCCTACTGCATCCCAAACCACGGTGCTGGCGTGCACAAGGTGCTGCTTGTCCTGGGAAAGGTGTGGTCTGCAGCGGGTCCCGGCGTGGAAAAGCGGCCCCGTGTAAATGGAGCCGTCCCGTTGCTCCGGCAGCCTTCCCCGCGTTGGGAGGGGAGCCGTGGTTAGCTATGAATAGCACAAAATCATAGCCCTCGCCTTCCCAAAAGGCCTCGGCCGGCTCCGCGTGGCGCTGGCCATCCTGGGCTTGGGAGCAGGGGGTTGTGCTGGGGGTGGCAGCCTGAGTTCCCCACCCTTGGGGACACCCTGCTCCCCGCTGCCAGCCGGAGCGGGGTCACACCACAGAACCTCCTCCTCGGCAGGTCTGGTTTGGGTGTGGGGCCGTGGTGCTTTCTGGCAAGCTGGGGGGAGTGTTTGGCGTTGGACAAAAGCCTTGCCCACAGGTCGCTGGTCTCTTTGGAGATGCCCCCAGCCTTTATCTTCACGTTTTATGGCTTTTTATTTTGTTTTTCCTTTATGCTGCTGAAAGGAAACCCTTCAGGCGAGCGTGCTCACAGACCTCGAAACCACTGGCAGCGAGCTGACGGCACAACTGGCAACGCTGGTGCTTCCGAGTCAGGGCTTTGTTCCTCTTTCCATTGCTGCTCGTTTATAAATCCCCTCACCTCAACAGCGAGCTGCCCAAGCATCTCCTGCCTGCCCAAAGAGCAGCAGCCCAGGGACTGGTGGGATGCGTGAGGGAACCTGCCAGCGGGCCTTAAAAGTTGTGGGGCGAGAGGCAGCAGTTACAGGTGGGCTCTTTGCAGAACCACGGAGTCACTGAATGGTTTGGAAGGGACCTTAAAGGTCATCTCATCGCACCCCCTGCCGTGGGCAGGGACACCTTCCACCAGGCAGGGTTGCTCCAACCCCCATCCAACACTTCCAGGATCTTAATTACTCCCAGGCTGTGCTTAGCAAGGAAGGTTAATGATGCTGATTAATAATGCAAACCAGGTTTGCGAACAAGGGCTGCAGACCAGCTGGATACCGTTCCCCGTGGACACCACCATCCTCCTCGTCGATGGTCACCTCCATGGCAGGGAGCAGACTGGCGTCCCCATTTTTGGGGTGACTTTTTTCCTCCCCCGTTCCCTGTCTCAAACAGCTTTCCCAGGCTTCAGGGTGAGGAGTTTTAAATCAAGCGACTAAAGGAGGGTGGGTCACAGGGAGGATGGGGATGTGGCACTCGGTTTTCTGCCAAAAGGCAGGAGCGTGTTGGGTAGGGGGTGTGAAACGCCTGATCCTCGTTATCCTCGATGCTCCCACTTGGACTTGGGGGCAGGCATCCCACCGAGGCTTCCCTGTGCTGCTCGGCAGATGCTGGTGGGGGGATTGGCAGCGCCGATGCCGGCCCGATTTGGAAATACCTCTGGACTTTCTAGGAAATGCTGCTTATTTAGTTATGTTTTTGGCTGTCACTGCCGGCTCTCCGAGGAGCTCATGAGGATGGAGGGCGGTCGCTTTTGCTCCTCTAGAGATATTAATAAATCAGTCGAGGCTTGTAAAAGCAGAGCTGTCTGCTGCAAAGTTGCCTTTCCAGGGCCTTCTCCTGCCCGTGGCAAAGTGGTTTTAGGTTGATTTGAGGCATTTTGGTTCTTTGCCTTATTTTACCCTCGCAGCTCGGTGGGTGGACAGCACGTTCCAAATCACCCACAGCTGAATGTGTTATTTCTCACCTTTCTTTTTTGTTTTATTATGTGTTTTTAAGAAGCTGGGCCGCTTCCTTCCGGCATCACCTGGAACAACAGGAGCCTGCTTCCCATGCAGCCTCTGCTCTGGGATATCTCCCGGCACAGGAGAGATTCTCTGGCTCTCCCAGAGAAGCTGTTTGTGTGTTATTTAATTTTCACTGGTTTTTTTTTTGAAGAAGAGGGTTAAAGAGCACGCCGGGGCGGGGGGCTCAGCTCCAGCGCTTCCTCCGGGCTCCGGTGATGCCCCTCCGGCTGCACCGGAGCTTCCTGCTGGCCCGCGGTGTTTCCTGCCTCTCTGCTTGGCTCAGCAGTGCTCCGGGGGTGCCCCTCGGTCCCTCGAGGATGCATCCACACCGACTCCATGCTGAAAAGCCACAGGGGCTGCCCCACACCGAGGAAGGATGGATGCATTAGGAGGACGCTGCCATTGCTGCTGCTTCTTCCCAAAGGGCTTTGCTTTTCATTTAGAAGAGCTTTAAAAGCTATAAAATATCTCGAGGATGCACGGAAGGAGATTTATTTGATTTATTTCCTGCTGACAATGAGGCGGCCAGGCAAGTGCACGCTTCCTCCTCGGCGCGGTGGCCGGGGCAGATGCATCCTGCAGCTGCAGCCCGACCGCCTCCCACTATATTTAGTCCATTGTTTGCTCCGGCTTTGAGTCCTCGCCAGGTCCCCGGGTGTGGGAATAACCCTTGTGCCGGGTGGAGGGGGAGAGGAGCAGCTCGGAGAGGTGGGGAGGTGGAGGGCTGAGCACCGTTGTAGCATCGTGACTTCTGTGGGAGAGGCTGCGGCGTCCGCATGGGATCTCTTGGGATGCTCAGGTGGAATTCTTGGGATGCTCAGGTGGAATTCTTGGGATGCTCCCCGTGCTGCCGGTGGCTCCTCTGACATTCCCCGTCCAGGCTTGGCAGGGCTGGATGTTTTGAAGCAGGGTCTGGAGGGGAAGGGAAGCACCTCTGCCTTGCCCACCCGGAGGCTCCGCTTTCTCGTTAGGCAGCAAGAATAATTAATCGGCAGTGCTTTGAATTTAGGCGAAACACCTGGAGAGGAACACTGCTGGTTTGTTTGATGGGATGCCCTCGTGCAGGGTGTTGGCTCTTTTGGCAGAGAGAAAAGGGAGAAAAGGGGGAGAAAAAGGGGCTCTTTGTTCAGGAACCTTGGCCACGATTGAGCTGAGGCTTGGCTGTGGGGTCTGCGAACGGATGAGCTGCTGGCTGGGGGAATATTTCTGGGGTTCGTCCCGGAAAAAGAAGGACGAGGTGCAGACAGGAGGCCAGGATGCTGTGCAGGGGGATGTTGTCCCTGCATTCTCCCTCCTAGAAAGGAAACCCCCAAATACCGCGTGGTGCGAGGGAAGGGATGCTCAAAACCAACCCACCCTGGCTGGTGGCTAATGCCGTCATAAAATCCATGTGGCTTGCTTCCCAGCCTCCTAACCTGGAATCATAGAATGGTTTAGGGTGGGAAGGGCCTTAGAGATCATCTTGTTCCAACCCTCTGCCGTGAGCAGGGACACCTTCCACTAGACCAGGTTGCTCTGAGCTCCATCCAGCCTCGAACTCTTTGAGGGCTGAGGCATCGCCAGTTTCCCTGGGCGTCCTGTTCCAGTGCAGGAACTTCTCATGGTGTTTGCTGTGGCCAGCTACGGGGAAAAGAATGATATTTGGGCTAATCCAGAGCCCTTTGGTGGGCTGGTCCCTGCCAGGCTGTTCCCTGGGCTCCTGCTTCCCTCGGCTGGCCTGTGATGGTGGCTTCCTTGCATCTCCTCCCGTTGCAGCCACCAGCAATATTTGGGAAAGTTTTCAGCCAAGATAATTTTATCTGTTTTCCTGGAGTAGGTTTTTGCTCCCCTACCCATCCCAGTTTGTGTCCCAGCTTGCAGAGTGGGCACTGAGGGAGTGTAAACCCTCCTGCTCCCATCAGATGCAGCAATACCAGTAAACAGCTGCTCCCATATGGATAACACCAGCACTTCCCTCTTCCTGTGGCTTTTTAGAGCAGTTCCCGTGGCTTCCCTGAGCACCCATTTTGGGTAATTTCGGTACTTTTCTTGCTTGGTTTTGCCTGCCCAACCGAAGCAGGGAGTGGGGGAAGAAGCTGAGATGTGATTTCCTCTCTCCATTCATTTTGTGGTTTGAAAGACAATTCCCAAATCTGCCTGGCGTCTTTGATGCCTGTTGTTTCTTGGTGCGGTTTGTCGGGAAAAGAAAATATCCCTGGGGGTTTTAGGGTGAAGGTGGGTGTCTGTGGGGAGGGGAGAAAGACAAAGGAAATACAGAAGCTGCCTGCCTGGAAACTGGGGCTGGAATCTCCACCCTCCGACATGGGGATGCTGGAGCAAGCCCAGAGGGATCGATCCAGCCCGCTGTTGAAAAGATGCACCCGTTCTGAGCAAAATTAGGGAAAAAAAGCATCCTGGCTGGGTGCCCCATTCCTGCTTGCTGCCTGAGCTCTCCGAAGCCATGAGTGCCTGCTCTGAAACACTCAAAACCTCCCGATATATATATATTTTTTTTTCTTTATTTTTGCCCTCACAGTGTTTACATGAAAGAAACACTTAAGAGGACTTGGAGAAACGGCACTGGCCTGAAACAGCTGTTTTTGTTTCTCCTCTCCCCACCCCCCCCCAGCCCCGCTCCTGTGTGTAAAAGAAACCAGGCTGCCTAATGGTGCAGAAAATTCACAGTAGAGCAACAAGTTTTCCGCGGAGCAGGGAAGGAAGATGGGGAGGAGGGGAAAATGTGTGCCCGGGCACAGTCGTCTCGAAATAGCACATTTTCTGCAGGCTTTCCTCCCCCCTCCTCCCCTCCTTGAAGCATTTGCAGCTGCTGCTGGGGGCATCACGTTCGCTGGGATTGCAGTAAGGGATCGATCCTGTGCTGCTTGCAAGGCAGGAGGAGCAGCTGCAGGAGGATTTGTAGGGCTGGGTTAAAGCCATTCCTGGTATTCCCAGCGCTGAGCTTCGCCTCGGAGCAGGTACCGTCCCCCTTCGGGTGCTGCCGGCGTTATTCCCGTGCAGCACAAAGGAGGTTTTACTGGGGACCGTCTCGTCAGGAGCGGGCAGAGTTTTTGTCTTTTCCAGGCTACCCCTTTGCCATCTCTGGCTTCGTTGGGAAGCCGGGATCCGGCCCTGGCTGGCGCAGACAGTCAGCTCATTGTCCCGGACCGGTCGAGTGTGGCGGGATGCTCCTGGCTGCCGCCAGGCCTGGCCCTTTGGATTCCGTCCTTGTTCAGGGATGAGCTCCCTGGGGACGAAGCTTTCGGGGTCCCCAGCTGCCCTGGGTGCTCCTCCTGGATGGGGATAACCGGCTGCTTTAAAGGCAGCTTCCAGACTGGCACATGCGGACCTGCTCCGGGCGTGCTCCTACACCCTGAATTGCCAAATATCCAGTAACACGTGCTCTCTGTTCAAGAGTTCTCCGAGCGGGGAGGGACTCTGGAGTGGGTTGTGGGTGCAGGGAAAGCAGGGAACGAGTCCCTGCTCAGTGCCACGTGCTGACTCAGCAGATTTTAGGGACCGGATCCAGCATTTCGCCCTTTTTTCTCCCCCCTCCCTCCCTCCTCAGCCCTACTTTCACCTCCCTGATGGAGCGAGCTGCATGGCAGGCAGGAAGAACGCCTTTTGTGGGAGCGGGAGGGAAAGGGCTGGCTTAGCGTTCCTTCCCTGGCCGGCTGTCAGCAGGGGGTTGCCCCGTGCCTGCCTGGGATTTTCCCGTCCTAAATCAGGAGCGGCTGAAAAATAAATTCCTCCTCCCTTTTCTTTTCCCCCCTCCCTCCTCGTTTTGTTTCGTTTTGTTGGTTTTTCCCCGTTCCTCCCCGCTGCTGCCTGCCCGTCCCGCCGGCACAGCCGCCCCACGGGTGATGGGTACGACGGCCAGCGCGGCACAGCAGGCGGTCTCGGCGTCCCCCCTGGAGAGCCGGGCGCCGGGAGACGGCAGCATGGAGGACCAGCACTCCGTCAGCATCCACTCCTTCCAGACCCTGGGGCTCCACAACAGCAAGGCCAAGTCCATCATCACCAACAAAGTGGCGCCCGTGGTCATCACGTAAGTCCTCGGCAGCCCAGCAAAATTCTGGGTTTCTCCACCCTCTTCTCTAAATATTGGGGGTTTGTTTCAATCCTGACCTATGCTGTTATTTTTTTCCTTTACCCGCCTGCGCGTGGCTCTCGCAGGTACAACTGCAGGGAGGAGTTCCAGATCCACGATGACCTGCTGAAGGCCAACTACACGGTGGGACGCATTTCTGAGGCCACGCTGGAGCACTACCTGGTGCAGGTGAGCGTCTCTGCCACCGATTTCATCACCCAGCTCATTTCAGCCTGGGCTTTGGGGACCTCAGGAGTTGTTTGGGGGGGCTCATTTTGAAGCTCGCCTAGAAAAAGCCACTTTTACACTCAGCTATGTTCAAGCCCCACCTTGCTCAAATCCACTGATGCCTCGCCTTCTCTCTTCTGACATTTTGCAGGGGAAATACTTCATGGTCAGGGACGTATATGGAAAATTAGATGTTCTGAACACTACAGGCAGCTGCGGCGCTCCCAACTTCCGGCAGGCCAAAGGAGGTTACGCCGTGTTCGGCATGGGGCAGCCCAGCCTCAACGGCTTCAAGCTCGTGCTGCAGAAGCTGCAGAGAGAAGGCCACAAGGTTGGTGGGAGGGCGGGAATCGGGGTGGAAAAAAACCAGGAGAGCTTTTAGACAGCCTCTGCCCCGGCTCTTCGCAGGAATGTGTCTTCTTCTGCGTCCGTGAGGAGCCCGTGGTCTTCCTGCGGCTGGAGGGGGACTTCGTGTCCTACACGCCCCGGGGCAAGGAGAACCTCCACGAGAACCTGCAGCGCCTGCAGCGGGGCGTGCGGGCGGAGAGCCTGGAGCTGGCCATCCGCAAGGAGGTGAGCTGGGGCGGGAAAGGGCGCGCATCCCGCCCGGCTCGGAGGCGTTGCGACGGGGCTTTTCCCGTCTGCTGCAGATCCACGACTTCGCGCAGCTGAGCGAGAGCGTCTACTACGTGTACAACGACATCGAGCGGCTGCGGGACGAGCCCCACGCCGTGCGGGTGCAGTGTGACGAGGACATCCAGGTCACCGACGAGGTCTATCGCAGGCCCGTCTTCCTCCAGCCCTCCTACAGGTCCTTCCCTCCTCTTCCTCCTCACGTGTGGTCGGGGCTCTTGGCACCCCTTAAGCCACGTATCCTCCATGGTGGTTGGGACGAAGCCCCTCCGTGGTCCCATCCTAACGAGGGCTGTCCCCATCCCGGCAGGTACCACCGGCTGCCCCTGCCCGCCGAGGGAGCCCCTTTGGAGGAGCAGTTTGACGCTTTCATCCGCTTCCTCAGGGTGAGCCGAGGAAAAGCACCCGATCCGTGGGGCCTCCTTGGGGTGGGATTTGCTCCTGTGCTGTCTCGGGCATCGTGACTACCTGAGAGCATCTTCTGGTCTTCCTTAACTCTGCCTGTTAGAGGATGCTTGTGTCTGCAGATCCCACTCCCCTTGCTGTAGGATCCTGCTGGAGAAGTCCACGTTGTCCAGCAGTTTGTCCTTACCCCTGGCTAGAATTTTTTTTTCCACATTCTGGAAGATGAAATCTCAGTGGGTTGGGGATGAGTGGTGGGAACATCTCTGGTGGGGTGGACAGGCTGGCGGATGGAGAGGGCACTGGGCAGGGAATGCAGTGGGTGGGCCACCCATTGCCCTGTCCTGCTCCATCCACCCCATCCCCTGAGCAAAAGGGAGAACCCACCCACCCCTCCACACCTGGGCATGACTGTCACATCCATCCATCCATCCACCCATCCCTGTGTCCCTCCCTCCTAGGAGAGCCCCAGCCTGCTGCTGCGGGACCCCGGCAGACCCCCGCCCGCGCTGCTCTTTGGCTGCCAGACTGGCGTGGGCAGGACCAACCTGGCCATGGCCATGGGCACCCTGGTCCTCCACCACCACCACCGAGGAGCTGCCCAGAAGCCTGAGTAAGCGGGGCAGCCCCCGAGGCGGGACTGGGGGGATGCCCATTCCCCCTGGGACCGGTTTGATTTCCTCCTTCTCCCACTGCAGCTTCCCCCACTTGCCTAAAGCATCTCCTAGGGACAGGCTCCGGGTCATCCAGACCTTCATGGAGGTGGTCCCCAAAGGCCAGCAGATAGTGGAGGAGGTAAGGGGGTGCTGGTGAATCCCCCAGCGGTGTGTCTGGGAGGGAGGGATGGAGTTTCCCCCTGGATCCGAGGCTTACGGAGCAATTTCCCGCTTGCTCCTCCCGAGGTGGATGGTGCCATCGCCTCCTGCTCGGAGATGCACGACATGAAGGAAGCCATCTACGAGTACAAGAAGAAGCTGGAAGGGATTGGGGAGGACTACCAGATCCAGGTAATTAGAGGATTGCTCGGATGCGAGCTATCGGCACCGGGAAATTTATCGAGCTGTTTTTGCGCCGGGATGAGAAGAATGTAAATTCTGGAAACCCAAAGCTTCCTGTGAGCTGGAGATTTCCCAGCGATATGAAACCTGGAAGGTTGTGGAGTGTCTCTTTCTTTTTTTTTCCCCCCCCCAGTTGTTTTAAAAGCCATAAAATGGAGCAGGCTGGGTCTGGGGGGAAACAGACTGGTTTGGGCTTTGCTGCTACTTCTGGTAGATGACCTCGGGGGCAAATAATATCCTGTGCCCTGGTTTCATCGGCTCTGAAATCGGAAAATCGATATCAGCCTGGATGGTGAAAGTCCTTGGGAGCTGGGAGGGATCATTGCAAATATAGTCACCCAAGGTCAGGCTTTTCTGCTTGTAGATTTATGTTTTCCTCCTGTTGTTTTGAAGAGCCATTGGGGTGGCTTTCCATGCTGGAAGGCTGTGGTCTTCCCTGCCCGACCAGGGGGCTCCTCACCGGGTGATGGAAGGGGGTTAGATGCTCAGGTGGAAGTGCTGCCCTGGTCCCAGTTTCTTTGGAGATTAATTTTCCCATTTAAATGTTGAATGTGGAGTGGAAGTGCCGGAGCTGGTAGTAAAGGGCAATCTCAAACCAGGTGCCCTGTGGCAAAAAATCCCATGAAAATGATTAAGCAGTGGGAAAAGAAGGCATTTACTGTCACTTTTTTGGTGTTTAGTGGCAAATCCCACATTTTATACTCCCCTGTTCCCTTTCAGGGTGGATTTGGGTGTATTTGGTGCTGCTCCTGTGCTGGCAGGTTCTCTTGTATAGCAGGGAAAGCTTGGGCATGGGACAGGGGATTTTCCCATTGCCTTGAAGCCTTTCCCTGACTTTTCCCTGCTGGGGAGAGCTGCTCCGTGTCATCCTGGAAAACAAACGGCTGGGGGACTGCCGTAAATAAGCCTCAAGGAGTGTTTATTTGAAGTCTTTGTGGAGCAAGAGCAGGTTTAAACAGTGGCGAGGGGCCAGGAAAATGTGCTAGGGGCACACGGAGGATGAGGAGGGAAGAGGGGATAACGCTCAGCCATTGGAAAATGAGCCTGGACTTCTTTGTGTTGGAGTGGTACTGGGTGAGCTGGTTGGTTTTTGGGGGGAGGAGGGGCTTTTCTGGGCATGGACGAATGATGTCTGTGGGTTTCTGCCTGGATTTGGGGGGCAGAAATGGAGATTTAAGCCCTCAAGTGATGGAGGTGCAGGTGAATCCTGGTGTGGGATGCTGAGCAGCCAGAGTCCCACAACACCTGGCTTTCCACGGCTGAAACACGAGTGGATCATTCCCCTTTCCACCCACAGCCTGTTTAAGGGGAACGTTAGGAGGTTTGCCTTGGGCGAGAGCACTGGGATGGATTTTATCGCAGGAATCCAAGCGCTCGGGAAGCAGCACCGCTCTGCCGTCGGTGCTGCCGGCAAACCTGGCACGGCTCCATCCCCACAGGCTTTGTTTTGAGTTTCCACAGCAAATCCCACTGCCTTTCCTCTTGATAAATGACTGCAGGCCGGATTTCTCTTGCGGAGAACAAGTAAATATTCATGAGTCAGCCACGTAGTGTCAGGGATGAGCAAACCCCGCTCGCCGAGCTGACCCCAGGCACAGCCCCACCTCGCAGGGTTTTCCATCCTTTCTTGGGAAGTGGGTTCCAACAGGCTCTCTGGGGATGTTTGTGTGTGGGAACACCATGCTGGGTGTTCCTTACCTGGTGCCAGGTTAATTTGTTGGATGGGATACTCGGAGGTGCAAACCCCCTGGCCCGAGGTTTCTGAATTATGGAAAATCCCGAGGGTTTGAGTTTCCTCCCTGAGAGGGGATGGCTGTGGTGGGGAATACGCCTGGACTGGGGGGGTGATGATAAAGAGGAGGAGGAGGACAGCTTGCTGGAGACATAGGCATCAGGATGCTTCTGGACATGGAAAGGGGAGACACTTGGAAATGAAGGATATTGCAGGGTGTGTGGCTGGCACGGGGCCCTCTCTCCCCAGGGATGCCACTGCCTGAGCATTTCATCCAAAGGCCATGGAGATGGCTGGAATGGGGGCAGGACCTTGCATTTTCCAGACCCATCCCCTTGGGTTTGAATCTCCCAGCTGGACAGTGTGTCCATGTGACAGCATGGACTGGTTGGAACTGCTCCCAGTGTGTCCTTGTGCTAAGGGGAAGCTTGTGTTTTGAGCTGAAATGCAAATTCATGCCTTTGAGCATCATTTAACATGGGAAAAACTGGAAATGTGTCATTAAAAAAAATAAAACAATTCATCCAAAGTGTCCGTAGGGCTTTTTCCCAGCCTCCTGGTCCGCTGGGGGGCTGCAGGACTGAACACCACAGATTCCCTCTCCTTTGCTTCCAGGGGAGCAGCACCAAAGAGTATTTCCTCCAGAGGACTCTGCAGAGCCTCGAACGCTATTTCTACTTGATTGCTTTCAACTACTACCTTCACGAGCAGGTAAAAACCCGCCAGAACAATCCAAAAAAACCTTCCTTGCCG
>VZTF01000026.1:405303-452167 GCA_013397755.1 Cnemophilus loriae
GGTGTCTCGTACCGGGGTGGGAAGATGCTGTCGCCCATAACATAATTTCAGAGCTGATCTAAGCCACCGAATTCCTGACTGGTAGAGTAGCGTTAGGCAGCAATCTCCGCCGGCGGACACCTCTCGCTGCGGTGGAGGCATCCCAGATTTTTCCCCGCCGGCTTCAGCAGCGTGTGGTCGACCTTGCTTCCTTCCTGCTTTGCTGGTTGCAGGGATGGGTGAAGGATTATCATCCACAGACACCATATTTGTGTGCCTGACTTCTCCCTGGGGTGATTTGCCGTAGTGCCGCAAACTGTAGAGCCAGCGTTTTCCATCCCCGTGGCCCTGGCTTGCTTCAGATGGGTGGCAGCAGACAAGCAGAACACAAAAAAAACCCTCAGGACCAGTAATTAATAAGGAACGGAGGGAGAAACAAGGCCCCCAAAATGATGCCCCACTGAAAAAAGCGTGGTGCTTGGTCTTCTAGGATTTTCCTTGCAGTTCCTGAGCTGTAGGGTTAATTTTGGGGAGAAAAGGGATGGGAGATGTCCCTTTGGTCACATAGATCCCACTGGCTTCAGCTGGTTTGGGTGTTACGTGGGAATGAGGGCTTTTCTCCCAGGTGATAATCCCAAGTTTTGGCAGGGAGATGCAAAGCAGGCCCTGTTTGGTCTGAAAACCCAATTATTTTGGGCTGAAAACCCAATTAATTAATTAGTGCTGAGCGTGTCTCCATGTCCTCACTCCACCAGGAGCTACGTTTGAGGCCTGGCTCGGGTCACCTGGCAAAGCCTGGTCTTGTAGCCACCCCAAAAACCTCTTGCCTCAGCACGAAGAGCAGGGAAAAGGAGCCAAGGAAGGCAGAGTGTTGTGCTTGGTGGGCTGCAAAGCCTGTGCTGTAGAGAGGCACCAAAACAGTGATGGAGCACCTCTGGACCATGCCCTCTGGATGGAAGGGGAGCGCTGTCATCCGTGGTGTCTGTGTTCACCCTGCCTGGTTCTCTAGGACTTTTTGTCCAAATTAAGTGTGAATCTCGTAGGAAAAATACACACTATGCACGCAGCTGGATTTCCCCCTCCTGTTAGCTTCCCTGGCCGAGTGCAGCAGCTTTATTAATTTTTCCACATCTCGGCTCTGTTAAGTGTCAGAATTTCCCGAATTCCTGTGGGAGCTGGAGCTTTTTACCCAGTGGTGGACGAGGAGTTTCTTACTCAGGGTCCTGGGGGGGTCCCCCTTAGTGAGGCTGGAGTTCATCTCTCCCTTAGCCTGGGGAGACACAGGAGAGCTGGAGAAGAGACTTCACCCTCTGCGAGCTGGCAGGAGCGAGTTTGGTGTATGTTTGCCCTCTTTCCAGTGGAATTGTCTTTAGAGGGCCATTTTCTAGTTTGGGAGTGCTTTCACTGGGAGCTGCAGACAGCATCTCGTGTTAGAAAGAGCAGTGATAATAGCCCCACCAATCGATTTAATTCCATTTGGTATTATTAAACCAAATTAAAATCAAGGGTGGGAAGCACATGGCTAATTGATCACTGAGGATGGGATTGAACTCTTGGAAAAAGCCCAAGAAAAGCGGAGTGGGACTTTCTGGGTGGCATCTGACCTTTCCTGCTGTCTCTCTACTGTTAGAACTCTCCCAAAATGCTGAAATACAACCGGAGTCGCTCCTTTATATGAGCGAGCAGGTTGATGTGTGCCTCTTGCAACGGTGTTTTTTGGGTTGTTTCGGTTTTTAAATTTATTTTTGTGAATGCCAGGGTGACAGCTGCATCTTCTGTTTCACTTTTTGGGCTGCTCTGATCAGATGGGCACACAAATCCCTGCATGAACTCCCTTTGCCGTCGGTCGTCCCCGGAGTCGGCAGCGCGTTGCATCCCGCCTTTGGGAGAAAGTCTGGGCTGCTTTATTCCTTGAGCCAGATATAATTAGTCACGAGCTGCAGAGCAGCTCAAACCCAAGTGGGCTGTGGCTTGGGACCAGGCTCTTTCACATTTTAATCCAGCCTTGCCCCGGCGCGGCGGCACGGCTTTCCTCCGGCCGCCTGACTCAGCAAGTCCCAGCTTTGGCCCTAAACCCATAAACCGGCTTTGGGGTGCCTGGTCCCGGCTGAAACGCCCCGTGGCAGGGCTGGGAGGGGGTGGTGGTGTCCCAGCAGAGCTCCTCTTGAGGCGGGGGCTGCTTCTGCTCCTTCTCTTGTTGTATAATAAGGAGCAATGTCTTGGAACTGGAAATTAGGAGAATTTCTTCATGGAAAGGGTTGTCAAGCCCTGGCACAGGTTTGTATTCCCCATCCCTGGAGGGATCAAAAAGATGTATGAATGTGGCACTTGGGGATGTGGTTCAGTGGTGGCCTTGGCAGTGCTGGGTCAGTGGTTGGGCTCGATGATCTTGGAGAGCTTTTCCAACCTGAAGGATTCCGTGATTCTGTGCCCTGCCCCATCATCATGGCCTCGCCCAACCATCACTGAACCTGACTTGTAGTTTGACTCCCTGGCTTGTTCTCTCACCACCACCCTGCCTGGTGCCCCAGACTCCTGGTTAAACCTGACTGTGTTCTGCATCTCCTTGGCTGAGGGTGGGGGCACAACCCCTGCCTGCCCTGGTTTGACCTGGATGTCTCCTGTGGGAAGAACCCGAGATACGTGTGCCAGGCAAGGACTTGGATTCCTCTGGAAGGAGGTAAAACTAAACCAGCCAAAACCCCGCTTTGCAGCGGAGTTAGGCAGTTAGTAAAACCCACATGGGAGCAGGAAATTTGATGGAATCCAACAGAGCCAGGTTGGCCATTGCCTGATGAATCCAATGGGACCTGAACGTGAAGGGGACCCAAAGAGCCAGGCGGGTTTGGAAGAGCCCCAGCCTCTGTCCAAAACACATCTCCGTATATATTTTATTTTTATTTTATTTTATTTGATGAAAACCATTCCAGCACCCTGATGAGGACTCCCAGTAGGTCCACGCTGCCAAAGGTTTTGCTCCAAGAACAGATCCCTGTGTTCTGCCGGCGCTTTCCAGGCAGCTCTTCCAACAGCGGGCAGCGCCGGAGGAAGGAACGCACGCGTGCGCCATGGAGGGAGCCGGGAAAAATGCCGAGCTGGGGGGGGGCTGCCCATGGGATGGAAGCCAAATCCCGGTGATCCTTTTCCTTGCCCGAGGTCTGAGCCAGTCGGCGCTGCGGGGTGTGAGCGCTCAGGCTGATGTAAGGGGGATTTGATGGGAGCTTGGTGTTAATTAGGAGCAGGTCGGTAGCCAGGACAACATTTCCAGTGATGTTTGCCCTGTCATTCATCTTCCCTGTGTTTGGGAGGTGGAGCTGTAATGCTTTCCAGCTTCTGCTCCAGAGGGATTCCCCTGTGTTAATTCCCGAGTACTTCGTGGGGCAGGGAGAATGGTTTCTCTTTCCTCCTTCTTGTTGCAGCTCGTAGTGTCAGTGCAATGGCAGATATCCTAACTGGCACTGTGGGAGTGGAATGGGGAGGGTTCAGGGAGGCTTAGGAGTATCCTGGGAGCCCCTTCAGCCTTGTATCCCTGAGTTCAGGGTCCGGCACAGCTCATGGATGAGACAGAACGGAGTTTCGTGGCCATATAAAGACACAACTTGAATTACAGCCAGGGTTTTTTCTTCCTTTATAATTTTTTCTTTTCCCCCATCTACAGGAGAAATTAAGGGTTGTCATAGACGAACATGGTAATAGAACCATCCCGGTGTCATGGAGTAGGATCAAGACAAGATTATTTGGGATGCCTTTCCCCTTTGTGCGTGCTCGGCGTCGCTCTTTAACGAGTGTATTGAGTGTGTGTGTCCCCCTGCACTTACATAAAACCACGCCGTTTTTCTCCCCCTTTTTTTTTATTTCTTTGTGGAGTCCAGGCTGGCCTGATTCGGACAGACAGCAACGAGTTTTTCATCGAGCCCCTGGAGAGGGGCCAGCAGGACACGGAGGAGCACGGGAGGGCCCACGTGGTCTATCGGCGCTCGGCCATCCGGCAGGATGGCGCCGAGCCGCGCCACGACCTCCATCCCCAAGGTAGGGGCTGCTGGAATCCAGTCTTTCCCAGCAACTGGTGATGAACATTTCACGTGGGGAGAGGATTTCTCCTTCCATGAGCCCTTGTGTATCTCACCCTGTGGCTTTAGGCTGGGATTAACTGCCTAAAGTCAGGAAGAAAGAAAGGAAATGCTGGGCTGGACGTGCTGCGGCCTTGTTTTGTTCACCTCTATGTTGTGAAAGGAGAGTGGTGAGGCACTGGAAATTGTTGCCCGGAGAAGTCGTGGCTGCTCCATCCCTGGAAGTGTCCAAGGCCAGTTTGGATGGGGCTTGGAGCAAGCTGGTCCAGTGGAAGGTGTCCCTGCCCACGGCAGAGGGTGGAACAGGATGAGCTTTAGTGTCCCTTCCAACTCAAACCACTCTGTGATTCTGTGATGATTCTATGAAATGTGGCCTCGATTTGACTTTTTAACAGATCATAGAATGGTTTAGGTTGGAAAAAACCTTTAAGGTTCTCAAGTCCAACCATTAACATGTCTTTTAGTGCTGGTCTTCACCGTTCAGAGCCATTTCCCCACCACGGAGCCAGCCGCACCAGCAACCAGCCGGAGCTCAATATCCTGTTAGAGTTAAATCTCCTACCTGTTTACCCTACTGAATTTCTACTTTTGTGGAGCGTCACGTCGACCTCAAAGGCTCTTTCTTTTCCTGCCCAGTGCCCGGCGTGCAGGTGGGTGAGCTCCCGAACTCCCTGGAGCTGATGGCGGAGCGGCTGGGGGACGCGGAGCGCAAGCGGCGCCACGCCAGGAAGGATGACTACAACATCGAGGTGCTGCTGGCCGTGGATGACTCAGTCGTGCGCTTCCATGGGAAGGAGCACGTCCAGAACTACGTCCTCACCCTCATGAACATAGTAAGGCTCGGCTGTGGGGGATGTGGATCTCACCCTTCCCTGGGTGTGGTGCTCTTCTGACGCTGCAAATCTGTTATCCTGGGGAAAGAAGTGGGTTTGGGGGGGGGAGCAGTGCTGCAGGAAGGGCTGTGCCTTCGCACAGCCGGCTCTGGCATTTAATAGCTGTGGGAGTTGGAGGGATGGAAAGCAGAGCCCTTTGATGTTCGTCTCCATCACCTTCCCCTTGCCAATGGCAGGCTCTGGTGTGTTGGTGCTGCCGCTGTCTGTCACCTGAGTCCAAAAGTTTCTCCTGGCTGAGACCATTTCCTCCGTGTCGCTGAAGTCTCAGCAAATGCTAGAAAAGAGAATGGTTGTGGCTTGTTTAGTTAGAAATTGCGATATTTGTAGTCTGTTTTGCAATTATGATGTTCATGATTTATTCTGAATACTATTTGTTGGTAGAGAAACTTTCTGAAAACCTGTGCACCTGGATAACCATTCAGGACATGTTTGAAAAGGAGTTTAGAGCAGCTTTACAGTTCTTGCACCTCTCCTCTCTCAGAGGCATGGGGCAGCCTGTGCTGGTTCCCTACACCCCTTTTCATTCCTTTTTGAGATAAAAACATCCATGTTCCCCGAGTCCTGAGACATGTGGAAGGATCAATATTTATTCATCCAGTCATCTTGGGGGAGGTTTGTTCCTCCTGCACCTGAATGTCTGCAAATATGGTTTGTGCTCAAGGATCTCTTTCTCTCTCCCGGTTTTGTTTTGTTTTCTGTGCTTTATCCTCACCTCTATTTATTTATTTTTCTTTAAGTGTTCCTTTTACACAGTGATGGGAAATGTTCGAAAGGGTCGACCAGCTCTGGAATAACCAAGTTATATACATGCTTTGGGGTGGTTGGTTGCTGGTTTGGGCATTATTTCTGCCAAATGGCCGGCAAGGAAGGGGAAATGATCAACATGGTGGGGGAGGATTTGTGGGATTAGAGAGGGTGATGGGGTGAAGGATGAGTGAAGTGGCTGGTCCCGAGTAGGGAAAACGTTGAAGAAGCAAACACCTTCATCACAGTGTTTTATTCTCTGGCACGTTATCTTGATGCCTGCAGTCAGGTGCTCTCAGCATCGCTTAAATTCACTCTCTGAACTTTTCTCCCCTTGGCTTATTAAATCCTCCTGCCACGGGGAAGCCACAGGGTTCCGTGCTCTGCCCTCCGGCTCTTCCCACGTTACGGGGGTCGGAGATGATGTCATTTCTCCTTTCCGATCCGGGGCGGGGGATGGACAGTTTGAGCGCCCGGGGATTGTCAGCTCTAATCAAAAGGTCGGTTTTCAGGCGCATTTCATGGTCCCTACCCCGCGGGCAGGACTTTTCAGGGAGTGAATGCGCGGGATGCTGCGCTGGGAGAAGGGAGGACCCGCCGCCTATTCAATTAAAGGCGGCGCTGGAGACTTTAATGAGGGGGGGGAAACCCCAGGATAATACAGGCAACAAATACTTCCCCCCAAGTATTATTTCCCTCTATATATTCTCCCCCCACCCCCTTCCCCTTCTTTCTTTCTGGTTTTTAGTGCGTTTTCTTTCCAGCTTTGCCGTGACCTCCGTCCGCCTCCTCTTCCCTTGGCGCCGCCTCGTTTCCTTACCGGCTCAGATTGCCTTAAAACACCCGATTCAGCAGAAAAAAGAGAGTCCTGCTTTCTGGCCTGGGTGGCAGAGGGAGGGAGAGAGGAGGATGCCGGGGGGCTGGCGGGGAGGAGCCTGCTGGGACCACACAGCTGAACATTAATCCCATTAGTTGGAGGCAAAGGGAAGAAGGATAAGAGGCTTGGCCAGCCCTCTAACGAGGAAGGGACTTAACGAGCTGGGCTGGAGTATGTCAGGGAAAGTTTTCCTGTCTAGGAGCTCTGTTATCAAGATATGTCGCAAGGAAAGGGGGCAGCGAGTTTGGAAGTTGGTGATAAACTTCTCTGGCTTTTTCTGAGGTCTCCGCTGAGCACCGAGGGGGCAGCGGGACACGTATCCCTTCCCAGCGCTGCTGTAGGTAGGGTCCCGGGGCTCTTCCCAAGACACAAAACCCTTTATTAGGAACTCTGTGTCGGCTGAAGCTCGGTGATAAATGATTTGTCACGGAGAAGTGTTTTTTGTTGTTTTTTTTTTTTAAAGAAACAAACCACACAGCCCTTATTTCATTGCCAGAAACGTGGATGCTTTTCAGTGAAGGGCGCTGTGTCCATCCCGGCAAGCTGACATGAGGATGACTGCTCCTTTTGTGCACCTAGGAGCTTCCCAGCAGGCAGGCTGCCTTCCCTGCTAGCTCCCAGCCTGCATTCCCAGCCTGCCCTTCCCTTCTTGGCTCGGATGCTGCGCAGGAATTTGGGGTCAGGTTGGAGTGAGTGGGAAGGGCACAACTCCCCCTTTGCCATCAGTCTGCTGAGCGTTGCTGTGTCCACCTAACCAAAACCTTTGGGTGTTGGGCTCTTGGGATGAAGGTTTGGTGATGTGGTGGCTGTGGAAAGCCATTCCCCTCTCCTGCTTGCTGCCTGTGGCAGGGGTTGTGATGTTACGGAAGGAAAATTAGGATCCCTCAGTCACGGTGACTGCTGAGAGCCAGGGCTGGGAACCAGGAGGGGATCCAGCACCCTGGAAAAGGAAGAGGAGAGGAAATATTTAGCGCTTTGCTCTGCTTTTCAGCCTCTTGTGTTCGAGGAGCTGGGCTTCTTGGTTTTCTCCTCCAGACCTCCCACGGCTCATCCCTGATCCTTTCAAGTCTGGGGATGGCTCCTCTTGGAGGGGAGAAGCCACGCTGTGGCTGTGTTAAAGCTGGCCCTGGTCTCAACTGGTTTCCTGGGGTTTTGTCGGATATTGCCCATGATTCGGTTAAGGATGCAGAGGTACTTGGTGTTTTCCCATTGTTTTGGGTTACTAGGGAAACCCCATGAGTCAGAGCCCTCTCCAGGCTGGGACTTGCCTGGCTCCAGCTGAAATTATTGTTCCCAAGGGCAGAGCAACAAAGAGTGCTACTGAGACCCCACAGAAGAGAAGGTTTGGGAACAAAAATTAAACCTTCAACTTCAATTTTAACCTGTGTATGGTTTTTTTTTTTGTTTTTTTGTTTTTTTGTTTTTTTTTAAGGTGAGGGGTTTAGGAGCCACTTCCTTGCTAACTGATAATAACAAAAATACCTCTAGTGTCTCTCACGTGTCCACACACTTTTCCCTACCCTCTGTATAGGCTTATGTGTTTGTTGCTATTTTTTTGGGACAACGTGCCTTGTCTTGTAGAGAGCTCTAATAAAATCTAGTCTTGCCCTACAGAACAAATCTCCCCTTCCTCTGCTCCTCCCCACAGATAACGTGGGTCAGCCCTCACAGAGGTGACTCTATGCATTATGCAAGCCCAAAAATGTGGTGAAGAGGACTCTTCCCTCCCTTCATAAACCCCCCAGCCCCAGCAGAGAGGCTCAGGGTGAATCCACCAGCGTGAAAACCGAGCGAGGGAATAAAAGAAAGGAGTTTAAAGATGACTTGGCTGTTCCGAATAAGCGATCTCGGCGTTTTGAAATGTCAGCTATTCTGCTGGTTTGGCAAATTCTTCTCGTGTCTCTCCCTTTGTTTTCCTTCCCTGAAGAACGGCGAGGTCTAGACCTCGTTGCCAGTGCGGTTTTGCTGTCGGGATCTCACGTCTGGGGCTGCAGGCTCAGGGCTGGCCAGAGGTTTGCAGGGGTTTGGGGAGGCAGCCTTCCCTGCTCCCAGGTTGTAATGTTCCTTTCGTGGTACAGCAATTGCCGCTCTCTCCTTGGTGTTGCAGGGTTGGGGGGAGTCCTGTGGGGTGGTCGTTCCTGCTGGCTTGCCCTTCACTCACAGCGAGCCTTAAGGGCTGGGCTGCTCATAGGTGGAAAAATTCCATTTTAAATGAAAGAGGAGAGCGTTTCTTGCCAGGTGACGGTGCGAAACAGGCTGAGCGTGGATGAGAGGGATAAGAAGATCTTTATCCCGTGGCTTCAGGGACGTGGGTCCCTTCACTGGAGCCCTTTGCTGAACAGGTATTTCTGGGGGAAGGGGTTTCTCTGAAGACACTGACTTGCTTGATGGCATCTGCAGAGGGCAGGGGGAGTTGTGCCAAGCCTGCAGACTGCTCTGCAGCTGAATTTCCATTTCCAAGGTGATGCTCGGCCCCTCCAGCTCCATCCCCACTTCTTCCACAGGCACTGGAGCACTTGGGGGAAGCTGGCCCTGCTGATGTTCCCCCCCTGCCCCAAAACTTGGGGCCTGCAGGGTCGCAGCCCTGGCAGCAGCCAGCACCAAGCCCTTTGGATATGATTTTTTTCCCCCTCAATCAATTATTTATATCTGGCTGTGAAGGGAAGTCCGTAGCCTTGGGCAGTCTGGTTCCACGTCTGCTTTCTGAATTAACCCTAAAGGTCGCTGCTGAGCTGGTATCAGTTAGGTGCAGATCCCTGCCTAAACCCTGGACTAAACAGGGGCTGGGGTTTAGGTTAACTCTTCATTTCAGAGGCTGGAGAGAGGGGGTACCTGGTCTCTGAGAGCTGGAGGAGAGTGGGATTTAGCCCTGCTTTATAAGGAAGATTTATGGAATTAAACCCCGTCTTGGAATAATACAGCAGGATCTGTTGAGCATCCTGCCAAAATATCCTGTGAGCTGGGAAGGGAGAGGTCTGTGCTGCTCTGCTGGAAGCTCCCAGTCACAGCAAGGTCAGGTCGTGGCTGGTAGAGAGGTCCCTAAGGCAGGAATGTGGCTCATCCCGATGGATTGAGGGGGCCTCAGGAGCAGGCAGCAAGCAGCAGAGTGCTGGTGGACGACCATAGAATCCTAAAATCATGGAATGGGTTGGAAAGGGCATGAAAGCTCATCCCATTCCAAACCCCTGCTGTGGGCAGGGGCACCTTCCACCATCCCAGGTTGCTCCAAGCCCTTTCTAGCCTGGCCTTGGACACTTCCAGGGATCTGAGGTGCCAGGGCCTCTCCACCCTCACTTCCCTCAGTTCCTTCCCAATATCCCATCTAACCCTGCCCTCTGCCAGTATGAAGTTCCAGCTCCTGAGGAGTGCTGGGGGTGAAGGAAAATGTGTGAAGACTTGGGAAAGTGAAGGAAATGGTTGTGTTTCCTGCCTTGTTCCCCAAACCACCCCACAGGCCCAGCTCTGCATCTCTTCAAGCATAGTTTTAATTTCTCCCTCTCTCCCCACTTTCCCACCCTGTCATATTACCAATATTTTTGTAAGGGATCAAACTTATGACGTGGGATTTTTCTGGCATGCCAAAGCCTCCCACATGCTAAAACCCGGGGCTGAGCCTGACATCCCTGGGGAGCTGCAGCTCCTTGCTGGGCTGGATCCTTCATACTTCAGTGGGTCTGTAGGCCTGAGTAATGTTTGCAGCTGCAATGCTGCATGACCTTCCACCCCTTCTGTGCACACCCCCGAAAAAATAGGGTTGGGATCAGGAAAAAAATCCGTGATATTCTCATTATTCTTACAAAATGGGGAGGGTGAAGGAGCATCCCACCCACGGGAAGCAGGGATGAGCTGAGGGTGGGTTGACCAGCATTCTCTTTCCACACTGATGAATAAAATACCCCACAGCTCTTGCAGCTTTTGCATCCAAAGGGGGATGCATTAACGGGGATGGACTGGCAGTTTATTGATTGATTTAAATTTTTTTATGATCGATTTTGCTGCATTCAA
This sequence comes from Cnemophilus loriae, assembly GCA_013397755.1. NCBI lineage: Eukaryota > Metazoa > Chordata > Aves > Passeriformes > Corvidae > Cnemophilus > Cnemophilus loriae. Next base: position 415,872 of record VZTF01000026.1, read on the forward strand.
GGCTTGGGATCTGCATTAGCTCTCTGCATGGCTCGGAGGCACCCCATGGGAGTGTTGGTTGTCACGGGGAAAAGGTTAACACTGGGTTTTTGGGTTTAAAACTGGCCTGAGTGGGTATTTCAAGTGGAATCCCAGGCTGGAAACTGGAGGGTTTGTAAAACACTGGGGAATGGCTGACTTGGATTTGGGCAGCAGTAAAAGGGTAGTTGTCACCCAACCCTTGATGTGAGATTGAAAAACCCTAAAGGAATGGAGGGAAAAATAGGAAGGATCCATAAATCTGGCTTTATAACCTTCAGCTAGTCTGGAAAGCTATGATAGAGCTGAGGCAAATTAGTCCCCCCTTGGGCAAAGCTGAGAAAGTACATTTTAATTAAAACATGAATTCTAGTCAGTATTAAAAATGGTCTTAATTCGATCTCCTCGACTTCTGCAGTGAACCCCCACTTGTGGAACTGTTCACTTGGGAGGCTTTTTGGGAAAAAAAGGAAGTCCCATTCTCAAAAATCAGGGTGTTTTTCTTCCCTGGGCGGTGTTTTCCCACGCGCTTTGCAGGAGGTGCAGGATCTCTCACGGGTTTGTGGTTGCCCACTCGGTGCCTCTCTCCGTGGCCGGCTGTCCCCGCGCTCAGCTCTCGGAGACATTTCCCATCTGGATGTCCTTACTCTCTCGGTAGCATTTAGGAGTGCGATTTGTTTATTCACCCTGGAAACGCAGAAGGAAAAGGTTGTAGCTGGTTGTTTCCTTTTCGAGGTCATTTTTAATGGCCGAGGATGGTACAGATCTCACTGACTCACGAGCCCTCCCTGCGTTGTTCATTGCGTTGCCTTCTCCTGGGATTTCTGAAGCCGTAGGTCAAGTTTTGACTCACTGACATGACTGAGGAAAGCCCTGGCTTTGGGGAGAGGCAAAGGATTGTATCAAAAAGCCGTTTTTCCTTTGGATGCTGGAGTCTGAAGCGTTTCCATCCCTCTGAGGGGTTCATATTCCAAAGGGGCAATGGCTCATTGAGAAATGTGGTGGAGGAAACGCAGCCCTTGATGGAAATGGGTGATGTCATTGACCATCTGAGCCATTCCTGGGGAAAGTTGGGCTTATTCCAGCTTGGCTTTTTGACTTTGTGCTTGTTGCCTGTTGCCCATGGGAAAATGGGAAAAAAAACCTCCCCACAGTGGGAGGAGTGGGATGAGATCTTTGCACCTGGTCTTGGAAAGCCTGGAAGGGTGTGGAACCTGGGAGCGTGGAGTCAGGAAGGGCTTGAGAGCTGGGATGGCCTTAACTTCTTCCCTGTTGCATTTCCCTCCCTTCTTCAGGTGGATGAAATTTATCACGACGAGTCCCTGGGCGTTCACATCAACATCGTGCTGGTCAGGATGATCATGGTGGGATATCGTCAGGTAAATCCAGCGCTCGGATGTGGCAGGCAGGAGATGCTCTAATATTTACTTAGCACTTAGGTAAGCCCTGGCTTGGGAAAACGTGGCAGTTGTCGCAGCCCAAATGACAACTGTGCTGAGCAGGGGTGAATCTGAACCCTCCTTCCCACACTGAGAGGAGCTGGATATTAGCGAGGAGAAGCCGAGGTCGGGATCTCCTTGACTCAGCTCCCTGGCTGTCCTGTAGCTCTCGTGTGGCTTGGGCATGGCCAGGAAAAGCGTGGGAAGGTTTCCAGAGAAGTTTTCTTGTGGTTTCTCAGGCTGCACTCATTTTTTAAGGCTTGTTCGAGCACAGCAGCCAGATTTTTCTTTCAAACAATGTGATTTTCTGTACTTTTCTGGGGCAAGCCCCTGTCCCACAGGAAGTGTTCTAGCAAGGGTGTTAATGACTCAACACAGTGGTGTCTCTGTGTGTGTGTGATCCACAAATAAGACCGGTTAGGTCTTGGAAAAAAACATCCTTATTGTAGAAATATGGTTGGCTGGCAGAAACCCAACACATCCTGGAGATCCAGAGATGGTTCTGAGGAGCAGGGATAAGGATGGAGGCTGGCCCATTTTTGGAGGCTTCTGTGGGACCAGGAACATCATCTCTTCCTGAGAAAGCCAACAATCTATCTGGCTTCCTCACAGTTTGTGCTCTGGGCTGGAGGTTGATCTGTGGTGATACGGCGGGATGGGAACTGCCAGGCTCTGTTAGGGATGATTTATCCTCCCCAAAGCCAGCTCTGGAGGCAGCTGCTTTGCCCAGCTACGTCACTTCTCAAGTTCAGGGGACGATGTAGGAAAATAACGAGCAGCTGTTTGAATCCAGGAGAGATCTCAGCTCACCACTGTTTGGATCTGATGCTTCCCGAGCGAGTCCTCTCGCAGTGTTTTGTCTCCCACTTGGCATAAAACCTCTTTGGCTTCCAGGGGAAGGGCGACACCTCTTCCTTTCCTTCCCGGCGGTGAATGTTCCGTTCTCTCCGCAGTCAGTCAGCCTGATCGAGCGGGGCAATCCCTCCCGGAGCCTGGAGCAGGTGTGCCGCTGGGCGCACTCGCAGCAGCGCTCCGACCCGGGGCACGCCGAGTACCACGACCACGCCGTCTTCCTCACCAGGCAAGATTTTGGGCCCGCAGGTATGCAAGGTACTGTATTTGTCTCGATCAGGTATGTGCAGTTTGCTGGGGGAAAAAAGCCAGCGAGGGGAGAGGATTTCTTGCGAGCACAGTCTGTTCCTTGGCCAGCAAGGTCCAGAAAAAGGTTATAAAAATAGTTTTTGTTTTTTTTTTTCTTCATGTGATGAAGAAGAAAGAGACAGAGAATTAATCCAGAGCATCAACCTGAATGGATAAAATATCTTTATTTGTTGATTCTCCTGCTCTTTGATTTTATTTACCTGTCCTCCCCTTGGCCCAAAATGCCTTAAAAATATAAAAATAAGATAAAAAAAGATGAAATACCGCAGGAAGACCCGTGGGGACAATCAATTTATTCTGTCCTCTGGAGGACCTTTAAAACCTGTTTTTATATGGATTTATTTCTCAGACATGGGAGCATGCAATAAACCCTGGGCCAAAGAGGAAGTTCTGCTGCAGGGATCTCTCACCCTCTTGGTGTGTAGAGATTGTGCCAGTGTGGTTTGAGAAGTTGGAGGCCTTGCTAATAACATTTTCAGGAAAATCTTCTGGTGTTTCATGGCTCCATTGGGAAGACAGGTCCTTTGGTGTTATCGCTAGAGGTGATTTCTCCCAGTTCTGAGCCTGCTGCTTCCAGATTCCTGTCTCCTCCTTTCCACACTGCTGGCCAGGTCTGGATTTCCATCAGGAGGCTCCATTTGGTGCCGTGAATGGGGTGGTAACGTCCCCCTGAGCTGTAGCACAAGTCCTCCTGGTGTGCACAGGGGGAAGGAGAGGTGGAGGAGGAAACCTGTCCTAACTTGGATTACCTCCCTGAAAAGGATCCCCATCACCAGGAGATGAACCTCAGAAGCCAGAAGCCTTCCTGAATGTGCTGTGGCCACCAAATAGCAGACCTGGGGTTGTGCCAAGCTGGTGACCTGCCCTGGTCTCCTTGTCCAGAGGCATATGGGCAAAATACCAGGTTTTGTTTCGTTTTTCTAGACCCTTCCTGGCGAAGTGACTGTGTCCAAAGGCATTCGTGAGAGGACCTTTTTTGGCAGACGAGGGAGACTCCCTGGGCTGCCCCTTGGTGGGAAGGGGTCGTGAGATTCACGGAGTAGCCCTGCTCTAGGGGTGCCCCTTCCAGCTCCTTCCCCTTCTCCCTGCGGATCTGGCTCTCTGCTTGTCGCGCACCTCCAGGACTTTCTGCAGAAGTCCCCGTGGTTGCCGTGTCCTTGCCTGGCTGTGCTGCATGGCACGAGGAGCTCCTCACCCACCGGGAGCTTCCCTCTGATTGGGCTGCTGGGATAGTAACACTGTGCTTGCTCTTGCCTCTTCTCCTCGAAACAAAGTCCTTGCGGATCCCCGACACCGCTGTTGAGCTCGGGGGCGCGTGGAATGAAGGACCAGAGTGTGGCACCACATAACCCCCATCCCCTGAAGAGAAAAGCAGTGGACAGGTGGACTGTAAATTATTAATTGCTGCTGTAGAGGTCTTGTCAACACCCAAAGAGTTTCCATGTCCCTCCGCAGTGGGTGGCATGGTGGGTTTTTCTGGCCTGGGCTGAAGGATGCTTGTGCTCAGAATTAAATATTTTCTGGGTAGTTACTTCTCACCATCGTTCTCCTGTGGAGAACCTTTCATACTCCTTCCAGTTCTTGATGGAGTCTTCATCACGAAAAACTGCCTTTGTGAGCATCCACCTTTTCACATTTCCTTGTTCCATCTCCCATCCACAGCTTCTTTGGTTGGAAATTTATCCAATTTTCATCCTAGACAAAATACATTTGCTCTCCCTTTGTAGAGAAAGCTTCCCACAACTTTACTCTTTCTTGTGGAAGGTTTCATGGGGGGAAAAAAAAAGTCTTTTCAAGTGATTTATCCAGGGCTTGGTATATTACTCGATGGTTAGACCCCATTATGGGTGTGACTTGGTGTGGATCAAGTATCCCACGAGGATGGGGGGCTCTGTGGGCCCCATGGTTTGGCCAGGGTTGGGTGTAGGGATGTGCATCCCCCTCAGCTCATCAGCACCCCTCTCCTGCTGCTGCCCACTCTTGGCTCACTGAGCTCTCCTCTTCCAGCATCCTAGTCCCCGGGGCACAGTTATCCAGCATGGTCCTGCCCTGCTTTTTCCTCCCTAACCTGAAAGCGCTTCCTTCACTAACTCCCTTGATGCCAAAAAGAGTCAGCCCGAGAAAAAAACCAACGTACGTAAAAAATTCTGGGGAGTGAATTCTGGAGTGTGCCAACAAGCTAATCAAATTGGGCAGAAATAAGGTGAAAAAGAAAGGAAAAGTGACCAAAATGGAGGTGATGTGTTGCTGCCTGGGCGGGGGAAGATTTCTCTGCCCACAGCTGCCCCACTGCACTGCACTTGATCGAGGGCTGGGGTCCTGGGGCCGGGGCGGGTGCATGTGCGGGTGCGCCCCGTGGGGAGCAGGGCTGTGGTTTTGGCAGGGCTCCGGGGAGCGCCTCGTGCCTTTCTTTCTCTCTCTTTTTCCTCCTTTATTTGTTTTAAATGAAGAAGAATGCGGGGGATGCCGTTCCTGGGCTGGGAGGCGATGGCCACCCACACCGATAGGGTATCGTGGGTGCTGTTTCTGCCCTCCTGCCCGCCCAGGTGCGTTGGCACGAGGGCACAGAGGTGCTGGCAAGCCCCAGAACAACCTCCGCTGGCTTTTGGCATGAGGGTGGTCACACTGGTGAGCAAGTCCTTGGGCTGCCATCCAAGTGACCTGGGCAGCCCCTCCTCTTCAGCGCCTTCCCGTCTGTTTTCTCTTCTGTTGCAGTGAAGCCAGGTTATGTATTCGTGTGGGGTCTTTTTTTTTCTTAATTTTTCGTTTTTTTCCCTCCTCTCTCAAAGGTTTTCTCTCTCCTCTCCTCCTCTGTCCTTCCCTTCTCTCTTTGCCCCAGGCTACGCTCCGGTGACGGGGATGTGCCACCCTCTCCGCAGCTGCACCCTCAACCACGAGGACGGCTTCTCCTCGGCCTTTGTCGTCGCCCACGAGACCGGCCACGTGTAAGTCGTGGGGGCAGAGCTGGCTGTGCTGGTGCCCCTCTCTTTGCAAAGGCGGCTTCCTGCAGGTGTAAATCCCTTGGGATTTTCCCGCCAGGTTGGGCATGGAGCACGACGGCCAGGGCAACCGCTGCGCCGACGAGACCAGCATGGGGAGCATCATGGCGCCGCTGGTCCAGGCCGCCTTCCACCGCTACCACTGGTCCCGCTGCAGCAAGCAGGAGCTCAACCGCTACATCCAGTACGCCCCTTCCACCTGGGAGGGGATGTTCTCCCTTCAGACCGTGGCCGGTGGCCTTTGGTACCCAAAGATGCTCCCAGGGCTGGAGTGCCTCTGGAGACAGGCTGGAAGAGCTGGGGGTGTTCGGCCTGGAGAAGGGAAGGCTCCAGGGGAGACCTTGGAGCCTCTTCCAGTGCCTGAAGGGGCTCCAAGAGAGCTGGCGAGGGGCTTTGGACAAGGGGGAATGGATTCACACTGACAGAGCACAGGGTTAGATGGGATATTAGGAAGAAATTCTTTCCTGTGAAGGTGGTGAGGCCCTGGCACAGCGTGCCCAGGGAAGCTGTGGCTGCCCCTGGATCCCTGGAAGTGTCCAGGGCCAGGCTGGATGGGGCTTGGAGCAGCCTGGGATAGTGGAAGGTGTCCCTGCCCATGGCAGTGGGGTGGAACTGTATGGCCTTGAAGGACCATTCCAACCCAAACCATTCCGGGATTCGATGATAATTCAAATTTCTCAATAGCTGAATTTGGAGAGTGGCCCAGAGCTGAGGGATGGGGTGATGGAAGGAAATCGTCTATGTGTGCCTCTGCAGCTCCTACGACTGCCTGCTGGATGACCCCTTCGAGCACCAGTGGCCCACGTTACCTGAGCTGCCAGGAATTAATTATTCCATGGACGAGCAGTGCCGCTTCGACTTCGGCGTGGGCTACAAGACGTGCACGGCGGTGAGTACGGGCTGTATGGCCACGCCGTCCCCCCTTCCCGGGATCCCCAGCCAGCCTGGCTGCCACCAGCCTGCCGGCACTCGCCGCTGCTGTCCCAGCCCAGCTCCTCTGTGCTCCCCAGTTCCGCACCTTCGACCCCTGCAAGCAGCTGTGGTGCAGCCACCCGGACAACCCCTACTTCTGCAAGACCAAGAAGGGGCCGCCCTTGGATGGGACCGAGTGCTCTCCTGGCAAGGTAGGGGCTGGTCCTGCTTCCCGTGGGAGGGATGTGTCCGAGGGCACGATGAAGAGCACCTTCCTCCTGTGCTTTACCATTTCCGTAGTGCTGTGGGTGCAGGAGGGCTCTCCACTGGTGCGGAGCGCTTTGGAAGAGGTCTGGAACTCACTCCTTCTCCTCCCTTCCAGTGGTGCTTCAAGGGCCACTGCATCTGGAAGACATCGGAGCAGCCTTACAGCCAGGATGGCAGCTGGAGCTCCTGGTCCAAGTTCGGCTCGTGCTCCAGGACCTGCGGGGGAGGCGTGCGATCCCGCAGCCGGAGCTGCGACAACCCGCCGTACGTTTGGATTTCGCCTCCCTCCTTTTTCCCAGCTGGAAGTGGCCGTGAGGCAGAGGTTCCTGGCTCTTCCCCTTGTTGGCAGGGATGGGGACGTCTGTTCCTGCGGGAGCTGTGCCGTGCGTTCGGGCACTGAGCTGTGCTGGGGTTGAACACCATCCCCTCTGCAGCACTCTCACCACCCACTGGATTTATTTTCCAGCCCAGCTTACGGAGGGCGCCAGTGCCCGGGAGCCACCTACGAGCACCAGGTGTGCAATGCTGAGGAGTGCCCGGGGCCCTACCAGGATTTCCGTGCCCAGCAGTGCTCCAAGCGCAACTCCTACTACACCCACCAGAACAGCAAACATTCCTGGCTTCCCTACGAGCATCACGACGGTGAGTGGCGGCGGGCCCTAGCAAAGGAGCGGCAGCCAAATTCCTCCAGAGGAGTCTGCCCCGGTGGCCGTCACCCCGGGATGGAGACTGTGCCAGCCGCACAGATGTTGGGTGGTGGGAAGCTCCTGAGCTGGAAACTGTTGTGCAGCAAGCCAACATCAAGCAGCCAGCTTTTTAAAATCATGGAATCATAGAATGGTTTGGGTTGGAAGGGACCTTAACGATGATCTCATTCCAACCCCGCGGCCGTGAGCAGGGACGCCTTCCACTAGACCAGGTTACTCACACAGCTGGAAGAACACTTCCAGGGATGGAGCAGCCACAGCTTCTCTGGGCAACCTGTGCCAGTGCCTCACCATCCTCTGAGGAAAGAATTCCTTCCCAGTACCCCATCTAACCCTGCCCTCTGTCAGTTTGAAGCCATTCCCCCTTGTCCTGTCGCTCTGGGCCTTTCTCCTCGTCCAAAGTCCCTCTCCAGCTCTTTTAGAGCCCCTTCAGGCACTGGTAGGGGCTCTAAGGTCTCCCTGGAGCCTTCTGTTCTCCAGGCTGGACACCCCCAGCTCTCCCAGCCTGTTTCCAGAGCACAGCTGCCTACTTGCCTTGCAGCCTCATGTAGCGTGTCCTGTCCTTCCCTTAATGTCCTGAGCGTACCGGGCAAAAGTGCAGGCTCTTGAGCAGCAAATGGATTTGGGAGATTAGCCACGTGAATATCCTGGGCTTTGGAGTTGTGGCTGTGCTCAGGGGTACAAGCCGAGATGGGTTTTTATCTTCACTCACCTTAATGTATTTCCACAACCCCTTTCCCCCCCCACCTCCCTTTTTTTCCCCTTTCCCTTTTCCTTTGCCGCAGATGCTCAGAAGTGTGAGCTGATCTGCCAGTCCGAGGGCACGGGAGACGTGGTGTTCATGAACCAGGTCGTTCACGACGGGACCCGCTGCAGCTACCGAGACCCCTACAGCGTCTGCGTCCGGGGCGAGTGCGTGGTGAGGAGCTGTTGTGGGACTGTCCCTGTCCTTTCCCTGGCCAGGAGAGAGCTCAACCCCTTGGGGACACGTGTTTTGGCCCCGGGGACCAAGCCCGTGTGATGGTGGAGCGATGGGCTGAGCTGCAGGGCTGTAACCCTGGGCTGGACAGAAGGCGTGTAACCCCAGGCTTGTCCTCTCCTCCCCCGGGTGCCAGCACGTCGGCTGTGACAAGGAGGTTGGCTCCCTGAAGCAGGATGACAAGTGTGGGGTCTGCGGCGGGGACAATTCCCACTGCCGGACGGTGAAGGGTACGTTGGCCAAGACCCCCAAGCAGCCAGGTGAGAGGTGGCCGAGGGTAGGTTTGGAAGCAGGTTCACGACCTGGATTCGTGTGTCCAGTTGGAGGAAACCTGCTCTTTCTCTTCCCTCCATCCTTCATCCCTCCCTTTCAGGTGTTTTGAAGATGTTTGAGATCCCAGCTGGAGCGAGGCACCTTCAGATAGAAGAAGTGGAGCCAGCATCCCACAGCATCGGTGAGCATGGCCTAGTCCGCCTCTCCCTTCACCCCTCCTCAACCCTTTTCTCATAATTCCCACCAAAAAGGGTCTTGTTTAGGTCATTCCAGTCCTCCAAAGTGAGTGACCAGAGGGAATGATATTGAGAATATCTCCTTTCTCCTCCAGCTGTTAAGAATCAAGCCACGGGGAATTTCATCCTGAATGCCAAGGGCAAAGAAGCCAAAAGCCAAGTGTTCATCGAGATGGGCTTGGAGTGGGAATACACTGTGGAACAAGGCAAGGAGAGCCTGAAAACCAGCGGCCCCCTGCACGAGGCCATCAGTGTTTTGGTAAGCCTGGCTGGCACATGCTCTGGGGGGCTTGGGGACAACTGTCACAGACAGGGGAGGTGGTCTGAGGTGTGATATGGCAGGTGATGGGAGGATGTGGGTAGAGGAAGGGTGTGGGGCATGTCATTAAATCCAGGGAATGAGCCAGCCAAAAGCAAACTGCGTGAGGGAATGGCACAAGGACGCGTTGCTCGGGCACTTGCCTTTGAGTCCAGCTACATTTCGCTCTGCAGCAATTGCTTACGGCTCCAAATCCCATTTTAGTTATGCTGGTATTTGGGGAATTAGAGGCTGGGTTCCCTGGCCATGCAGGGAATGGCAGGTCTGTGCTCCCATCCATCCCTGTGTTCATCCCCAGTTTTGGGCGCAGGCCACCTTGCCACGCCGTCCCTTTCCCATGGCATCGTTCTTCCCCCTCTCTGACTGTTCCCTCTGTGCCTGCAGGTCATCCCTCAGGAGGAGGAGGAAGCGAGGAGCAGCCTCATGTACCGGTACATCATCCACGAAGACCTGCTGCCCATGATTGGGAATAACAATGTCCTGCTCGAGGAGATGGATTCCTACGAGTGGGCCCTCAAGAGCTGGTCCCAGTGCTCCAAGGCGTGTGGAGGAGGTAACTTCCTCTTCATAACAGCCTACAGGGCGTGCTTGGGGGGATGCTTGGATATGGTGGAGGGTGTGTGAGCCCCTTGGGGCATCTCTGGCAAGGAGAAATTATTGCAAAGCAGTTTAAGTGAGCATTTTAGCCGGATTTCTTATGGAAACAGGCTTACGTGATTGTGTGTGCGTACCTTTGTCTGTCCATCCGTGGACCTGCTGCAATTGTTGAATTCCTTGGCTGTTTTTAACTGGATTTGAGCCAAGAAACAGTGATTTTGAAGATGACCACTACTAAAGTTTGCACGGAAGTGGGGGAGGTGCTGATGAAAGCCTCGTTTCCGTACGGCTGTTGGGATCTGACCCTCAGATCATGGGGAGCGCCTTGTGCTCTGGGAATCAGAGTGGTTTGGGTTGGGAAGGAACCTTTAAAGGTCACCTGGTCCAAACCCCTGCCATGGGCTGGGATGTTTTCCACGAGCTGTGTGCACTCCACAGCAGCCTGGGGGACTCCCCTGGGGGGAGTCCAGCAGCCACACGAGCATCCTCGGCAAACCTTGGGTCCCACCTGGGCGGTGACATCCGGGAGCGCATATCCCAGCAGGGATGCAGGAGAGGGACCTGGGGGAACCTGGAGGGGCTCCCACACCCATCACCTCGCTGCCCCCTCAGGCATCCAGTACACCAAGTATGGCTGCCGTCGGAAAAGCGACAACCGGATGGTGCATAGGAACTTCTGTGACAACGGCAAGAAGCCGAAGCCAATCCGGAGGCACTGTAACCTCCAGGAATGCTCCCAGCCCATGTAAGTCCTCTCTGTGTGGCCCGAGGTGCTCCCATCCCTCTTGGGGGGGGTTCGGGGTTGCGTTGGGAGCATTTCTGGCCGCTTCAAATGCCTTCTCCGTGTCCCATCTTCCCGCCCTGGCAGGTGGGTGGCCGAGGAGTGGGGTGCCTGCAGCCGCTCCTGCGGGAAGCTGGGGGTGCAGGCGCGGGCGGTGCAGTGCGTGCAGCGCCTGCAGGACGGCACCAACCGCACCCTGCACACCAAATACTGCCCCGGGCAGCGCCCCGAGACGCGCCGGCCCTGCGGCCGCCTGCCCTGCCCCGCGCAGTGGAGGACAGGAGCCTGGTCCGAGGTGAGGAAGCCCCCGGAAGGAGGGGTATGGGAGGGGGGTGTGAAGGTCAGGTGCTTATAGGGGGTCACGGAGTAGAATCCTAGAATGGTTTGGTTAAAAGGGAGCTGTAAAGGTAATTTAGTCCAACCCCCCTGCCATGGACAGGGACACTTTCCATTAGACCGGGTTGCTCAGAGTCCCATCCAACCTGGCCTTGGTGGAGATAAGGGTACAAGAGGCAGTGATGTTTTCCCAGAATTCTGAAATGGTTTGGGTTGGAAAGGACCTGAAAGCCCATCTCATTCCAACCCCTTGCCTCGGTCAGGTTGCCTTCTACTAGACCAGGTTGCTCCAAGCCTGGCTTTGAACGCTTCCAGGGATAAGGGTACAAGAGCCAGTGATGTTTTCAATGGCTCACTGAAAATGAGAGAGGGGAGAGCATCCCTGTGCAGAGGGCATGGGGATTTGGGAGACAGGAAGGAAAATCCCCTATTGGAAAGCAATATCCACCTGAGGAATAGTCATCTGCACATCTTGGGGTGCTGTAGGGGTGTGGGGGCTGTCCCCACGCCGTCGCTGACTGCCTGTCTGTCTGTCTGTCTGTCTGGGTGCAGTGCTCGGTGACCTGCGGGGAAGGCGTCCAGCAGCGGCAGGTGGTGTGCAAGGGCAGCGACGGCGGCGCGCGCTGCGAGGGCGACAAGCCGGAGGCCATCCAGGGCTGCCACTTGGCCCTCTGCCCGGGTGAGAGGAGGGAGGAGGAGGTGGCACCGGGATGGAGCATGTGCCAGTGGGGATCAACCCCCATGAATGCCCCCAGCCCATTGTAGCTTCAGGGGGTGCCAGCAGGCAAGGTCGGGTTGGATGTCCCTGATGCTGCTAGCAGTAAAAAAAAGTTAAAAGCCAGCCAAAATATTTCCCTTCTCTGCTCTTAGCCCTGGTGTTGGCTGGTTTTGGGTTTTCTGGTAGTTTGAAGACGTGATGAGCTGATGGAGATGGGCACCCTCGAGTTTATCTTGGGTAGGGTTTGAGTGGCTTAAATGCTGGGCCAACAAGGCGCTCCTTAAGGAATTTAATTTTTAAGGAGATCCCTTAAAACAAAAACCCTCCCAAGGTATTTTGAGTGCCCTCAGCCTCCCGTGGCTGCTGGGCATCGTGGTGCTCTCTCCGCAGGGAAGATCTCCGGCATCACCGCCAGCGCCGATGCCGGTGACCGCGGCACGACCAAAGGGCAGCGGGTGCCCCAGGACGGAGCCAAAAACCCCGTGAGCAAGATCTCCTCCAGTAAGTGCCCGTGCTTGTGTAAGGGTGGCGCTTCCCAGGATAGCCCTCCCGAGGACTTCTGCACCTCCCTGTGGGAAGTGCAGAGGTGGGAGCACATCCAGCAGTGCTCCTGGGGAGTTTTACCCTCTGCTGCTGCATCCCTGATGCCTCTGCTCCAAAGCCCGTTGCTCCATTGCCATTGTGTGGTGTGTGAGGTCCTGCAGTTTCCGTGTTGCGCTCCTTTTGCCTCCCGGTTTTTATGCCCTTTCCTTTTTGCCCTGGAATTTTTTTAAGTAGGGAGTTGGCTTCTGGTTTTTCCCCCTTGGGGTCCTTCATAGCTGGGTCGCAGTGCATCTTGGTTTGGAGCATCCCTTGCTCTCTGCTTTTTCTCCATGCACAGAGTCCTTCAGTGCTTCGACTTCATTTTCCAGGTCCCTCTTGCCCGCTTCCTGTGTGGATAGGCAGCGCCGTGAAAGGGTGCCTTGTTCCCTTTGGGAATCCCATTGGAGAGGTGCAGGGCTGGGAGCCTAATGCCACCTTATTTTGTGCCTCTCCAGGGGAGCCTTGCCTCGGGGACAAGTCCATCTTCTGCCAGATGGAGGTCCTGGCTCGCTACTGCTCCATTCCCGGATACAACAAGCTCTGCTGCGAATCCTGCGGGAAGAAAGCCTCCTCCACCACTGGCTCACCCCCTGTCACCGGCATTCCCCCGGGAACCACCGCTCCCAGCCCTGCTCCGGCGCTCTCCCCCTACCCCACCACCCCGGCTCGGGGGGAACCTGGTGGGGACCCCACTCCGGCACCTGGGATATCCAGCAGTGGTGCTTTTCTAGGGGAGCTGCCAGCCACTAGTGAGCCGGGAAGGGGCCAGGGGGCCAGGTAACCAGCTCGAGACCACCTCATTTTGGGGCAGGGAAAGCCTTTCTCCGTCTTCCCTCCCTTTCTCCCCGTCTTTTTTCCTTTCCCCCCCAACTTCCAGCAATGGTTTCCACGGGTGGCACTGCTAGGTTTGGAAACGACCCGGCTCCACACCCAGAAATTCCTGGGAAAACCACTCATTTCTCATGATCCCCTTTTGCCCTCCCAGCCGTGCCATGGCAGTTTTTGACAGTGCCATGGAAAAAAAGGTGGAAAGGAGCAAAAAAAGCTGTGGGTAGACAGGCTGCTTCCTCCCAAGGTGCTAAAAAGATGTGGGAGGGGGATGGCTTTAATGTTGCTTTTTCCTTCCGCCTGCTCCAAGCAGCAACACAGGATGTGCTGAAGAGGAGGGTCCTGGCTTGGTGGTTCAGCCCTGGAGCTTGGGGTAGCAATGGGAGGATACTGGGAATCTGGGGGGGCAGGGAAACTGGAGGGAGGTGGTGAGGTGAGGAGAGGGGGAAATGTGGGGAAATCCCAAACTGCTGCTCTGGGCTTTTCCTGTCGAGGTAGAGAGTTTGGGAAGCATGTCTTGGGGAAGGTGGAACGTGGCAAGCATAGAGCTGCTCCTGTCCTGGCGGCAGGAGATGGTCCAGGAAATTCCAAAGCGAGCAATAAGAACCACAGGTCAAAGACCAAAAATTGTTGTCAAAAACGCCTGTCACCTTGGGGGTGACTTTTTTTTTAGCCAGTACTGCCCTTGGCCAGCCTCCCCAGCATCACCAGCCTCATCCCTGCACCCTTGGACCCGGTGCCTGTGGGGCAGCAACAGCTTCCAGGGGGAAATGGGAGTGACTGGGAAGCCGGGAGTGGATTTTAGGGGCAGTTACAAGGAGAGGAGAGGGACGAAGACTCACCTGCATCTCTCATTGCTTGGGAAGGCGTGGAAAGGGGGTGATTAATGCCGTTACAAATTATTGTGCCAAGTACTAAACGTTTGCACAGCACTTTAGGAGCCTTGGGCTGCCCTCTCCTTGCTGGGTGTTGGGCCAGCTCCGGGCACAGGGTTTGCCTTGACAAGTTTCAGTCCTCAAAAACCTCCCAAAAATGATGTCCCTAAGGGAGCCCCCATGGTTTTGGTACTTAGGGCACCTCCGGGTGCAGTGGCAGGGGAAGGTGGGCATCTGTGGGGGTGGAGGTTTTGGGAACGGGGAGCTGTAGTCCCAGGAAGGCAAGGCTTGGCAGATAGACCAGTTTGGCATTGCAAATTGGGATGTCCTTGGGAGCACATGCATGGTGTGGGTGCATCCGCTGGCCCCGATGGTCCTGCTTCCCTAGTATCCATGGGGTAGGATGTGGCATCCCTAGGGACAGTGTTTGTAAGCTCTGCGGGTATCCAGGCTTGCTGGTGAGGTGGCCTGGGGTGATTTTCCCGGTCTGGCATGGATTGTGACAGGGTTGAGGTACTTGCTTTGACTGAAATGGATGGAGTCCCCTCTGCATTCCTGATATTTTAAGCATTGGACTCTGCAGTGCTCCCCCAGAGCTTCCCAACACCCTCCTGCTGCCGAGTCACGGCTGGATGAGCATTTTTCCAACTCCTCTTAAAGCACCTGAGGCTGGAGGTCCCCAGCCTCCTGGGTGCTGCCCTTTGGCATTAGGTGGGCATCCCAAAACATGGAACACAGCCCCACATCTGTCTGAGCCACACAGCTGGCACACCTCGTGGGAGCGGGCCTGGGGAGTGCCCAGATCCAGGACATGCAGGTATTGGTACCCACAGGGGATCCTGTGGGGATGCCAGGGTGGGATTCATCCCTTGGAATGCCGCCACCACGGCCGTGCCCCCTTGCCAGCCCCTCCACGGGAGTGCCAGCATTTATTTATTGTGCCAAAGATAACGCTTTGTTTACTCTCCAAGGAGCATAAGAAAAAGACCTTCTTCCCCCTCAGAAACGGGCTGTGATGTCTTTCCTCCCGAATTCCCAGCCGTGACCCTCCCTTCCGTGCTGGCCTGGGCATCGGTGCTTTATCGCTTAAGGAATATTTGCGGTGGTTCCTCGCCACACCTCGGGGGAGAGCTGTGGCTCGGGGCTGACCCAGCTCCTTGCACCCACAGCCGGGGTCCCCGGGGGTGTTTGGGCAGGGAGGGGCTGCACGGCAGGTGCTGATCCCGACCTGGAGCTGAGAGGTGGGGGAGATCCAAAGCAGGGTGTGATAACCTCCCCCCCTCCACCAGCTGTGGGTGCTCTGGGATGGTGGTGCTGCAGGGCTGGCACCCAGCGCTGCGTGTTTCATGGAATCCTGGAATGGTTTGGGCTGGAAGGAACCCCAAAGCTCATCTAGTTCCAGCCCTCCTGCCATGGGCAGGGACACTTTCCACTAGACCAGGTTGCTCCAAGCCCCATCCTGGCCCTGTACACTTCCAGGGATGGGGAATTTATTCCAGCTGAAGGCAGGCTGAGCTTGGGTCGCTTTGTCCTGTCTCTGGCCCTGTCTCCAGGAGGAGAGGATGACTCTGGTCCCCTGCACCCTCCTAAGCCAGGTGGATGCATGGAGTTGTTCCTGTGCTGTAACCTTGTCCAGTGTTACCATGATGTATAAAGTTTTGTACATACGAGATTCAGAGCTTTTTAACTTTTAATATTTATTAATTTTGTTGGGTTCCTTTTTTTTTTTTGAACTCTAACATAATGTAAAGAAAAAAATAAAAATAAATCCACATAAAAATCTCTTGCTGTTGATCTATTTTGGGGATGGGTGTGTGGAGGGGGAAATAGGAGCATGACCCGTGTGTGGTTGTTGAAATGGATTTACTTTGTGTTATTTCAACCCAGTCTCACCTCTTTATCAGCCAGAATTTCACGTTGCTGTTTTGAGGAGGAAGAAAACCTCTAGGTTTTTATATATATATATACACACACACATAAATAGTTAATCCAAATAATAAATAAATATTGCAAAAATAAATACTGATGTGTTACTGGTTCAGGTAAACTGGTGCCACTTGCATGGGAGGGAGATGAGGACAACGTGGCTTTGCCCTCAGGGTGTGTGGGAGCTGCTTTAAAGCCACGCTCACACAAAATGGTGCTTCCTGTGGAAACTTCATAGGTGGTGTGGTGGTGATTGATGCTGCTGCAATCCCTCAAGAAGAGGCTTTCTTTTCCTCTTTCGTGCCTTACACCCTTTTAAATGTCTCCTGCAGACCGCTGGTTCTCACAGTGATGGTGGAACCGCTACATCTTTTGGCATGAAGTCACTCAGTCCTTCCCTTTGTGTTTTTCGTGGTCCCTCTTAAAAGGTCAAACCCAAGCCCTACCAGGCCATTACTTAAAATCCAGCCACACTGGATGCCTCTGGATCTTTGCAGCGCCTGCTTTTTAGAGTGCTTTGGAAACCCTGCTTGGATTTCACCATGGATAAACTCTTCCACCTGCATGTTGGATGCTTCCTTTTCACACGGCATCGCTACAGCTCATCACACCTTCAGGTTTTTAGGCCGCAGCAGCCACAAGAATTGGGCAAGGAGGGATTTTTGTGTTCGTAAGGGATAGGAGAGACTTCAAGGCTGGCAACTGGTGTGGTGGTGGCTTTTCTTGCTGGGATGGCCAGGCCCGGTTGGATGGGTCTTGGAGCAGCTTGGTCTGGTGGAGGATGCCCTGCCCATGGCAGGGGGTGGAATGAGAGGGGCTTTAAAGTCCCTTCCAACCCAAACCAGTCAGGAATTCTGTGGTTCTGTGAGATGGAGCAGAGCAGGTGCTTGTCCCCATTGTCCCCATGTGAACTGGGATTATGGCTGTGTCTCCAAACACCCTTTTCACTTCCCTGCATCCCGTCAATACTCGCACTCTTGGCCAGGATGGAGTGGGTGGAACAGTTTTCTAGGAAGGCTTCAGCTTTCTTTCCCATGGGTTTTGCCCAAGGGTTTTATCTCAGCCCTGGAGCCTTGTTGGCTCGGCTCAGCCGTTTCCCAGGCTCCCTGCCTGACTCACCAGCCCTGACCCTGAGCTTTTTCCCCTCAGCTTTTCCTGCAGGGGTCATCTCATGGCACAGCTGCTGTGGTTTGCCCAGCTGTGTCCCGTTGCACCTTCCCAGCTTTCTCCCTGCATTCCTGATTGCTGGGCAGGTTGTAACAGCAACCCTGCCAGCTGCTGCTCCTTGGATGCTCCAGACTGATTCCAGAGCACTGTGGCTCTCAGATAAGTGTGTGCATGGCCCAGGAAAGCCTTGCAGGGATCCTGGTGTGATGTGCGTGTCCCAAGGCAGCTGCCAGCTCCGCAGTGGAGGTTTGGGATGTGCAGCTGCAGCTTTATGTGAGGTTTGCTTTTGCCACAGTTCAGTGCTGGGATTTTCACCATTGCTTTGATGAGTAATAAACTGGGTTTTTTTTTGTTTTTTTGTTTTTTTTTTTTTTATTTTTATTTTTTTTTTCATGGCGTTTGGGGAGTCTCTGGGGCCCAGCAGTCAGGAAATACAATTCTTTGTATTGCAGGCTGCCTAGAGCCTGGAGAAAAGTGGCTGATCAGAGCTCTGCCCCAGCACTTCAGAGCTGCCTCTCCACTAAATTCCTGAACAGAGCTGATCCTCGCCACCCTCTCAGATGCATTCCCTCACTTTTGTGCACTCTTTCTCGTGGTAGTTTTGTCTCTGCAGCCAGCTGGAATAGACAGGCAGAAAATGTTTTATCACCCCATCAGGTGAGTGGTGTCCATGTGCTCTCCTGAGGGCTGTATCGGGATATCCTGGCGACTGGGATATCCTGACTTGCAGGGGGAAAGAAAACATGGAAAACTTGCTGGTGCTGGCAAGCCTGGAGGCCAGGAGGGGAAGGCATTGCCACCCAAAACCCGGGTCAGAAGGGTGAGGGGCTGCCAAGGGTCAGCCCTGGTGCATCGCAGAGGTCCCTCGACCTCGTGTGCCGCTCCTGGGACATCCCTGGCGGGCCAGAGCGGAGAGGTTTGACCCCGACACCTCCGTCAGAGCTGGCTGCAGCCTCTGGAGGTCACTGCTGATCTGCAGCTCCACGTGGAAAGCCGCTCCCGGAGAGGCGGCAGGAGCCCTGCTCCACTTGCAAGATTTCCTGGGAGATGGATGGTGGCTGTTCTGGGGGATCTTCACCGGGAGCCACACCTGGCACTCCAACCCTGCCTGATTGTTCCTTTCCCTTGCTCCTGGATGAAATGACTCTTTGGAAGGATGCGGGAGCTGGGAAAGGGGCTCAGCCTGGAGAAAAGGAGGCTCAGGGGGGACCTTGTGGCTCTGAACAACTCCCTGACAGGAGGGGGCAGCCGGGGGGGTCGGGCTCTGCTCCCAGGGAACAGGGACAGGACAAGGGGAAACGGCCTCAAGCTGTGCCAGGGGAGGTTGGAAATGAGGAAAAATTTCTTCATGGAGAGGGCTGTCAAGCACTGGAACAGGCTGCTCAGGGCAGTGGTGGAGTCACCATCCCTGCAAGGATAAAATACATCCAGGTCCAGGTCCCTTTCTGCCCACTTAACCTGAGGTGACTCCATTCCAGCTCTGTAGGCACAATGCCACCTGAACTGGGGATCTGGGGCTGAAAGGTCCCTTCCAGGAGGGTTTGGAGCCATTGCCAAGGAAATGGGTGACTTTACCAAAAGTCCCTTCATTGCCTTCGCTGCTTGAGCATCTAATCAGGACTGGGGAAAAAAAAAATCACTGGGAAGGGCTTGGAAAACTTCAGGATTCAGTGGCTCGGCAGGACACCAAAGCTTCCAGCAGCAATGCAAACTGGTAAAATCCCTATTCACATGCCCTTACCCCTTCCAAAGGGTCTGGAAACACATTCCCGACTCCAATCCCAGCTACAGGACCTGGTCCCTCTGGCAGGACAAGCATCCTTTGGGGCTAGAAGTTCTGCTGATTTGGGGTAAATCTCAGCTGAATTGCAAATCTGCCTTTGTCGATCTCTAGAGGAGGAGAAAGAGGAAAGGGAGCACCCTAAATATAGACCTAGAAAGCAGGTTCTTGCTGGAAGTGCCTCTCCCTTCTTCCCATCCATGTATCCAGAAAAATTAGGAGTCAGAGACAATATAAAAATACATGGCATTTATTTCTGCACGTAACCAAAGCACTCGTAATTGGTGTCTCCAGATGGAAAACCAGACAAGTTTCCTCTGCTGAACCAGGAGACTCAGTGCTAACATTTCAGGCTCATAATTTAAAAAAATATACTCCATGTCCCTCTTTTCTTTCCTAAAAAGCTTGCTTTATAACACACACAAGAAAAAGGGCTAAAAATACTTCCAAGGCACGTCATTATCAGGAAGAAATGGAGAAATGCTGCTTTTTCCTCACCAGCCTCCCTCCAGTGCTGGAGGTGTTGGGTGGTGGTGGATGATAACAATTCATCTTGGGAGCAGAATGCAAAGCAGGAGGACAATATTTACCCGAAGCTAATTGTAATTCTCACAAATGGTCAGCAAAAGGGCCCAAATATCAGCAGGAAAGGGAAGCTGCTGGAACTCTCTGTTGCTGGAACGCTGCCTTCCCACGTGTAGGGTGGAGGCAAATCTTATCTCCAGTAAAAGAGAAGGGGAGCTGCTGCTCAGGAGATGGGAGGCTCAGAGGCTTCTCCATCAATATGTAAACTTTGGATCAAAAATTAAGACGAGAGGCTGCAGGCAGAAGTCACCTCTGCTCAAGCCCTTGAGGATTTCAATTGCAAGGTGTTTTTAATGACATCGGATGATCCTTGCAGCCCTGCCTGTCTTAGAAGGAAAAAAATACATGGAAAAATTCAAGCGTAGACACTGGAGTGGGAAGGCTCTGGCCACATCCCTGGCAAAAGAGTGTAAATTCCCCCTAAGAATGGCACCAAGCTGAGAGGGAACTGAGTTGCCTTAGCAAGCAAATAAATGCAAACACCTTCAATTAAGCCAGAAAGAACATGGAATAATTGGTATTTTGTCTTGCTTCTCTGCTTTCCTCCCTGAGGATTATTCTGAGGTTGCATAAAAAAAAAATTAGAAACCATCACACCTCCTCCAGAAATCAGTTTTTTCCATATTAAGGGAAGGTAATTTATTCCCTCCACTGGGGACTTCCAGCTGGCTGCAGCTGTGTTCCCTCCTGACAGCTTTGAGAAATGGGGAGAAAACATGACATTTTGGGACACAGTCTTGCAGGAGGGTTTCTTGGGCTCTCAGAAACTCATTCACTTGCAAAATAAGGCTGTTCTTCCTGAGGAAAAGCTTGGCTTCCAGCAAGGCCCTTCCCCATGAAGGGGAGGAGTCCAGGGAGAAGAAATTTCAGCCTTTGGGGTGTGAGGGCAGGTTTGGAGGCAAGGGGTGTGTCTGTCCTGCAGCAGTTCCTCCTGTGGTCCCTTCTGATGTCCTCATTGCAGCATTTTTCTAATTAAAAGGTGGCTGTGGAGGAGAATCCCAAAGTGCTCTGACTGCTTATTCTTTGCCTGCCGTCAGCAGGAGGTTGCAGACCTTGGAATTGGTTTGGTGCAAGGCGAATTCCCTGCCGGGCACGGTGCCACGCCGGCCTTTCCGAGCAGTGCTGCTCTGGCTCCCGGCAGACTGGGAAACTGTGAAGATTTCTCTGTGTGACAAAGTGACAGCAGGATGGTCAGGAGGCTGTGGTGGTAGTGGATGTCATCCTTCTCCTCCCAGACCAGCCCAGTCACCACCTCCTGATGGTCAATGGGTGGTGCTTCCACCCACATCAGGAACTTGTGGTGCCCTTCCCTCATCCCTACCAATTCCAACCCAGTAAGTGCAACCGTTAATTTTCTCCTCTTCCCAAGAAATCCTCCTTTATCTCAAGCCCGTCAGGATGTTTCTACAGGATCTGGCTGTAGCCAGGGACTACCTGTATGGGACCTGATCCTCTCTCAGCTGCAGGCACATGAGCACGGGGCTGCTGGAAAACCTCAGCATGGTGTCGAAGTGGATCAAGGTCTCCACCTCTGCCTGGCTCCTCAGGGTGGCTTGGAGGAAAGGGGAATCCAGTTCTGCCTGGAAATCCATGGCGAGGCTTCCCCTGGGAGAGAGAAGCATGTTGGGTCTGGTCACCAAGCAATGGCCTGCCCTGGGCACCGAACAACTCCATAAACACCTTAATTAGAGGTCTGGCCATGGAATATGGGTGTGTAACCACCAGGAAAGGCTGGACCCATCAGGAGAGGAGCAGGGAGCTGTGGAAATCCACCCTCACCCCCTCAGATATTCCCATTCCCAGAGCCAAGCAGTTTCCTGCCCGCTGACCTCGCATTGACGCTGGTTTTCAGCTCCTGCTCCCAAATGCTCACGTCCATGTCAGCTGAAATGTCCAGCCCCAGCCCGCCCTGGAGTTTGATGGTCACTTGGAGGCCAGACTGCAGAGGAATGACCTGGGAGATGGAAAAGGTAGAGCTTCCTATGAGCAGGCACTGCTCTTGGATGAGTGGCTGACAGCGGCAGTGACTTGTGGCTGCCGGGAATGTCTGTCCCAACCCTGCAGCTGGGCCTGCAAGGCAGCAACTCCAGCCATGGGTACCCCATGCTTCCCACTGCTTTACCAACCCCAAGACACATCTGGCAGTGCCACCTCGCTCTTAGATCTGTATCCGTGGTGCCTAACATCCACAGGCTCGTTTTACTGGATTCACTGGGATGTGGCATGGAGACAGGTCACTGCTTCCTCCCCATCCCATACCTGGTGATGGTCCATCAGCAGGAGATTCCCTTTGACCACACTGGTGGGCTCTCCACTGCTCAGCAGGACCTTGGCCATCAGGTCTGTGTATCCCTGGAAGAAGACAATTGGCCGCAACTGGACGTTGAAGAAGGTGGCCGACATCCCAGCCATGAGCTCCGGCTCCTCTTCCCCTTCCGAGAGGTTTTCTCCCATCATCGACTCCATCCCTTGCGCTTCAAAGGTGACCTGGAAGACAGCAGTGGAGGGGCCCTTTGGAGCAGGACATCAGATGAGGCATCTGAGCCATCCCTGAGCACCCTGAGGTATCAGTGTTGCATCCTCTGTTTTTTGGGGTAGCAGGGGGCTCCTTTCTCCAAAGCAGGAGTGTCTGGTTTCATACTGGTGATTTGGGAATTAGCCAATTTCTGATAGAGGACATGCTGAGCACAGAGGTGAAGCACCACAAGGAGGTTGCGAGGGGACACAAGGACAGCAGTGGCACCACTGGGTTGGTGTTGTCACCCCTCCCTCCACCCCCCAGCCCCTCTCCCACCAGCACCTGAGCTGCACGAAGCCGCTGGCCGTGGCTGAGCAGGGAGAAGTCGGAGACGCTCTTCCTCAGGAATCCGCCCTCCAAAAACAGCAGGTCCAGCCCAAAAGTGGAAATCAGGTCCTGGGTGACTGCAAGGCACAGAGATGCCCATGGGAGGGGGGTTGTAACAGGATGATCTCTAAGGTCCCTCCCAACCCAAACCTGTGGTACCATTCTGCATCTTCTCCTTCCATTCTTGCGATACTCAAAGCATTTAGCATTGCAAGGTTGGTTTTTTTTCTCCCTGGCTATTCCACCTTCACTGGCCCTCTGCAAGGCCAGACTGAGCTAATTTGAAGAGGGACAGGAATGAGAGCTGAGGGACGAAGAATTAAGCAGATATGTAGCAAGTGCTGCTTTTTGCAGTCTCTGAAGTTTGATTCTTTCTTTTAAATCTCAATTCTTTCTTTTAAATCTCAGTACAAGAATCCTCCTCTTTGAAGATCTTATTAAAAATACTGAAGGAACTGAGGAATGGAGTGAAATATCTTGACTTGTCAGGGAAAGCACAGAAACTCCCACCAACAATCTACTATTGGTTTCATCTCCAGCTGAAGCTCCTCTTTCAAATCAGCAGGACTTGGGAAAAGTTTATGTTAGAGAAGGGTATGTTCATATCTCAGGTGGTGGCAGCCAGCTGGTGCTGGGGGACATTCTCAGAAACCTCCGTGAGATTTTGGGGCATTCTCTAGACCTGAATCCTCTTCTGGAAGCTGCCTTTCCCTACCAACCCCTCCTTTAACCCTCTGAGGGGACCATGGGATCAGTGTCCTCTGTGCTGTCACCTGTCAGAGGTCCTGAGAAAGAAGAGGAGATGCCGACTTTAGAGAAGAAGTTGTAATTATTTATCCGCGGGTCTCCCATGATGTCTTTCATTATCTTCCTGGAAAAGAGAGGGAAAGGATACGTCAGCACTGGGAGGGAGGGAAGGGAAAAGGTCAGTGGTCACTACAGAAGGAAATACAATTTGCCAAAGTATTTCTCATGGTTACTGACTGCCCAGAGCAGTGTGAGCAAAAAAATGAAAGCATTAGACATTGGCTACCCTGGAATTTCCCTTTCCTCTGGCTTATTAGGATAAACCAGGCAGATATTTTTGTGCAGCTTTTGCTTAGCTCTGAAAAATGTGAGTTCTTGGTTTGTTCTGTGCAGGCAGGAAGATTATTGCAGGTACAAATTGTGCACTGCCCTGGGAGCCAGAGCTTCGGCCTCCAAGGACTGTGCCGAAACCACAAGCCTGGGTCCTGCTGCCGTGGGGCAGGATGACAAGGAACATCAGGTTTTGCCTGGCTGTGTGGCATCTGCATTCCTTTTGTTACTCCAGGCAACTTTGTTATGTCCAGGCAACCCCCATGAAGTGATGCTAGCACATTTTAAAGACACGTTGGTCCAAAACCCACAGCTGGCTTGTGGAGGAGGAGGAGGAGAAAAAGGTGATGTAGAGCAGAGGGGAAAATGCACCCGTCCCCTCCAGCCCCACCTTGCCAGGTGATGGTGGTCACGCAGGCTGTTCTGGACTTTCAGCAGCAGGAACGTGGCCATCTCTGTCTCCATCTCGCTGGTGGCCAGCAGGATGTTGATGACATCCATGGGTGAGGGGTGGTTATCCAGGAGGATTTCTGCAGCGGCCAGGCGACAGGTTTTGTCATAACTCTTCCTCTTCTGGTGGAAAATCCTCCTCATCACTTGCTTGACCTGATGAGAAGGGGTAATTAAAAGAGTGCAAATGCACCCCAGCAGCTTGGCTTTGAGCGGGGAGGGGAGCACCAAGCCTTGGCAACTTCCTTTCCTACCTTGCTGGAGATGTGGGGAACGGGGAATCGCTGCAGGGCAGAGGTGGCCGCGGTGGTGACAGCAGTGGGACCGTCCTCGGCGTGGTCCAGCAGCATGGGGATGGTCTCGGGGAGCATCGCATTCCCCAGGGCCAGCAGGTAAATGACCACCTCGGCCTCCTCCTCGGCACCTCTGAGCCCCCTGAGGATGGTTTCCACCCCACGCTCCACCACCTGCGCGGGATTTGCAGGAGGAGAGGGAGGTGAGGGACAGGAGATATTCTGGGCACCCCAGGAACTGGGGGGGTGTCCCAAAAAGCCAAGTGTGAGGGATTGCAGAGGACCCACCTGCAGCCCACAGAGCTTCTGCTGGCACAGCTTGCCCACCAGAGAGCCCACGGCAACTATCCCTGTCTCCCAGATCTCAGGTGCCAGCTGCTTGCCATCCAGCTTGTCCTGGCCATCAGGAAAGGGGTAATGGGAAGCAGGAGAAAAGAAATGAGGAAAAAATAGGAGTATGCTTTACCTCTTACCTCACTCTGTTTCTTAAGCAAGTAAGGAAAAAGTAGTTCTTACCTGCCTTGAAGGAGGCCATGCATGATTTAATTGGATAAAATGCTGTGACTCTAAATTAAGATTTTATTTTCTCTAATGCACTGATACAAAGCATTTTCTGCTGAAGTCTGTTCCTCTGAGGAGCATCTACCCCCATCACCAGTGTCCCATTAAATGCATGTAAAACAATCCCGTGAACAGGAAAATCAGTTTCTACAGAAACATTTTCCCTTTTCCACAGTGAGTGGATCCCTCCCAGATGCAGACCCTCAGGGAAGAGAGAGAGGGAGATGTCCATACTCACTAAGACGAGGTGGAGAAGCTCTCCTGAAGGCTGGGGAGAGAAGGCTGCTGCATAGAGAAACTTCTCCAGGAGGGGCTTGGGCTCCTTGCCGAAATCCAGGAAATCTGAGAGTGCTGCCAAGGAAGCCACTGACTGTGTGGCCACTGCTGCCTCCACGAGGAAGGGGCTGGAGCAGGAAGAGGGAACTCCTCAGTGGCATGGCCCACGAAAACCATGCAGTGCTTGGACAGGACGGGCATTAGGAAAAGCCAGAGGACACTGCCACTAGTCAGGGTGGCTGCCCAGACCAGGGATGGTGCATGGAGCACCACCAAATGACCCTGGTTGTCTCGTCCAGCGCTCAGAACTTTGGAGAGATAGTTCCAGGGATTCTCACCGCGTCTCCTCGGGCGCTCTCCTCAGCAGCTGCAGGACATCCCTCTTCTTGGCGCTGCGCAGCATCTGGATGAACCTCTGGAACTGCCAGGTTGTCGCCACCTTCGAGGTGTCTGTTTTGACCCTCTGTCTGTCAAAAGCCTTCAGGAAGGCTCTCAGCTGCAAAGGTGAGGTTCGTTAGGTGCAATTTAGCCTCTTTTCCCCTGTTATCATGGGATAATGTTTACACCAAAGCAGCAGTAACCAGCCCCTCCAAAAGCACCACTGGGGTTTGACCCCAAATCCTACAAGTGTCCAGCTTGGAGCAGAGCCCCTGGTGAGTTTTGGGGGTTCGTAGCATCACTGACCGATGGGCAGTGGGTGCAGACCCTCCTGTAGGGCAGACTGGCCGTGCCCAGGGGCTGGGGCCGTGCCTCCATGCCAGCCAGCACATCTTCAAGGCTTTGTCCAGACACCTCTGCTGGCCCGGGCGTTGCAGGAGACACCAGCTGGAGCTGCTGCCTGTGAAGGGAGAAATAGTCCATGGAAAGTTTTGTGATTCCCAACCTCCATGGCTAGTGGGTGGGATCATCGCTCACCTTGAACTGATTTTGATGCCGGAGCGGGATCTCAGGGCTGGAGCCAACACGTGGCTTTCCTCTGCCAGGACTGACTGGAGCAGGTTGCCTTTCACCACATACTGGCTTCTGCTGGAGGGCTGCCACTCGACTCCAAAAATCTTGGAAAAGGAAAAGCAAGGAGAAAAAAAATGCAACCTTTTTCTCCCTTGCCCTCTCCGCAGGAGATTTCTCTCTTCCCATTAGCAGAAAAAGAACTTTCCAGTCCACAAAGTCACCTACTTCACTTGCAAAACGCAGGAAAGGAAAATCCAGAAGAGCTCACCTTCTTCCCAGATGGGGGAGAAGGCAACACCAGCTGAGGACCAGCAAGGGGATGCTCTCACCCATGGCTGATGCAGGTAGACAGAGTGGTGACACCACAGGGACTTGCACGACAAGGTGGTGTTGAGACCCCTGCCAGGGCCTGTGGTGATGTCCATTTTTATATTGAATTCAGTAGAATTTGTATGTTTAAAAAAACCCCTTCAGTTTTGGTTATGACAGGTATAACTGCATTAAGACCCACAGGATTTCATCTGTTTACATCAGGGCTGAACATGGGCTACTGCTTTAAGCAAAACAGAGTCCTGTCAAACTAATCCCCAATCCAGTGAGTCTGAGACTCAGAAAACATCTCTGGATCTCCACCTTGCAAGGCAGGATCAGCTGACAGGTCAGAAGTGATAACAAGAGTGGGGATGGGATGGCCCAGAGCACCTTTACTGCTCCTACCCACCTCGACACCACAAGATCCTCCTGAGGGATGTTGGGGCATCCCACTTTGAGGATGGGTCTGAGTCCCACTCCAAGCTGGTGCAGAAGGCTGAAGCCAGCTGGGAACGGGAATCCAAGCCCATGCGCAAAAAGATTTTAGGGATGGCCCTGCCGTACTCAGCATGAGCTGAGCCCCCCACAGTGTGAGCAGTGGACTTGCTTTGTTTATGGAGGTGAATCCAGACTTTGGCTTTGAGCAGCTGAGGAGATCTTTGGTCTTGGTGATGGAATGGTTGGACACGGTGTAGGTGACTTGGCAGCTTCCAGAGACGTCTTCCTGAAACACAAATGGGAGTGGCCATGCATATTGAATGATTATTAAATGAGCATTTAATGAGCTGTGGAGAGGACAGACACAAAGGCCAACCTAATAAATAGAAAAGCATCAAAACTAGAAAGTGGGCCAAATCAGGGGGTGTTGGATAGCTCCAAGTCCATCTGGGCATCTTTGCAAATTCAGGCTAACACCAGCAGCAGCAGCACCTCTGTGATTGCATTTGGGGGTTCTGAGGTTATTTCATGTTGTTCACAGGTCATTCCAGCTGGCTGCTGGCAAAGCAAATCCTGCTTGGCAGGAGTGCTTGTAGAGTCTTTTCTCTGCTGTTCCTACTGTCCAGGGCAAGGCTATGATTTTTGTAAGGGTGCCTATTGCTGAAAATTAGGTTATTTTATTTTAAGTCTTCCGCCTTTCCGATAGTAATCCTTGCTCACAGCCTGGTTGGAGCAGCAGAGCCCACGTTGTTTATCCTAAATTTTGCCTTCTCTGCTGAAGCTTGTGGGCTGGCTAGGCTCCAGGGCCAGCTCTCCTGGTGCATCCCTGGATTCTGGGCAGATGTGGCCCCAGCTCTGGACCTACCTCGACTGCAGTGCCGGCATGGGGCTGAAGCTGGAACAGACTGATGATGCCTCGTTTCAGGTTGGAGATCAGGATATTTTCAGCTTCATTCCCGTAGAAAGCTTTGACCTGGGGGGGGCAGGAGGTGGTGCCTGGCTGAGGCGACATCTCTGGGGTCCCTGCAGGCTCTCTGCTGCCTTCCCTGACAAAAGGGAACCTGAGAACACCCTGGAGACACCTGAGGAATTTTCTCAAGGGGGACCTTATCCCTCACTAGCACGAGGTCTGTGGATGCAAGCCCACAAAATTTCCCCTTCCTTCCCACCCTGGAGTTCGATAGCCTTAGAGGAGAAGGTCAGAAAGGAGCTTATATCCCGTAGTTAGGACTGAAGAGCTTTTAACATGGGATTCTGCAGCTCCAGCTGAGTCCTTTTGGAGGATGGGACTCCATGTAGGGTCCTACACTGGCCACTCTGTCCAGTTCCTTCTGCTCTGAAATCAGAGGTGGAGCAGGAGCTTCTATGGGCTTCATAGCTGAGAAAATTCAGGATGAGGACAGGAGTGCTTTGCAGAGGGCGTGAACAAGCCCAGGAAGTGTCCAGCTGACCTTCCCACTGTTCCAGGAGATGAACACCAGCTGCTGGAGCTCTGCCTGTGCCTTCGGGCTCAGAGCAATCTCTACAGGGGGACCTCCGGTGCTGCCCTGGCTCCTCTCCTCTTCTGGCTGGTGTTGGGCCTTCAGGTCGTGGATCTATGACAGCAGAAGATGGCAGAAAGCAGTGACCAAGTGTGTGCCCTAAAGCTGGTGTGTATTTTACCTGCAGGCGATGGATTTGGTCAGAGAGGTCATTTTTTAGCTGGCCTGGGCTAGAAATGGAAGGGGTTGCACCTCCTGGGGTGTGCCCAGCAGGAATACCCGGCTGTGATGGCTGTCCCACCCCACATTACCTGCACCTGGAGCAGCTCTTCCCCGCCTCGGTCCCTCCAGAGCCGCTGCAGATGGATCAATGCCTCAGCCTGCAGCCGGGCTCCCCATGGGGATGGTGTGGACGTGTGGTCCAGCTGGACATCCAGGGTGTACCGGTACTGATACAGGGTCCTGGGCTGGAAAGAAAGCAGCTGCAAATTCCCTGCGGAAAGATGGAAGTGGCGAAGGTAAGCGGTCGTGGATCACCTCCACTTCCCGCACCCGCCAACCTCCATCCCAGAGGGCACCCGGACTTGCAGGGGTGCTCACGACCCGTGTCACTCCACTCCTGGGAGTGGAAGTCTAGCTGATGGGAAGGTTTTCCTGGGGAATTATTTGTGCCTGTGGTTTGGATATCTGGGTGTTCTCTGGGCTGATTCCTGCTTGTGTTTCCAGCCCTGCCTTAAAAATGATTAGCGGAGAAGGGGCTCTGCTTGGGGACTTCAGGACTTTTAGAAATGCCAAAGAAACACACTTTAATCCTGAAGGGAAGTTTCCTGAGCATGCCCACCCACAGGAGGGATGTCTCCAGTGCCTTTTCAGCACTGGGCATTAACTGTGGCACAATCAACATGTTTAGGGGAGAAAAGAAGCTGAATTCTTCATATTATGAGTTTTCCATCAGAACTTCTAACTCTTAATTAAATCACTGACTTTGTGCTAAGGCAAAATGAAGTTGGTGGGACAGCTTTAGATCAAAACTCTCTGCTTTAATCTTATTTCTCTACAATTATTTGGAGTGCCTTCTCTTGCTCATATACAAGTGTGATTGAAGGGGGGCGGGGTTGCCTTTGCCGTGACAAAACCAGTCAAATCTGTTTTCTGAAGTCACCTGAAATTCTCTTGCAAATTTGACGTGCTTGCTGCACTTCTGAAATGCTTTATAGCTTTGCTGCTTTTAACAACAAATGAATCAATGGAAATCCAGCTCAGTCCCTGGGGCTTTTGTCTGCAAGATAGACTGAAGGGTTTTTGTAGTTCTGCACTGTGTGCAGTTTAAAAAGCTTCAGCTCTCTGTTTTTCCTCACCCTCCCAGGAAGGACTTCTACAATCCCAAAAATTTCCCGGCCTCAGGAGATGCTCAGGCTGTTTGCAGTTTGCCAGTCCCTGTTGCCTGCTTGGCTGGAGACCGGGAAGATAAGTGCCGGGATGAGCATCTCACCTCTCCGGGCATCCAAACCCCGTCGAGTCCCTGGACCCAAATCAGCCCAAAGTCTCTCTTACCTTTTGCTGCTCTCAGGGAGGAAAAGCAAAGCAGGCAAAAGCATCCCCAAACCGACTGCAGATTCATGGTGGGCTCTGGGAGCTGGGCGGGAGACAGGGAAGGGAGCGGGGTGGGAGAGAGGGACCGTACAACAAAAGTGGGCAAGATTAGCAGTGTCAGGCGATGGGGCCCGACCTTCTCCCTGTCCCCGCCTTACCCAAGAAAAGGCAAATAATTAAACCTTTGTACCAACCCCCAGCAGCCACGGAGGGTTTGGAAATTAGCTCGGGTTTGCCAAAGGCCGGCGGGAGGGGAGGAAAGCTGGAAAAAAGGAGCTGCCAGAAGCATTGCGGGGTGGAGAAGCTGCTAGTCTGTCGTGATATGGGAGGGGGATGCTCAGAAAGCTGCTCTGTCCTTTGGTGATCTCTCTCTTCCCATCATAGGATAGAAGATAGTTGCTTTCAAAAGAAAAGACCCAGAAGGGGGAAGGGGGGAAACAGCTTTTCCATCCTTTTAGTTGGAGACTGGGATGTGCAGCCCGGAGGCTCAAGTTACTTAAAGGGCCAGGCTGGAGGGGACGGGGAGCGCCTGCTGGTGGGTGGGACTGTGAGCATTGCTACCCCCGAATGAAACGGGAAAGGGCTTTTAGGAGATCCATCTCCAAATCCCTTGGCCCAAGAACCATACAGTATTTTTGTTAATGCATGAACTTTCTGACTGCAGAGTTTAATCGTTTTCTAAAGACACCAAAATGGTGGCAATCCAGCTCAGGGTCCTGGGAAGGCTTTTTGCTAAAAAGAGTGCAGGAATGGGAAGAGGGGGCCACTTCACGTGTCATTCTGGAAGTAATCTGCACATTACAGTGGGATCAAACCCCCAGGACTTTGGTGTTTTGGCATTTTCAAGGGCACGTCTCCCAGCTCTGCATCACCCCTGGGCTTTTGGACCACTACTGTGATCAGAAAATCAGGGCAGATCCAGCTGAGAACAACCTGGGGAAACTCCAGGTATAGCTTTCCCATATGTGGTGTCTTCTCTTGGTCTTCTGGTGGTCTTTATGGACAAATACCCCACATTTAGCTCGAAAAATTTTCTTCTCTTTAGCTTTTGCAGAATCATAGAATGGTTTGAGTTGGAAGGGACCTTAAAGACCATTTTCTTTCAACCCCCTGTCATGGGCGGAGAAGCCCATGGCCCAGAGAAGCTGTGGCTGCCCCTGGATCCCTGGCAGTGTCCAAGGCCAGTTTGGATGGGGCTTGGAGCAACCTGGTCTAGTGGAAGGTGTCCCTGCCCATGGCAGGGGGTTGGAACTGGATGATTTTTAAGGTTCCTTCCCACACAAGCCATTCTATGGCTCTGGGGGATTTGTGCTCTGCAGTGCAATGTGAGAGCAAAGCACATCGGAGGATGAAAGTCCTGCTGAACACAGAAAGTTTTAGTTCTTTATCCAGGGTGGGGAAAAATGAAATATTTCGGAGTGAAGAGGTTGTGGAAGGTCTAAGCCCTGAAGGTAAGGTCCCAGAATGTTTGCTGGCTGCAGGTCAATACAGTCCCTGGAGAGGAAAGGCAAACAAAAATAGCCTGTGACAAAAACCTGCTGATAAGGAGGCCTCAAAGTGGAACTGAACTTTGGCAGGTTGGTTATTTAGGCTTGACTGCCAAGACTTTCCAGGACTAGGATGTGGAAAACTGGGAGAAAATCCGGTTCCTCTTTTTCCAAACCTAGTTCTTCCTTCTGTCTCTGGGAGAATCTGTGAAAAAGAATAAAGCAGAAGAAACCAGAGGGAGTTATAAAACTTTGTGAGGAATTCTTCCCAGATCCATCTGGGGCTGCCATGCTCTTGGAAAGATGCCTTATGGAACTTTGGACACCTATGGACAGATGCATGGTCCTCAAATCAGTGCTGCTGGAATCTTGGTTGCTCCTCCAGCCCCTCGTGTATCACTCAAGGGATATCTGGTTTCCCATTTCAATCCAGTGAAAGGACCTGGCTGCTGGATCACCACAGGGGATTCTGGCTGCAGGACCTGGGGTGGCAGCCCTGAAACCCATGGGCAGAGCAGAGCAGGGGCGGTCGGTGTGACCAGGTCACCGTGCCCAGGTCAGAGAGGCACGCAGGGACCTTGCCACTGAGCTGTGACATCAGTGTGGACTTCGGCAAAGGGTGGCCAGGCTGCACTCGCCTGGATGGAAGCAGGATGGAAGCAACAGGTATATAGGCATTAAAGCCTGCAAACCTCAGTTTTCTTCTCTTCCAAATGACCTTCAGCTCCAAAAGTCCCCCCTACCCCCACCCCTTTGCCCCCCAGCATCTTTTCCTGCCTTGTCACCTCCCTTTTTGCCATTGCAATGGTAGGGAAAGCACTGACTCTACCAACAATCTCCATCAATCCTTCTGTCTAAGAGAAAAACTGAAATGGAATGAGCAGT
Source organism: Cnemophilus loriae (assembly GCA_013397755.1). Classification (NCBI taxonomy): domain Eukaryota; kingdom Metazoa; phylum Chordata; class Aves; order Passeriformes; family Corvidae; genus Cnemophilus; species Cnemophilus loriae. The sequence goes on from VZTF01000026.1 coordinate 448,006, forward strand.
TCCCACGTAATTGTACTGGTGGCACTCAAAAGTCTCCACAATCCCCAGACAGAGAGATTTCCTGGGGCTGTGTTGGACATACTGGTGAAGAGGCCCCAGGGGCATCCAATGAGCACCTGAGGGCCCTAATGAGCTTTTATGACCCTCACTTACGGTCTTCACCCATGCCTATGGGCTCGGGAGCCTATTTAAGCTCAGCCTTGAGACTAGAGTGTTTTTTTACGCTATATTATAATCTTGGTTTCTGTTCTGTTTCTGCTGGTTCTGGATAGACCTGAGGCTCCTCCGTGCCCTTGCTGACCTGGAGAGTTTTGATGGAGATTTTTGTGAGGACCCAGCCCCAAATTCTTCAGGAGAGTCCCTCTTGGTGAGGGCACCGCCAGTACTGGGCCACCCCAGCTCATCTCTGTGCTGTGTGCGACCGTGGATCATCCAAGGAGCTGTTACCATTCCCAAAACGTCTACCTCTTCCTCCTGCTTCCCCTTGGCACACGGCTCTGAGGTAGGTGGGATGTGTTCTGTGACTCTTTACCGTGCAATAGTTTCTGCTGGGGAGGTATTTTGAGCACCTGAGGTCTGCCCTTAGAGCTCATCACATAAATGTTGTGAGATAAGGAGGGCAATGCTGTGTAAATATCCACATATATATATATATATATATAGGTCTTTTTTAAGCCAGCTCACCTAAGCTGGGTCTGTAAGCCAGCAATGCCCCCTTCCCTGCCTGTTTTCTTTTGGTTTTTTTTTTTTTAGGTAATTGCTTAGGAATTTCCTATGCACGCACGTAGATTGTGCTACCCATGGATTTTGTGGAGGAAAACAGTCTACACCGGGCATGAGGCTGTTGTGAGATGTATAAAAAGAGCTACTCCCCACCAGCCCCGTGGAGAGGCTTGTGAGCCCCCCTGCCTGCAAGGCGCTGTCTGTGTGCTTTGTGTTTTATCGTCTGGAGGTTGCCAGGCTGCACTTTCCAGGACGGCCTCCTTTTTGTCCTCTTTCTTTTTTTTTCTGTGAAAAAGCCCCTGGCTTGGCCGGCTCCTTACGAGCTGTTGGTTGCTCAGCAGATTGGGTCAGGGAAAGGGGGAGAGTCAGAGCACAGCAAAGTGGTAGGAGCTGGGTTTGCATCTCAATTGGAGGCATCTCAAAGCTTGATAAGCTGAAAAAAAGGCTTTGCTGTGTTAATGCACGATTATATTTTCGTGCAATTTTTGGAAAATAGGGCTGGGATCAACCTGGGGAAGTTGTGTGGCCCGATTCCTTGTGCTTGGCTTTGCCATGAGGAAGGGATGCCTGACCTCTTTGTGGAGAGCTGCTGCTGATAGAGATTTCTCAGTTTCTATAGTGAATTTTTGCCAGTACTTTGCTGCTGTAACGAAGTCTCCTCTTGCTGCAATTTCCCCCTATTACCTTTAAACCCAGCCCTAGCTGTGTTAGAATTTAGTCCCAGCCTCGCCTCTCCCTCGCCTCTCCCTCGCCTCTCCCTCACCTCTCCCTCGCCTTCCAGGTCCTATTTTCCAGCCCATGTTTTCTCCTTATTAAAACCCTTGATAACCCGTTCCCCACTTAAGGCTTTGTTGTACCCTTGTTTTTCTGCCTTCTGGATGCTGTGGGTGAAGGTCTGGCTTTGAGGAGCACACCCTGCTCCCTTTGCTCACGAAACCAGCCTTGCAGTTGTTCCAGTCTCCTGCTGCTGAAGGCTTCCTTCGGCTCTTGCTGAAGGGAAAAATATCCAGGAAGCTTTTCCTTTCTTGAGATTAGAAGGGTTTCTACAAGTCCTTGAGATGTGACCATGATGGTTAAAAACCCACAGTGCAAATGAAGGTTTTCCCCCACTCCATGCTCCATCCTCTCCCTTACTTTGTAATCTCAACAACTGCTGAGGAAACCTTTCTAATCCTGTCAATTGGCAATGCAACTGCTTTTTAATTCAGTTTTAAAATAGGTTCTGACTCAGAAGTCAGACTCTGCCCATGCTATTGATTTGAATTTTTGATTAAGTTGTTGGTGCTTAACAAGCTCTTTGCTGCTTTAAAGCCTTTCTCCGAGGGTCAAAGAATAATGCTGACAGGGAGTGAAGGAGCGTTAGCCACTAGCTGTTTGGAAATTGAGTGTGTTAAACCAGGCTTCTTTAAAAGCCGTTTCGAGGAAGTGAAATTAAGGCGCCCGAATTACTTTGGGAAATGGTCCATTTAGGACAGAGCCACACTGACAGAAGCTGCTTTAGCTGCTGGTCAGTACATGCTCTGATCAGTGCAGCGCCATCCCCTCAAGAAATGCACGAGCCAAGCCCAGCAGCGTGGAGGAAAAGACACGAGTTGAGCTTAGAGAGCTGTACAGATGAAATCCCAGGGCTGTGCCTGGAGCGTGGCCCTCCCCAGCAGCTTTTCTGACAGTTAAATTTAAAAAAAGCTAAAAGCTGATGCTCAGTACTTTGGGATCTGCCTCATAACTGTGGAGGGGATGAGCTCCCTTACTGGAAGTCAGGCAGTGGAGTGCCACAAGTGAAAGAAGAGAACAGAAATAGACTGAAGCACCACTGGCACAGTAGTTGATATTTTACTCTTCCTCTTTTTCTTTTAAAAATATATGTAGATAACACGAACTTTTTAACTCTGTGGCTTGGGAGAAACACTCTTTTTTTCCCTCTCTTTGGAAGAGATTTGCAAGTCCTGATGTGCTGGGCCAATGCTCGCCGCATTTTATTTACGTTTTTACAATTAAACAAGGGACTGATAAGATTGACAAGGAAGATACAACTCAGGAGCTCGCTAGGCAGCAGCCTCCAAACTCTTTGGGTGATGCAAAGAGCAGTAGGGTATGAAGACTGTTTTCCAGTGTGAGATTAATACATAATAACATGCTCACTGACATAAAAGTCACTTCTTATAAGCCACTTATTATTCCCCGAAGTGCAGGAGCTGGAGTGTTTGACAAAGCCTCGGCAGGATGATGAAGAATATTCCTGTCAGATTTCTCCTTCTGTTCTTGTGCCAGCAAGAGCAATCCATCCTCTTCCAGGGTTTTGTTCCTCTGTGATTGTGTACAGTTTAGAGAGAAAACAGTACCCAGGAGCATTAATTATTTAATCTGCACTGCCCCCCTCAGATGTGTAAGGTCTGAGTATTGTGCTGGGAAGCGGGGCCAATAAAATTTCTGGGAGTGGGACTTGGAGCTTGAATATTTTAGAGTTAACGCTGGAGACTCAGCTCCCTCTATGGTCGAAAGAGGGGGAGATACCTTCCTCCAGGATGCTTCTCCCAAGTCGGGTTTTCTCTCAGTAACAGCTGAAGTCTTGCCTCTTCAAGACCAGACCACGCAGTGCCCCCCAGTGTTTTGCCGGTGGGGGCACCGGAAGAGATGCTGGGAACACTGGGAGGAAACTGGGAGCACTGAGAATACTATGACGGAACTGGGAGGGATACTGGCAGCACTGGGAGAGAACAAGAAGGAGCACTGGGAGGAATAGTGCTCCCAATTCCTTCCCAGTGCTCTCAACATCTCTCCCAGTGCTTGCCAGTAAGAGGGATACTGGGAGGGAACTGGGAGTGCTGCACTGGATGGCTGCGAGCTCTTCAGAAGAGACAGGGAAGGGAGAAGAGGTGGAGGGGTGGCCCTTTCTATTAGGGAGGCTTTTGATGCAGTGGGTATTGAAACCGATGACGTCGAATGCCTTTGGGTAAGAATTAAGGGGAAGGCAAACAAGGCTGATGTCCTGTTGGGAGTCTGTCCAAACAATCGTCCACCCAAACAGGAAGAAGAGGTGGACAACTTATTCTACAAGCAGCTAGAGGATGTTTCAAGATCACCAGGCCTTGTTCTTGTAGATGACTTTAACCTACCAGACATCTGCTGGGAACTTAACACAGCAGAAAAGAGGCAGTCCAGGAGGTTTTTAGAGTGTGTGGAGGACAACTTTTTGTCACAGCTGGTGAGTGAGCCCACCAGGGGAGGGGCTACACTAGATCTGCTGTTTACAAATAGAGATGGGCTGGTGGGAGATGTGGTGGTTGGAGGCTGTCTGGGGCATAGTGATCACAAAATTGTAGAGTTTTCGATATTTGGTGAAATAAGGAGAGGCATCAATAAAATTTTCACACTGGACTTCCGGAGGGCAGACTTTGGCCTACTTAGGAAAGTTTTTCAGAGAGTTCCTTGGGAAGCA
>VZTF01000071.1:0-32421 GCA_013397755.1 Cnemophilus loriae
CCCAAGCAGGTACTGGGGGCTCCAGCCTTGGGTGCATTCACAGTTTTCCAGTCTGACTTTTTCTTCTGTTTCACTGTGTCCAGGGCAGGTACCGAAGGAAAAGAAGAAAACATAAAGTTAGAGGAGAAGATCCTCTTTAGTGAAGGAGCTAAGAGGCTCTCTAGTGCCTGCCTCTGCCTCTGGAGATACTTTATAATCTGGGTCTAACGTGGGCTCAAAGGAAAGAGTGATCCCGGTTGCCTCGGTAGGATCCGTTATTTCTGCTCTGGCTTTGTGGTTGTGGCAATTTTTAGTTGTGTCTTTGCTGTTGTGGCAGGTGCTGGTGTTGTAGTAGCAGAGGTTGGCTTAGCCAGAGTTGTGGTGGGTTTTGGCTTAGCTAGAGTTGTGGTGGGTTTTGGTTTAGCCAGAACTGTGGTGGGTTTTGGTGTTGTGGGTTTTGACCTGGCTGGGGTTGTCGTTGGGAGCATGGTGGCAGGTTTTGGTTTGGCTCTTGTGATGGGTGAGAGTGTTGAGGGTTTGGGCTTGGCTGTGGTTGAGAGGGTGGCTGTGGGTGGTGGCTTGGCTGCGGCTGAAAGCGTGTTTTTGGATGGTGGCTTGGCTGTGGTTATGGTGGCCTCTGATGCTATGGGTTCTGGCTTGGCTCTGGTGTGTACTGGTACTGTGGGTTCTGGTTTGGCTGTGGCTGTGAGTTTTGGGAGGGCTGTGGCTGGGGTGGATGAAAGAGATGCAGAGATGAAAAGTGCTGTGGGTCAGGGCTGGCTCACCTCAGCAGATCCCTGCACTGAGCAGGACCAGCAGAAACCAGTGAGGGGCTGAAACAGCAGCCGACCCCTCTCAGGTCACTCTGGGCAATCTGCCACTCTGGAGTTCCCAACCTGGAGACATCTCATGTCTCTCACACGGCCTCCTGCCCCACAAGGGACAAAAACCGCTGCCTAACAGGGTACAAGGCCCTTGTCCAAACCTCCTCATCTTGAGGAAGTTGACCTCTCTTAGGAGCAGCAATTGCTCCTGATGTCTCACAGTCCAGCCCTGGAACTGCAGTTCAAGGCCCTCCTGACAGCTCCAGGAGGGTTCAGAGCTCAGACCCAGCCCAGGGTCTCAGTCCCAACAGCCCATCCAGGGCCACGCGCGGCTCCGCTCACTCACCGCACAGGTTGTTCTCACAGACTGTGTCTTTAGGACAGATTTCACACGAGGGCCCTTCCATGTAGGGCATTTTGTTCTCTATATTACCCCTGGAAGCAGAAAATGCGAAGATAGAGAAGGCATGAGGAAAGGGGGAACACCCATCCCAGAGAGGGGGCTGATTCAGCTGGGATATCCCAGCCAAGGCAAAACTCAGGATTAATGCAGAAAACAGGTCTTGGTCTCCTGCCACGGCCTGTCAGGGCCGTTTACTCACCAGCCTGACCCCAAGGCAGCTAAAGCCAGGGCAGACACCCCCATGGAGCAGATCCCTCACCTCCCTCAGAACAGAGCAGGGGATGGGCATTGGGGCCTGGAACTTACGGGGGATAATAGCTGCAAACAAGCAGGTGCATGTTCTCTGTTTCGATTCCATTAATCTTCTCACAAGAACTGTTCCCACAGCCAATGCGAGTTGTTGCTGCCCAGACCATCTAAGGCAAAGACCAGGGTTGAAGGTGAAGGGATTGGGTGAAGGCAATCTTTCCCCTGGCCTTAAAGGCGGCTCCAAGATGTTCCTCATCTCCCAGCGTGTGCCCCAGATCCCACATCCCCATGTTGCTTTGGCATTCAGGATCTTCCCCCCTGCCCCTGTCCGAACCACCTTCCCAAGGTCATATACTCCAGTGCCACAGCTTGCCTACCATATAGTCTACCCAGGCACAGCATCACCACTTCTGCTTTGGTCCTGGAGCTATCCATCCATCCGTGCATCCATCCATGCATCCATCCATGCATCCATCCATCCATCCACATACTTACCACCACCATCTCTTCTCCTCCTTGCTCCTACCCAAGCTGTGAAGAAACACTCAGATCTCATCCCTCTACCCAAGACAAGCTGGCACTGAGCTCTGCTGAGCAGCCAAAAAAAAGGGCTGCAGAGCTTGTGTCAAAAAAGGTCTTTTCCAAAAGGCCGCTCATGGCTGACACCATGCCCAGGTCCGCCTCTATCATTGTGAATCCCACCCGGTTCCCTGTCCTTTTGCAAAGATTTTGGGAGAAGCTGGGGCACTGGTACAGCTCCTTTCCCAACAGCACCACCACCCCAGCAGCTGGTACCTGGGTGTAGTTGTCACACGTCTGCCCGGAGACACACTCGGATGTTGCTAAGTCGTAGAATTTCCTCTCCTTGTTCCATTGTTCAATGGCCAACTTTACGTCCAGGGTTGAAGCTGTAGCAAAGAGGTTTTCCCTGCCTGGGCCCCCGTTCTGGCCCCAGCTGCACTTCTCTGCATGGTCTTGAGCAACGACCTCCAGGTCCCTGTCCCAGGTCTGAAAGGAGCTCGGTGTCAGCACACAGAGAGGGACACTGGGCTCTCCAACAGGAACAAGGCACTTAGCAAGGACCCCTGCACTCTCTGGCCACAGCTTCCCCACTCACGAGGAAAATTCAAACCCTTACCCAACACAGTCTTCAGGAGAGGGCAGCTCCATGGTCAGTCCCAGCACAAGCCTTGGCTTATGGGTCAAACAGGAGAATGTCAGGGCATCAGCATGACTCTTACAACCTCTCCTGGAGCTCATCTAATGTCATCATGGAGCATCCTCAACTCAGTGTGGAGAAACCATCACAGTGCTGAGGGTTCTGGCTCTATCCCCTGCGAGTCTGCAGTCACTGGTCAGGCCTGCTTTCTCTGAATTTAACTTTTGGTTTTGTTTGGTTTTTAAGCTTCCATTTACCAGCCCACAAAGGCTTTACTCATTCTGGGCAACTTCTGGGCCAGGCAGGGAGGTGTCCTCCAAGCACACCGTGACCCAAAGAGGAAAGGACTCCAACTTTCCAGGATAAACAGCCATCCTTCTCCTCCCCATGATTTGTAAACAGTGAGGAAAAAATCACATGTAGTGCAAGATGAAATTTGATAGCCAACTTTTAATCAAATCAAGAGTCTGAACAAGAAAAAAAGCAGCACCAGCTCTAGAGCTCGGTTTTGCTCCCACTGCAGCCACATGTGATGTGGGACCTGAGTTGATTTCCCCAAGCAAAACAGGGGATCCCTCACCTCCAAGGCAGCCTTGCATAAGGCATGGGGAGGAGTATGAGCATGATGGGCCCCAACAACTGACAGACTCGACTGACATGTTTGAAGCTGATGCAAATACAGAGCACTGTGTGATGTCCCACACAGCAGGATTCCCCCACCAGCTCTTGGCAACGGCCATGGCAAAGTCTCCCGCTCATGGCACGGCCTCACCTGCCCTTCTCCCATCACAGAGAGCGCCAGCGACCACTCATGTGAGTGAGAGCTGCATCACTCTCATGAAGAGCATCTGGGGACTCACATCACACTTAGGAACTTCCAGAAATGATCCAACTCCAACAACTCCAAAGGTAAAGGAAACGCTTCTCTTTAGAAGCAGTTTAGGGAACCCCTCCATTGACACCTACTTGTAACCCTGCTTGAGAATTGCTCTGCCTCCCCTGAGGAACACCCTGATCCCTCCTCACATTAAGATCGAGCCTTGCACCACACAAACACCCCAACATTCCTCTGCAATAAAAGCCACTTACCATCTTCATCATAGCCCTGGCAGGAGGAGAGACCTGGGAGCGATATTTATTATGCTCATCCAAGATGATCTTCTTGTCTTCATCACTCAGGGACCAGCTCGGCTCCAGCACTGAGAGCACCAGGAGAACGAGAGGAAGACCTGAGCTCAGCATCGTGCAGGCAGCTTCTGCTCTCAGCAGCCCACGGCTCTGGCAGTCAGATTTAAAGCACCTCCCAAGATCCAGGAACACCCAACAGCTTGAAGATTGGGAAGGAAATGTATTTATTAGAGTTTTGGAGCCACGTGGGACACACCCGTGTCACATATCGGCCTTGATGGAGAGGCTGCACTGGGGCTGGTGCCAACAAACATCCATGGTCACTCCCCGTGCCTGAATCCTAATCCCTGGGTTGGCATTCTTCGTCCAAGCCTCTGCTGCTCCAAACCTCAGACATCCCCTGAGCCCTCAGTTATGGGTCCCCACTTCTACCTCCTGTCCCTTTCTTCAAAATCACAGAATCCCAGAATAGCTGTGGCTGGAAGGGCCCTCTGGAAATCATCAAGTCCAACCCCTCTGCCAAGGCAAGATCACCTAGAACAGGTGACACAGGAACACATCCTGGTGGGTTTGGCATGTCCCCAGAGAGGGAGACTCCACAACCTCCCTGGGCAGCTGTTGCAGTGCTCTGCCACCCTCCAAGGAATGAAGTTTTTTCGTGTCTTGAGGTAGAACTTCTTGTATTTGAGTTTATGGCCATTGCTCCTTGTCCTGTTGTTGGGCACCAATGAAGAGTCTGACACCACCCGCTGACACCCCCTGGAGATATTTATATGGATTGATGAGATCCCCTCTGAGTCTTCTCTTCTCCAGACTAACCAGGCCCAGCTCCTCATCAGAGGGATGCTCCAGTCCCTTAATCTTTATGGCCTCCATTGGACTCTCTCCAGTAAGTCCCATCTTTCTTGAACTTGAAGACAGAACTGAACACAGATACGGCCTCCCCAGGGCAGAGCAGAGGGTAAGGATCACCTCCCTGACCTGCTGACCACACTCTTCCCAATGCCCCCAGGATCCCATTGTCCCTTCTGGCCCCAGGGCACACTGCTGGCTCATGGACCCCCTGGTCCTTCTCTGCAGAGCTGCTCTCCAGTAGGTCACCCCCAGCCTGTGCTGGTACCTGGGGTTATCCTTCCCCAGGTGCAGGACCTGCACGTGCCTCTGTTGAACCTCATTAGGTTTCTCTCCACCCAATTCTGCAGCCTGTCCAGGTCCCTCTGAATGGCAGCCCAGCCTTCAGGTGGGTCAGCCACTCCTCCACCTCTGTATCATCACCAAACCTGCTCAGGGTCCATTCTATCCCTTCATCCAGGTTGTGGTTAAATTGGGTTAGACTGGACCCAGTACTGATCCCTGGGGAATGCCACTGACTACAGGCCTCCAGCTGGATTCTGCTCTGCTCACAATCCTCTCAGCTCTGCCATTGAGCCAGTTCTTGATCCATCTCACTGTCCATTCATCCAACCCACATTTCCTGAGCTTATCCTCGGGAATGTTATGGGAGACAGTGTCAAAAACCTCGCTGAAGTTGAGGCAGACACCACCCACTGCTCTCCCCTCACCAACCCATCCTGCCGTGCCATCATAGAAGGCATCAGATTGGTCAGGCAGCATTTCCTCTTGGTGAATCCATGCTGACCACTCCCAATGACCTTCTTTACTTTTAGGTGCCTGGTGATGACCTCCAGAATGAGCTGTTCCATCACCGTTCCAGGGATGAAGGTGAGGCTGACTGGCCGTGAGTTTCCCAGATTCTCCTTTTTGCCCTTTCTGAAGACGGGAGTTAACACTGGCTTTTCTCCAACCACTGGGCACCTCTCATTCTCCAGGATTTTTAAGGATGATGGAGAGTGGCTTAGCAACAACCTCTGCCAGCTCCCTCAGCACCTGTGGGTGCATCCCACCACGTATTTATGGGTGTTCAGTCTGCCTGGCTGATCTCTCTCTCAACTCTCTGTGGCCAAGGCAAAGTTTTATTTTCTGCCTCCTTCATCTCTTACTTCCAAGGTCTGGGCTTCCTGAGGGCTGCCCTCAGCACTAAAGACTGAGGCAAAGCAGGCATTCAGTAATTTCACCTTCTCCGTGTCTTCTGTGCCCAGGACACCCACTGGATTCAGGAGCAGCCCCACATTTTCCCTAGTCTTCCTTTTGCTGCTGACGTACTTGGAGAAGCCCTTCTTGTTGTTCTTGATATCCCTTGCCAGACTCAATTCTAAGTGGACTGTGGCCTTCCTTATTGCATCCCTGCATACCCCAAAGATGTTCCTATAGACCTCTCATGTGCCTGTCCCTTTTTCCACATCCCATAAATTTCTTTCTTCCATTTGAGAATTGCTAGAACCTCCCTGCTCTTCCATGCAGGTCTCCTGCTCTCTTTGCTTGATTTCTTGATCATGGGGATACACTGATCCTGAGTTTGGATGCTTGAATATTGACCAGCTTTCTTGGGCCACCTTCCCTTCTAGAGCCCTATCCCATGGGATTCCTCTAAGTAGGTCTTTGGAGAGGTTGAATTGGCTGACTGGAAAATCAGGATTCTAGTCCTGCTACTGCTTTGCTTCCCCATGCAGGATCCTGAGTTTCACCATGACATGGGTCACTACAGCCAAGGCTTTCCCCGACCTTCCCATCTTCAACCAGTCCCTCCTAGTTTGGAAGTACAAGGCCCAGCAACACAACTGTCCTCCTTGGTTCCTCCAACACTTGTATCAAAAAGTTATTTTCAACGATCTGCAAGAACTTCTGGACTGTCTGTGCCAAGCTGTGTTGTCTTTCCAACAAATATCAGAGTGATTGAAGTCCCCCAGGACAGCCAGGACCTGTGACCATGAGGCAGCTGCCCATAGAAAACCTCATAAACTTCCTCCTCCTCAGAGGTGCCCTGTAGTAAATACCCACCACAGTGTCACCCGTACTTTCCCACAATCTGTAAAAATAATCCCACAGCAACTGACAAAGCCCTGTTTTCACACAGGTCCTCCTCTAACTCTGGAATGCAGCTGTGTTAGAAACAAAGGCAGCAAGATGCAACTGCTGAGAGCAGTTTGCAGCACAGCAACTCCCCAGACAGAGCCAGAGCCCACCTCGGCCAGCCCCGTGTCTGTGTTGGGGGGACAGCATTTGGCAGCTGAGGAACAGCCCCCCGGGCTCCCCCAGCCTGCTGGGAGCGGGGCGCAGCACAGGGTTGATGCCTCTTCCCTGAGCCATCAGGAGAAGGGGGAGCAGGAGAGGAAGAACAGGGCACAGAGCTGAAATTGCCCCAGACAGGGGAGTCGAGAGTGTGTGGCTGCCCTCAGGGCTGGCTGGAATAACCAGACCATCGGCTCTGCAGGGACAGGATGTGTGGAATGCAGCTTTCCTTCTGCTCACTCAAGGAACAGCCCGTCCCCACACCCCGGGGAGCAGCGGCCTCTGCACGGGGACAGGAGCCGCNCCTCAAAGTTTGGCTGAAATCAACTGAATTGTGAAGGAAAGATGGAGATTGTTACTGGGAAGAAAAGAAAGGAGGGACAGGCAGAGCTGTTGCATCAACCCTGTTCAGAGAACCAGGCTAAAACCCACAGAACATTCCCCAAAGTGCTCCTTTTTCACTAAGTGTTTCTTATGACATTTTTCTAACAAAAGTGTTCTGACTTTTCACTTAAAATTACACTTCCCTTAGAAAAAGTGCCCTAAAAAAGGTTAAATAACCCCTCAATAGCTGACATGCAACATGAAAATAAAAATGAGGAAAAGCGAAAAGGGTCATTAACACTTGTATTTAATTGCAAAAAGTAAAAACTTTTTTATTCTTCTTACATACAAATCTCATTTATTTACACACTTTACAGGCTTTTCCCAAGTATTTACAAAGTCTGCAATATATTAAATTAGGACCATCCATAAAATTCTGCATTAAGTGCATATTTACATTCTTTTTTTTCTAATCCACCACTGAATTTAGTGTTCAGCATTGAAACAGTCTTTATGCATATATAGCTTTACTTCCCAGCACCCCTGAGCCTTTAGAATGTGGCTCCCCTCCCCAAGACAAGGAGATAATGCTAAAAATAAATCACCTGCCATTTGTTTGAATCTCCAAAGCAAAGGGAAGTCCAGCATCTCCCTTGTCTAACTCAGCAGGACACTAAATCTGCCCTTTACAAGGAGGAGGTTCCTGAAGAGGAGGATATCGAGTTCTACCTATAAAATTTACCAAGAGGAGAAAGTTTGGTTTGCAGGAAGCAAAAGCTCTTTGTGCACCCACCGAAATGGCCTCACCCCAGGAAGTGTTCGCTTCTCTTGGGGACCACGGCGCTGAACGTGGACCTGGGACTGGGGTGTGTGGAGACTTCCCTCCTGGAGCAGCGTCTCCGAGGTGAACAAGGCGGTTTCAAGGCAGGAGGATCTCCTTTATGAGACACTGGTGTTTACAGAGCTCACAACTCTACCATGAGATGCTCTCCTGCTCCCCACCTCCTCCTCCTCCTGCTGCTGGAGCCCAGGAGGCCATGAGGGAAGAGAGGCGCTTTGATCCAGCCCAGACAAACCAGCTTCTCCTCCAGAACACTGCAAAAACAGGCCTGGTGGGAGAAGCTGAAGTCCGGAGACTCACGGGAAATCTGACTCAAAGCTCTCCAGGGCCTTGCAAAGGGACCCCTCGGGGGAATCAATGTGTGCAATAACAGTGGGCAGGGAAAAAAAGAAAAGGAACAAAGAAAGCAAAAAAAAGAATCAATAGAAACTGTCAGCTTGGCTCCCGTGGGGGCTGCTGATTTCCTGGTACTGAAGTAAATCATAATAATCCTTTCTCCTCCTTTCAGTTACCCTGAGTTCAGGACTGACTGACAGCACCGGTCAGTGACCCCTGCTTTGGGGAGCAGCTTTAAACCACGATCCTCCTGCCCAGCTGACAGGGACAGCCCGTCCTTCCAGCCTGGCAAGTGCAGAGGTGACGCCTCCTCACCTCTGCCCGCTGGGCTCGTGGGTAGTACCAATTTCTGGTGTGATTTCAGAGCAGCTTTGCAGCCTTGGGGATGTGGGGTGAGGAGGAATCAATCTCCCAGCTCACAGGCAACAAGCTCTGAAGCACACAAAGGGATTTTAAAATGTGTTGATTGGGAACCCCTGTGAGCTGGGCAGGGTGGGAGATTGTCCAAACCAGCACAGAGAGTGCAAAAGGGGAGCTGAGGTGAGGGAGACCACGGTGGGACACCCCCTCCGTGATTCACCTGATCATGGCTGTCACTGTGATACCTCAGTAGCTGCAGGAACAGCCCCGTTCCCCTCAGTTCCACCTGAGGAGGCCACTAGGACCACCAGGCTCTCTAGGGAAGTCCTGCAGCCTTTCCAGGAACTCTGTGAAGCTGGAGCTCTGGATGTGGAAGATGACCAGGGCTTAACTGCAGCTAAAGGTATCAAAACCTCCCTTTGGCCATCCCTGTTTTTCCAGTGTGGCCTCACCTCCGGGTTTCCCACCGTGGCTCCTCGCCCGCCCTGGGATGTGGAAGGTGTGAGCACCACTCCTCTGGCAGCTGGAGACAGGAGCTGCTCTGGAAGCCGTGCTGCAGACTGGGGCTCTGCACTCCAGCCAAAATCGGCTCTTTAACAGCAGGAGAACTGCCCTCCTGTTTTAGTTTAGCAGCTAATTCCTTACAGCTTTTGGAAGAGGAAGAGAAAATATACCAGAGAGCTTAAAAACAAATGATGTAAACTCCAAAGGGAGCGAGCTTGGGACATATGCAATGTATCGCTGAGGCAGAGCTGGAAACTTATGCAGAGCCCATAAAGTGCACTTGGAAGGCTGCTCTGCAAACAGGCCAGACTCACCAGCTCCTGTCCAACCAGCTGCAACTCTTCGAGGAAGGGAGAAGCACTATGTGAGAACACTTCTGCTAAACAGGCACAAACCTGCCCTTTCCTCCCCCTCCTCCCCGCAGTCCAAACAGCAACTGTAAATAGATCCATTTTCTCTGCTTCTTCCCGAAAGAACCAGACAGCCACAATGGCTTAAGTGCGACTCTCAAAATCCAGGCATTTCACAGACACTTGGGAATTGTCTCCACAGCTCTTTTACAAGTTACAGTCAAGGACACTTAGCAGTGACAGTGTCACCGAACCGCCGCAATCTCAGCAAGAATGGCTCCAGCAGCATCTCTGAGCAAATGCTTTACAAAAATGGGTCAGATACAAAACCAGTAAGAGGTGAAGTAACCTCGTCAGCCTTTGAATTCGATTTGAGAAGCTGCCAAAGTGTAAACAGCAACAGTCACTAATGAGACCCTAATTCTGCCATCACCAAACTCCCAAATTTCCATTAACTAAGAACCAGGCTCTTAGAGGAGGGAGAGGGGTGGTGTGTGTGTGTGTGTGTCTTGGCATGTACAAGATTGCATGTAGTGTCATGAGTGTAAAATACACTCCAAGCAGTGAGAATACTAATGGAAGTTCTATTAGTCCAATTCCCTTTAATATTTTGTAACTAATTCTATTAGTCCTTTTCTATCCTGAGAGAGCCAGACTCTCCCCCTTTGGTTCTACTAGATCTGGTGTGTGTCCAGCACCGAGGGCCATGCACAGACTGACACAGGTGCTGGGCTTGTTCTCATTGTTTTGACAGGAGAAAAATAAGGATTATGCATAGAAATGTTTGTAGTGTCAAGGCCTCAGACTAAATTCTTTGGAGCAGGGACTGTCCTCTGCCTTATCCTTGTACAGGAGCCAGACATGGTCATCCCACTTGGCAGCTTTTGTCAGCCCCTAATCAGATTAGCACAATGTTTGCTCCCATTTCCCTCAAAAACAAAGGCTGGACAGACATTTTCCCAATCTGTCATTTCACACGTACCTAAAATATTTACAGAGAAAAAGGCTCTTGCTCCTGAGAACAGAGTTAACTCGCTGTCAACCAAAACCCCGCCCAACTCCATATTAACAAGCGTGAGAGTATGTCCTGAACTCCAGCCCCGGCCTATGAGTTCAGCCTGACACATCTGTAAATGATCTTCAGCAGTGGGATCAGACCCAAAGGATCAGACTTGGAAGGGACCGAAGCATCTGCAGCCTGCAAACACCGAACCCGAGCCTCACTCAGGGCACTGGAGACAGCACTGCTCCAGCAGCAGGAAACACGCAAAGGCAGCTTGGAAAGGACCCAGGAAAAACCAACGTTCATTCTGAAGACACAGTTCCAGGTCCGGAAGGAGTCAATGCAAAAATATGCCAGGGAAGAGGGAGCTTTCAGGTGCTCCCAGAGGTACTGTGGGCTGGGAACGCAGGCAGTGCCTCCAAAAACAAGGAGCAGCTGAGAACGGCTGTGCAGCCCTTGGTGTCTGAGGTGAAAGTTGGACAGAGCTGCTCTGCTCCCAGCCCCAGCTCCATCCAGAACTCCTGCACTGCCAGCACCACTAACATGTGTGTTGGTGTTTTTGCAGGAAAGGAAGTGGAGGTGAAGAAAAGCACAATTACCATTTGACTCACTCACAACCTGTTGACAGAGAGCTGCAGAAGGGTGATCACAACACAGAGAGGCCTGAAGAGATTCTTTCGGTACAAGATGGATGCAGTGGGTGAGAGTTTCTGCCCTCAGGCTCAAGGCTCTCCCCAGCCCGGGAGCAGGAGCCAAGATCAGCTCTGCAGGGCTCACACAGCTGCGGACGTGAGGGAGAGCTGGGACACATCACCAATTCATTCCCTTTATAGAACTGGCCTGAGTACACAGGCTCAAAGCTTCCTCCTCAGGAGGAATGAACACAGAAATGTCACACACCCCATCCACTCCCAAACCCCCCAGGAAGTTTCAGAAGTGCCATAATCCACAAAGAACACAAGGTGAATCTCATCCTGAGAAATCCATCTGCTGCTCCTGGAAAAAAAACCCTTTGCTGCAAACCCAGGGCTTACCTGAGGGGACAGGGAGGGTCATAAATAGCTTGAGCTTCTCCCAAAATACATTTGAGGAAAGGCAAAGAATTACCTCAAGGGTCAGGAAAATAGTCATTTTTAAACACTGTAAACATGCAGGGTGGCAAAGCTGCCTGCCCCAGTTGCCCCGGCTCGCTCCTCGCAAGACGTTGCCTTGGCTTCAAAGCTGAAAGTCTTCTTGTCCTGGGAACAGCTCTGTTTTCCCACCCCAACATCCTTAGCTGGCAGCTCCATCACAAATCACCGCTGGCGCTGTTCCTCTGGCCGTGAAGCTCATTGTCCAGTGATCTGTGCTGGCATAACCTTGGGAAGAGGCAATGGAGAGGCTCTGTTAGATGAGTCCACCCTTAATGAGTGCTCCCATTTCCCACGAAGGGAGGCGATCGTGCTGGAGCTCTCTGGAAAGACACTTCCCTCAGAGGGCACTGGGTTTGTAATACTCATTGTGTACCCACACTGCTCAGCTTTGAGCGTCTCCTGGTATCCCAGTGTTGGTGTTCCAGGGCACAAACTCCCAGTCCAGAAGGATCCCTCCCTGTGGTGTGACAAGCAGGCACGCACCAATCTGCCGGTGACAATGGCACACACCAGTCTGCCAGTGACAATGGCACACACCACCACCCCAGGTGTCAGAGAAGACCCAGCTGGAAGGAGTCTCCTGATTCCAAGGGCTCTCCCAGTCCCTGCACACCACAGCTCTGGTACTCACCCAAATCCCCAGCTTCCAGCTCCACCTTGAACATCTCACAGTGTCCTCTGCACGTGCCCAGAGGTGCAACAGTCAGGGTGAGCTGCCCACTCCCAACAGCGAAGAGGCTGTGCAGGCTGTAGCTCTAGGATAAGAGGAGAGGACTTCAAAAGCCTGGCCAGGTTTCCTTGGCGCTGTCTGCCCAAAGCAGGGACAAGTCACTGCCCTGCAGGCAGGTGGGACAGAGCAAACAACACCTTTGCTGCTCCCCTAGTTACCAGCAGATCACAGAATCACAGCTGAGGTCAGCTGCATGCAAGGGTTCTCCTCTCCTCCAAGGCAAGGCAGGCCCTGCACATCCCCAAAACTCAGGAAAACACAGAGGAGGAGATCAGGCCAGAGGCCTGAAGTGTCTCAGAATGAGTGAGAGTCACCGCCAGGAACAGATCCTAAAATGCAACTCTTAAATGAATTCTGCCTAACTATGCACAAAAAGACCTCACCCAGCTAGAGAGCAAGGCCAGACACAAACGTGAATGGAGCTGGGACCCCACACAGACATCCCTGCCCATGGCAAGGGGTGTTGGAATGAGATCATCTTTAAAGTCCCTTCCAACCCAAACCATTCTGGGATTTATCCTCTGATTCTGTGACATCTCCAACTGCCAAGGGAGATGGGCACAGGGTATCTCCTGCCCCAGACTAGACAACTGCTGGGAGGCACAGCCACCCTGAGACGCCACTTTACACAGGGATGGACAGAACTGATACAACCCCAAATGCGCCTTTTCAGGATTGTATCAGCTAAAAATGCCCTGCAAATGCCACAAAAACTCAGAGCTGCTGAGAGGCAACTTACAGACAGGAAAAGAATGTCTCTGGAATTAATTTCTCACCTTATTCCCCAAATCTGGCTGGCGGATGAGGAAGCAGCTCTCCAGGGACACTGTCTTGGGGAAGGACAGCAAAGAGGAAGTGGGGAAAAATTCCTGCAGGATCCGAGATTTATTCACAGACTTGTTCCTAAACAAATCAACCCATATTAAAGAACCATTATACAATGATAATGTTTGCATTTAAAAGCTACTTTCCAGATAAAATTCTTCTCAAACATTCATGCTTGATAAACAGCATGACAGACCAGCCCTGAGAGCCAGGAGCAAAATTCAACCTCAGCCTCTCAACGTGTGCTCCTTCCCACTTTCCTCTGGGCTCCCGCACCAGGACCATGTAAAGAGGGAACAAACAGATCCTAATGGATGCCTAAACTTCATTTCCCTGCCCTTTTCCCTTAAAATGATCCAAGTCATTGACCAGATCCATTAATTACAGAAGATGCACAGAGGTGGCATCGTACACAACTGTAACTGAAACCACATGGCAAGGCAGGGGGGATCCAAGGCTCTTCTCTAGACCAGGAAATGTAACTGGGAAAGGCCAGGTGGGGCTTGTTATTTTTACAGCCCTGTCTAGGGGCCTGACATGATTAATTCTTCTGTATCCTGACCATCCCTCTACCAGTGCTTGCCCTGAGACCTTAGAGAGCTCTGAGTTGTTCACACTAAAGGCTTTGGCAAAGAGCTTTTGGTTAACAGGGGCAGGATTAGGGCTGGCCACATTTTCTGCACAAGACCAAACACAAACTGCAGGATTCTTTGACTTTCCATTACTTCTCAGTGTTTGCAGAGTCATGGCATCTCTTCTCAGTCAGCACCAGTGGTGGAGGATTCCCACTGAGCAGACAGAGAGATAGAAATGTGAACCAGTTGCCTCAGGTGATCAGATCACAGCCCAGACGCTGAAGAATAGGACCAGGCAGTCACTGGGGTAATTTTATCTTGTCAGGGCAGCAATACCTGGAGACCAAGCCACAACTCTCCATTTTCAGGGCAGAAGTCTTGTCCTCGGAACAAATCAGTGCCAGCAAGCAGAAGCAGCCTGTAACCCACTCCTGTTCTCCTTCCCTCCAGTTTAAGTGCAACTTGCAGGCACCGGTGGTTCACACACGCAGAGCCTGAGCACCCCTGCAGAAAGGATGTGTCCATCCATCACATGTTTTGTCTGACTCACCAGGGAAAGAAAAATGGGCAGCTCCACAATTCAGCTGAATTTTCTTCTATTATAACCTCTGCCAGGTCTGGATCCTGGGACTGAAAATGCTTCAGTTCTTCATAGGAGAGATGCTGCCCTGTCTTAAAGAACATGAAACAAAGATAAAAACTGTGCCCCCAGGGTTGCCCCCTGCTCCCATTTCCCTCCCACTAGAAAACATCCAAGAGCAACAGCCACGTGGATTGCTAAGTGTCCAAATACAATGATCATTAGTCACAGAAACAATGCAGAGAGCTCTCTCCTCCCAGATCTTTACACTGGGGTGAAATGTCCTCTTAGACACATGTCCTGAATGAGCAGTTTGAGTTCATGGGTGAAAATACTGGGCAGGGGTTTTGAGCTCGTGTTGTTCAAGAGCTTGGACTCATCACCCAGCCTCACAAATCCCTGCATTACCTTGAATAGAAAAGGCTGATGCCTCTGGAGCTTTTCTGATAGCTCTCTGAAGTCTGTCACTATCTGAAGGCTTTTCACAGCAGAACAGACTGTGCAGTTTGCAGGAAGTGCGGAAGTGTTCTGTCTGCAACCTGCTGCCCACCAGTCCTGGCATTCTGGGGAAGAAACAAGGGAACCCTGTTTAGTAAGACCAAAAATGGAATGGAAGGGAGACAAATTCAATGATAAACTCATTATCCCTAACATGAAACACTGAGATTTCTTACAGTTTCTGATTTCTTATAGCTCTGATTTCTAACTCAAAAAGAAGAAGCTTCACCAGGCACAGAACTGGAGGGAATGTTTCCAGCACATTTCCGAGATACAGCTAAAGGCTGTGAGGAATGGAAGAGCTTAAGGAAATTCCACTTCTCTGAACATGAGCACACAGGCTCAGCTACCCTTCCATGATCAACAGAAGGATGGCAACCATCATATGTCGTGTAATTAAACTGAAACAAGTCCATAAGCAAAAGAGCAACCCAAAAGTGTTATCAAGGAGATAACACCCAGTAAACAAAAAGAGATCCAGGTTGGAAAGAGTAACTCCCACACGGTTAGCACTGGTGTCATGAACCCTGCTAGGACATAACTGAAATCACCACCCTCCCCTTTACCACTGTGTTAATTAAGAAATACTTTGTCCCAGGCAATGGCTGCCCAGTCTCTGATATGCAGAAGATGCTGGAGAAATGTCAGATTTCACCAAGACATGGTGCTGCTGTTTTCATTCATACCATGCATTGACTTGAAGATGAAATGGGGAGAAAAGTCCCAGCATCCACAAACCCTGGACCACAGCCACATCCATTTTAAATTCCAAAAATCGTTGTTACACCACAATCAGCTGAACTGGCCTACAATGAACACTGCATATGTTTACATCTTCCAAAATTCAATTTTTACATGAAAGCACAACTTGATGCCTATATCTGGCCTCCCTCCTTCAACTTAACAGCTCTCCCAAAAAAACATTAAGAGAAGGGACTTGGTGCAGCAGGGAATGAGCAGGACAATGCTGAACACCCCATGCATTTCAATGCTAAAGGATCTGCAGAGCAGCCACCACACTGAAAGGGTGTGGCTCTAATTTACAGAAACACAGAACCACACAAAGATCAAATTCCAACTCCTGGCCCTGCACAGACACATCCCTAAATCCCACCCTGTGCCTGAGAGCAGTGTCCAAACGCTCCTGGAGCTCTGGCAGCCTCGGGGCCGTGCCCATTCCCCGGGGAGCCTGGGCAGGGCCCAACACCCTCTGGGGGAAGAACCTTTCCTGATATCCAGTCTAAATGCCCCCAACACGAATTTTATATTTGGAGATACAGCAGCAGGTTGTGAGAAATGGGAGAGCTTAATGGAAATTCCATTTCAAACACAGACTTTGTGACAGTGACAGCCCTGGTTCTGCAGCCTTAATCCAACAGGAGAGGCTTAACTCGGGCAGTGGCAGCAAACCCATCCCAGGCCTGATCTGTCAGGGCGGGTCAGGAAAAACCCAAGGCCTGGGACACATCTCACGTGAAACATCCAGGGATCTGTCCTCACAACAGGCCCACCCTGGCAGCACATGTCAAAACAGCTCCAAAGTCTCCTGGACATCTCTGCAGGTAAACTCAGGAAACAGAGGGGATGGCAAAGGGGAGAAAGAAGAGTGAAGTCTGGCTGAAAAATCAAGTTGGGAAACATGGATGCACAGCAGCTTTTCGGGGGAAAAACCACCACGCACAACCTGCCTGTCACTGCCACCACGGTTTCCAGCCACATTCACGCTCCTGCACAGGGCTAAGAAGGGATGAACAGCACTTCACAGCAGCACAGGGCTAAGAAGGGATGAACAGCACTTCACAGCAGAGCTCTTGTTTTATTTTCCCCTCTGACATCTGCAACGGGCCACGAGGAACGTTACAGAGGATTTATGTTCATTGGGACATAACAACAAGGAGCAGACTGGGATTCATTTTGCTTCTTTTTTGCTGAGTATTTCCACCTCCCAAATGCTGCATTTCCCACCCTACTGCTGGGATATGGACTGAAAGGGATCAGGATATAATTCCTAGTCTTTCTGGAAGACGCATCTACACTGCTTTCAGGGAAGGGGCAAAAAAGGCAAAACAAAGTGTAAAATCCTTCTTGCAAGCAGAAGTCCCACTCCCATGAGAAACTGCTCCGACGTACTTTCCCTCCCTGCTCACAAGAGAAAAAAGAAAATCTTTGTTCCACTGCCTGTAGAAAGCTTCAATTTTACAACAACAAAAAAACTCAACTCACAAAAAACAGCTGGTCAGTGACAGGAAACAAAAGGCTGAAAGATCTCACCAGAGAAAGGGCAGTCGCCGCAAAGAGAACAAGAAAACATCTCTATGGTCTGTCATCAGACGGGGCGTAGCAAGACTGTAATTTCTCTCTGGGCAGAACTCAGAAACCTCATCCCTAAGCATTAAGCACAGTTGTCCCCAAATTTTCCCTCTGGGCTCAGGGCAGTACCCCACGGAACAGGATGCTAATCAGCTTGACAGTACAGAGCTTGATTCCTCTTTTGAGCCAAGCTGGGATATTTGCATTCTCAATTGCTTGATTCAGGAGGTGATTTCTTTTCCCCATGAATAACCAGAGCAGAGCACTGGTTGAGATGCATTTCAAATGCTGCAAGTGGGGTTGTGGGATTTTTTTTTTCCTAGTAATTAATCTTTTAGATTTATTGTGGAGGGTGTTAGTCTGTGCACCAGCATGCGTGTGACTGGCATGACAAGTACGGGCAGCGCCTGCCCTTCCCAGGGAGGGCGGGAGGGGAGATGGTGCACAGAGGAGCCAACTGCCACAGGGGACCAGGGCAGGATTTTACCCAGGATGCTGATTTTCTCTCCTTACCCTCCCTGCATTCCTTTTACATTATCACCCTGTCTGCCCAGACACCCTGGGGATTGTTCCGGTGGAAGTCGAGCGCGCTGTCTGTGCACACACACGGCTGCTCGGGGATGCAAATGGAAGATGCTCTTTTCATCCCAGCACAACCCTCACACCATGGTCCCATCCACTCCCATCCAAACGCTGAAGTGCTGGGCGTGGGCAATTATCCCTGTGGAGCTGGAGTGCAGGAGAGCAGCTGTAGCAGTGACACATCCAGCTATCTATTACACGACAGAAGTGTGGCCAACTTCTCTCTGCTTTCTCACCCTTTTTTGAGGGGCAGCCTTCAGTTTGTTTAACAGAACTTCAGTTCCCCATCGGCCATAACCACCTAATATTTCCTTTTATGTGTTATTATTTCTCCAGAACAAGAGTTGTCTTCTCCCCTGTGTCAAGAGAGCTCCTAGCAGAGCCAGGGCTGGGACTTCCAGCTGCTAACACAGCACAGACCAAGAGATAATAACCTTCCCTTAAAACACATCTATGATTAACGCTGCAAGGAGTTTATGACTCTACTTTCCACTATGCAGAAAAATAATTTTCAAGTCACCATCAATTTAAAATGAGTACCCCGCCCTTCTTGGCTGTTTTCACAGAGGATCTCCCAAATATTTGGCTGCCCCCAGCACTAGAGAGGGGTGTGTGTGCACAGCCCCAGAGATGCTGGGTGTGGATGATCAGATTGGAAGCTCAGAGGTTCCTGAGAAGACCTGGCCCTGCTTCTGCCCATTGCAGCAAAGCAAATTAACTTATGGAAACTTGCCCACATGGATCTGAGAGCAGGATCTCAGCGAACCCCGCTCTCTTTAGGGACCATATGGAGGGCGCAGGATCTATCTGCCAGTGCAGGAGGTTCAAAGGGAACCCTCTAGGAGGGGGAACTTTTGTTCCTGCAGGATACAGAGCCAAGGACTGCTCCTGACCCTAACAAAGTGTTGAAAACACAAAACCTCCTGCTTGCAGCACTGCAGGTGCAGAGGCAGTTTGCTGGCTCCCCACCAAGCTGGTTTGCTCCCTAGAACTCAGGGCTGCAAGGCTGAAGCAATTACCAGCAGGCAAGTGCCAGCCAGGTCTGCACAGGGAAGTCTGGTCCCAGGGAAAACCCCCCAGGACTTCACAGCCCCCCCAGGTATTATCTCTGTAGGGGCTGTTGCTGCCATCACCCACAGTAACTGGAAAGAAGCTCCCCAGACGACTGGCTAATGCACTGAGCAGCTCCACAACCTGCAAAGGCTGGTTCCAAATCCCAGATTCCTCTTCCTGAGAAGGAAACTATTCCCCAGACCCACCACATACTTCACTGGGGCCAGTCCTAAGAATATTCAAGCAACTTCAGCAAGCATCAGATGAACTCAGGGCTCCCAAGAATGGCTGTGCACTGAATACTCCCCAGACATTTCTTTGTCCTTTCTTGTAGGTCTGTTGTACAAACCTGGGTGTTCCATTAAAAGGGGATTCTGCCCCTCTGCCCCGCTCAGGTGAGACCCCACCTGCAGAGCTGCCTCCACTCTGGGACCCTAGCACCGGAAGGACGTGGAGCTGCTGGAGTGAGTCCCAACAAAGCCACAGAAATGTTTCAAGGGCTGGAGGCCCTCTGCTCTGGAACCAGGCTGGGAGAGCTGGGGTTGTTCATCTGGAGAGGAAGAGGCTCTGGGGATGCCTTAGAGCCCCTTCCAGTGCCTAACGGGGCTCCAAGAGAGCCAGAGAGGGATTTGGGACAAGGCCTGGAGTGTCAGGACAAGAGAGAATGGCTTCCCACTGCCAGAGGGCAGGGTTAGGTGGGATACTGGGAAGGAATTCTTCCCTGTGAGGGTGGTGAGGCCCTGGCACAGGTTCCCAGAGCAGCTGTGGCTGCCCTGTCTCTGGAAGTGTCCAAGGCCAGGCTGGAAAGAGCTTGGAGCAACCTGGGATAGTGGAAGGTGTCCCTGCCCATGGCAGGGGGTGAAGCACAATGAATTTTAAGGTCCCTTCCAACCCAAACCATTCCATGATTCTATGATGAAGATCCCTCAGTGCTCTGATGTCCAATTACTACCAACCCACAGAGGGATTAGGGCTGCAGCTCCCCCCACACTTGGAAATATCCAGCTTCCAGATGCTGGGTGTTACAGTGCTGTTTTCTGTTATTTTAAGGGCAGGGATTTGCAAGGTCTAGCTCTTAACCTTAGAGTGAAGCTGCAGCTCATAATCTCCTGTTATTGCTTCGACAGCCAAAGAATGTTCAGGCCAGGTAGTTCTTACTCCTGTGACCAGCCACGTGCTGCCTTGGGACCCCTGCAGACTCACAGATACTCCTTGAGTAAATAGCTTGTAACTTGTGCTATGCCACTGCAACAGGATATACTATATTCTTATTACCACACTCCCTTTCCCGGATTTTATAGAAAGATAAAACAGTATTTTTAAAACTCTGAGCAACTGAGGCATCAATTCATGATCACAATCTATGACATAGGTAAATCCCATCACTCTTACTTTACAGATGTAGAAATTCCAAGCTCTGTAGTCACCAGGTGGCACAGTTTGGAAGAGGCATTTGGAACACTTCATTGCACAAGCGATGTTTCCCAAACTCCCATCTTGCTGAAATTCTTCACTAGACTAAAAATTAATCTGATAATTTATAATGTCATGTCAAAGTCAGACTAAACTGATGGGTTCTTAAGTCAGTCAGGCAGGAAACATAAGGATTATTAATTACAGCCTGCAAGTCCTGATTAAGGACTGCATCACAGTGGGGTTTTAAATATATACTACAAAGAGTGTCCCTGTTCAGCACAAGGTCCTCACCCCTCCCTCATATTGACCTTTATTGTAGCTCTGGGTATACTGAATAAATTTATGCCACGAGAAGAAAGTACCTCCCAGTTTGGTTCACAGCATTTTTAGGAACAGCTAGGAACAAAATAAGAGCTACAAAAAACCCATCAAGAATCCCTTTATTGTTGTTCTGAGCAGAAGTCAACAGCTTGAAGAACTACTCGTTCATCTCACTAATGGGTAACGGCTGCTCCACCAGCCCAGGGATCATTAGTCAACCTCGAGCAAAGCACGAAAATGATTTTGATCCAACCAGACATTGTGAAATCAAGTCTGCTGAGCCGAGCCCAAGAGGAATTCACAGTCCACTGGGGCAAAAGAGCCTTATTTCCATTATTTCCAGGAGAAATCTGCACCTACCAGTCTCGAAAATGTAAGACAGGGACCAAGCTGTCAGGAAAGCATCCAAAGTCCACTCCAGCTGCACCTCTGGTTACCTGCCCCAGCGACAGCTTGTGCTGCACCAGCAATCTGCCTCAGAGGAACAGCTTTGGAAACAAATCCCTCCCAGCTGCTGTCACCTGCCTGATGGTGGCCTCGGCCTGTAAAAGGCTTGACATGTCTGTGTCACAAGTGCACAGAGGGCTCTGCCAGGCTGCTAAATGCCTCTGCAAGAGGCCACCTATGGCAAACACTCTTCCCAGGGAAGCGAATCCAAAGTAAGGATTCACTCACTCTACAAATGAGGAAACAAGAAATTTTGGAGGTGTCACAATATAGAAGTAAAAGGAAGAGTATTTCGTGTTCCAGCACCACAGTGGTTTGGGGTTATTTTACTGCCAGCAAACCCAAATAAACAGTCCACTGGCTGAACCAAGGCCAAAGCAACAGAGTATGAGCAGCTTGGCACCACCCTGCCCTGCAAAGTCAGCCGTTTTTTTCCCCTTTGAACGAGCCAACACGTGTCTGCTGGTTGCTCTCAGGTTATATCATAAAAGAGTTGTTTACACACACAAAATATCAGATAAACTTGCAGCTGTGCAGTGATGGGAGGGAGCCCTGCACATGCTGTGACCTACAACCACCTCCAAATGCTCCAGCCCCCAAAGCAGGTGCACAAGAACATGCACGAAAACAAGAGCAAAAACCAGCTCAACTTTGCTTAGGAAAAAAAAAAGTAACATCCTTTGAGAGCAAGAGAAGAGGCAACAAGTTAGAAATCAGATCCTGCCTTACCTCCCAGGCAGCCTTATTGTGCAACCCTTCATTCCGAGCAGGCCCATGCTCCTTGGGCTCAGGAACCCCTGAGCCCCGCAGGTCAGACACAGCGTGGGCTGCAAAGCCCACGGGGAAAGGCTGGAGGAACACCTGGGTGCTGAGCCCACAGGGAAGGGCTGGAGGAACATCTGGGTGCTGAGCCCACAGGGAAAGGCTGGAGGAACATCTGGGTGCTGAACCCACAGGGAAAGGCTGGAGGAACATCTGGGTGCTGAGCCCACGGGGAAAGGCTGGAGGAACACCTGGGTGCTGAGCCCACAGGGAAAGGCTGGAGGAACACCTGGGTGCTGAGCCCACAGGGAAAGGCTGGATGAGGGCCTGGGTGCTGAGCCCACAGGGAAAGGCTCAGTGAGGGCCTGGGTGCCCACGCTGCTCTCATGAAGCAGAAAGTCCTCATGCAAGGCAGGCATGCTGGATGCTCCCCTTCTGCACAGAGCTGTGCCAAGGACAAACACACGCCAAGGCTGGAGTGAGAGAAGCAGAGGGAAAAGTGTTTTGCCTGCAAAGGGTTAAGATCAGAGAGGAGACAGAAGCTGGCCAAGTGCCAAGGAAAGCCTCCGGCTAAACCCAAGGTGGGCCAGCCAAGAGGCAGAGGCTGCTGCCCTCTCCCAGTAACCAGCTGCTGTCCTCCCCCAGTAACCCAGCCTGCTGTGACCCGTCCCCACAAATAGCTCTGGCACCCAGCAGGCTTCAGTAACACAGTGACAGGCCATTTACAAGGTGTTGCTAAACACTGCTCCTCCAGCTGGGCTCCTTTCTCCACAATGATTACATATAAACCCGTAAACATGATTTTAGCCCTACTGGTCTAGGCAAAAAGGGGTATTTAACACTTCTTCTCCAAGCTGGGGGTAACTTGCACAGGATCTCTTTTCCAGCACTGAGATCCATGTGTGCTTTTGTCTGATTTCAGGTGTCCTGAGCAGTTACTGACCCAGCTGATTCTGGGCTGTGCAGGATGAGAGTGGCCAGGACCAAGTGTCATTATTTAAATCAAAGCTTGAGCTCATTACAGCCTCTGCTACCAGTACAATGTGCAAATTGTCACATTGTTGGGTCACAGCCTGTTCCCCACTGACAGACATGCTCTGCTGAGGTTTTTGAGCTGCAAGGACTGAACTTACCATGGGCAGACACACGGGTTAATGTGAGAGCAGCTTAATGCTCTGCTCATCACATCATTGCGTGGCTGGCAGGGAGCAGGTACCAACCAGCTGACATCAAAAATCGTATTTAGATATTAACAAAGCTATAGGGATGACACAGTTGTGAAGGGAAGAAAAATCAGGTAGAGTGACCACCACTGCGGTTTTAAAATTTCTGTTAAAAGAATAGCAAACCCCTTTTCATTTGGCTTTACTGCAGACTTTGAGAGCCCATATATTGCTTCCTAATGCTTGTAGGGGAGAGGGAAGCAGTCATACCCCTATTTCGCACCCTGTTTCAGAGAAGTGAAACACAGAGGGAACTGTCCACCCCAGCCTACGTCAGAAATTAATCCAGCATGCACAGGTCCTACTTTTTCCCTGGAACAGCATTAGATAGCCTTGAGTTAATCCACGTGCCCATCAAAATACACTGTGTTCCTTACTGCAGGTAGACCCAGAGGTCTGCCAGCCCACTGCCTCTGTGGGGTTATAAATGAAGGGCTGACGTGCCAAGAGCCGCAGGCCCGGAGCAGCCAACGTGACCCAGCACTGGGGCTTTCACAAGCCCTGCATAAACACCAGCTCATGAAGAGCAAATGCAAACCACATTTCCACAGACCTTTTGCCCAACCACAAGGACCTTGCCCTGGGAAAACAGCTGGAAGAGAGGCAAAGACCCAAGGGTCTTAGAGTCAGCTATCAAGGAACAAAGGGTGGGAACATTAGGTTTAATATGGGAATTGATCTGGGGGAAAAAGTCAGCAAGCAAGAGAGCACAGAGACAGGCAAAAAGGAAATTTACTTTGGACTCGATCCTATAAACAATGCAAGAGAGTTTTGTGGATGCTGCTCCTCACCTCGGCTGCTCAAAGGTCCACCCACAGCCACTGACAGACAGGCAGCCCTTGTCACCCACAGCACAGCTCTTGCGTGGAAGGGACAAGGATGGAGGGCAGGTCACCATGAGCAGGAGGGAGAGGGGAGCACATCCTGCACCCTTGCTCCTCCCAAAGCCTCACCACTACTCTGACTGGAGCTCTTGGATCTCGGGGGAAACCCAGCAACTGAGCTGCCCTTGTTCTGCAACACAAACCTGCCTGCTCAGCCCACACCTCCCAGGGGACCAGGCTCCAACCTCAACCCCGGACACAGGAAAACTGCGCCACAGCTCAGGAGGGACAGCACAGCCCAGGCTGCCCCTGCCTGCCCAGGCACAGAGGAAGGAGCTGGACCACCCGTGCGCCCACACTGGGCTGGGCCATGTCCACATCACGGCAATGCCTGCCAGCACTGCCGGTGGGCCACGGCAGCCTCCAGCTGACAACAGGTGGCTTCCAAGAGGAACAGCCCGAGCTGGCTCTGAACTGGCGCCCGAGCACAGAAAGCTCCAAGCTCCATCCTCAGCCCCCTCAAAATTTTCTTCTACCAGGACCTACGTAGGGAAAGGAAGAGGAGTCTGTATGTCATTCATTAGTGGTTTTGTCTGCTGCTCAGGCACAGTGCAAACATCCCTTCTAGAGAGAGGAGACTCAGAGGGGATCTCATTAACGCATATAAATATCTCCAAGGCATGCCAACAGGATGTGCCAGACTTTTCCATGGTGCCCAGCAAGAGGACAAGGAGCAATGGCCACAAACTAAAACACAAGAAGTTCCACCTCAACATGAGGAAGAACTTCTTTCCATGGAGGGTGGCAGAGCACCAGAACAGCTGCCCAGGGAGGTCGTGTCTCCCCCTCTGTACACATTCCAAACCCACCTGTTCCAGGTGACCCTGCCTTGGCAGCAGGGTTGGGCTGGGTGATTTGCAGAGGTCCCTTCCAACCCGAACTATTCTGGGATTCTGTGATCAGAGAACACCAGACCTGCCTGCAAGACCACCTGGACTTACACTCTCATCAGCAAACAGGACAAGATGCAGCTTTACCCCTTCCCTTCAGCAGAGCACAAGGCCAAAACTGGGGGCAAAATAATACAACACACACAAAGCAGGGCTGAAAGGGCTTGGGAGAGCACTCAGCCCCAAGCCATGGAACTCTCTCTTCCAGATCCCTGCTGGATGGCTCCACCAGTGTCCTCTCAGCAGCAAGCTGCGATGGTGACACCAGTGTCACTGGGACAGTGTCGGTGGCCGCAGCTGCCTGCTGGGAAGCCAGGACATGAGGGATTCCCACAGGAACCCAGCCAAGGTTCAGGCTGGGTGCTGCACTCTGCCATTCAAATAGCCAGGGTCTTGTCCAGTTCCTTTTGCCGAGGCAGGATCAAAGTCACTCCAGCCAACCCCAGTCAATCTGTTAATTGAGACACGCTGTGGCTTCCACCACAACCTAATACTGTGGAAAGAGAGCAGGAACTGCCTCCCCACTCTCCTCTTTTCCCCAGAACTGGATTGCTGCCCACCCTATTGCTCATCGCTTCTGAAGACTTACAGGACTCATGAAGGCATGAGGGATTTTATGTGCATTTAAATAACAACACCGCACCCTTCCTCTCCATCCATCCTTCCCTTCTCCCCTCTTCTTTCGGATGTTTCCCCATCTCCTCATCATTCAGCTGGTTTTTCCAAAGGTAGGCTAGAACTCCACCTGCTCTCCTTATCTTCACAAGATACTCATGGTTTCAGGCAGCCCTTGTCCTACAAACCTTTTGCTGTGCCAAGGAACCCCCCTGGGCTCTTCTCATCCAAAGGGACCCTGTGGCATCTGAAGGAAGAACCCTGGACAAAATCTGACTGAACAAATACAATAAAATCCCAGACTGGTTTGGGTTGGAAGGGACCACAAAAATTCATCTTGCTTCACCCCCTGCCATGGGCAGGGACAACTTCCACTATCCCAGGGTGCTCCAAGCCCGGTCCAGCTTGGCCTTAAACACTTGCAGGGACGGGGCAGCCACAGCTTCTCTGGGCAACCTGTGCAAGTCTCCCCACCCTCACAGGGAAGAATTTCTTTCTTATATCCAACCTGCCCTTCTTCAAATTTAGGCTATTCCCCCTCGTGTCACTCCTGGCCCTTGTGAAAAGTGAAATGAGCATTAAAATTCCCACTGGATTCCATCTCAATACAGGAGCAGGGGGGTGTTCACCCGTGGAAAAGCTGGAATGCAGTAGATAAGCAGGCTCCTAACTCAAGTGCTTATCAGAGCCATCTCCTCACCTTTGTTTTTCACTCCCAGAGAGATCCTGATGTATAAGGAAGAAGAGGAACAATGGGGGATACCCTGTCCCACCCACACAAATTGGAGTCAACAGAAATCCCATGTCAGCGCCATCGGAAAAGAGGGGGAGAGAGAATGCAGAATGGTGCTGGCATTTCAGGGAGCCCTTTTTAGCTCTGGCAGGAAGGTCAGAGCCAACACAGACAACTCCAGCACAATGAGGTGCCCAAGCTAAATATAAACCTGACGAGGGCACAGCTACAGGAGTTTGTTTTTACAGTGAGCCGCCAGACCATCAACATTGTGCCACATTCCTGCTCAAAATAATTCACAGCTTTATCATCACTGACAGTCTTTGTGTTTGAGCAGAGGCAGAGCCCAGGCTTGCACCCACCTGCCAGTCTAAGTTAGTGAAATGATTAACCGAGAATGAGAAATAGACAGATTTTTCCATTTCTATTATGCCATTCTAGGAAAATCTACAATGTTCCTCCCCTATGATGGGATCACCTCACGGGGAGCCCTTATCTGACTTCCTCACACACACATACTGCCCTTAATGTCACGTAACCACGACAGCACTCAATCCCCCAGGCCGTTCCCAATATGCCACTTGGCAAAAACTCCTTTTCCTTAAACGAGGCCACAAGTTGAGGTTTTTACACTTTGCTCATGGATATCAAGATTTGGTAGAGACACTGGTTTTGCCTTACTCAGAAAAAACAAGAAAAGGTGACATTTCCCCAGGAGAGCTATCTCAGTTCTAGTTCTCAGAAGTGCAAAGATTTCTAAAGGAAAGGGAACTCTTGTGGAAGAAAGACCCAAGGTGTTAAAAGCAAGGAAAAGAGAATGTGCAAGAACAAAATTATCAAGTTAGAGATAGAATATGCTTCAGTCCCAGTGAAGCTAGAATTCAGGATGCTATTTTTAAGCACAGTGGTAGGAAAAGAGAAAAGCATGATGCCAAGCCAGCAGCACATTTGTGGTGCCCTGGAGACGCTCGACTGACTCGCGTGGCTGGTATTTAAGTTGGTATTTCTTGCTAGGCTTATGTTACAGCAGGGAAATCATTTCCTTACTCTCCAACATGTACTTCTTGGCAATGGGCAGGGACAGCAGCCGGATGTGCCCAACGAGGGAGCCCCAGGCCTGGGCTCTGGAGAGCGGCGCTTCGGGCGGCAGCGGGTTGTAGGGCTGGATCACCAGGTAAACAGTCAGCAACACCAAGCCCAGGGTGAGCAGACCCTGCGAGGGAAAACAGGCACGGAGTTAATCACACTGCAGGGAGCTGAGGTGCCCTCACACCGGGACACGCCTTCTGCTGCTGTCAAAGGGCTGTGGCTGTGCACCACAACATGAACACTCTTATTTTTGCTGTGTCTCCTCGTTCAGCTGCAACGCTATTTATGTACAGAGTTGTCACCCAGTTTTATTATGAGGGCTGTCCAAGGATGAAATTAAGCAGCCTTCAAACCCAAGCCACACAAACAACTCTGTTCCTGTATTTCAGCACTGCAAATAACCCAGCATAAGATCAATAAGGATTATCTACAGATAGTTCCTTTTCCTCCCTACCTAATCAAATAAAAGCTTGCACTCCTGCCATGCCTCTTACACAAGGCAAATCCTGTGGCTTTTGCAAACATCCGTCAAGCCTCGAAACACTTTGGCAGAGTTGGCACCAGCTCCCTCCTCAATACCAGAATCCCAAATAAGCCTTAAAGAGATGACATGACGCATTTCTCCCCCTGGCCAAAGTCAAACTGAATCAAGAGCAAAAACAAGAACAGAAGCTGAAAGTTCAAATTTGCAGTTTCCTGTTCTCCTGCCTCATTTTACAGCTTTTTATAGGACACCAGGAAGAGAGCTTGAATTTTTTTCCAAATAAAACCCATTGCAATGGATTTGTAAAGATGACACTAAAGTATTACTGAATATTATGTCAGTGGGAAGCTTTTCAGACTTCTAGCAAACATCTGGTCTAGTGGAAGGTGTCCTGCCCATGGCAGGGACTTGGAACTAGATGATCTTTAAGATCTCTTTCAAACCAGTCTGGGATTGAATGATCTCAAACCTACCTAACAATAGCATCTTTCCACCCACTTTGCAAAATTTTTTACAGAATCTTTTAGTTAAGACTTTTAAAACATTTTTCTACCATCAAGCACAATGATAATAAGTTTATTTCATAGACCAGAAAGAGAAGAAAGACATGTATAAGTTTGTGGCAGGGTCAGAAAAAGAGCCATGTTCACTTCATTACTCAACCCTGAACTTCAAGAATCTCTTTCCTTCCCACATTTCCACTCAGCATGCCAACACTAGGAATCTTAGTCTGAAAAATCAATCCAAATCTCATTATTTAATAATTTATGCGATAGGAAGGTGTTGACATGGTAAATTTACAGCACACATGAGCAATTTCAAATCTTGGTCAGCTGTCTCCTGTTCTCAAAGCAGCTCATGGCATGAAAGAAGGAAGCTACAATTCACAGCTTTTTAAATAAAGATCTTGGAAAATTCACCAAGAAAATGCAATGGGAAATAAAAAACTCAGGTGCAAAGGAGAACCCTGACCCTCAAATGTTGTGTTCGTGCGCAAAAGTCACCTTACCTTGTAGAGAGCCACCAAGATGGGGTACCGTGGAGGGCCCCTCTGCGGTTCGTTTCTTTCCAAGAGTTGCTTGATGAACTTCTCAATGGCTTTTTCTGACATGCCACACTGGTGGCCAGTCTGCCTCACCAGATCAATGGTCTCGGAGAGCTTGTCATAGATGCTGAGCTCGTTGGCCGAAAGCTCCATGGCCCCCGAGGAGAAATCCCTGCGGAGAGATTGGGCACGTTAAGAGGAACCGACCGCGGCCGCACAACCCAACTGCAGCGTGTGCACAGTGGTCCCAGGAATGTGGCAGTGCCCAGGAAAGAAGGAAGGCTCCTCTGGAGCAAACCTGCTCCCAGCCAACAGCACAGCATTGAGCTGCACTCCTAAGAGTCTCTGCTGGTTCAGGATCTCCCGCCGACTCAAAGAAGCCGTGAAATTTCCTGACAAGAGCAGAACCGGCTGAGATTCGCAGCTTATGTAAATGAACAAAGCTTCCCAGAAATCAATGAAACTCCATTTATTCATCTATTCCAAATGAATCCGTCCCATAAAGCGATTGCTCACCAAGTACAAAAGCCAACAATACAAAGCTGATCATCACACGCAGCAGCTCAGCTAAGCCCTCCTGCGCTATAATTTCTGTCGCTTATTTTAACCCAGATTTGTTTTCATTAAATCCCCCGTCAGCAATAGGGACAGGACAGCGAAACAAGCAGAATGTGTGGGGCAAAGTTCAGCAGTTTACAATTGGTTTAAATTTTCGCAACCTAATGTCCAGGCCAACTGATTATTGAGTAACAGCAACGTGAGAGCAGCTGCTCTGCAGGCAACAAAGCCCCCACCTTCCTCTCCAAGTTTGCTCGCAGGTCAGAGATGCCACAGAACTAAATATCCCAGCAAGAACTGCATCGTGCTGGGTGACAAAATGGCATTTGACAGCAAATTATTTCTCACTTACAAGAACACATCCATGAGAGATCAACATTAAGTTGCCAAAAAAAAAAAAAAAACTATATTCCTCTACCACTTCCATTCTGCCACAAAGGCCTCTTTGAGAGCAGCTGATGGGCTCAAGAAAAGATGTAAAGAAATTGCTGGAAAAGGTACAAGCTGCCAATGTGAGAATCACATTGTGAAGCAGAGATTTTGCCTGGGAAAAATACTGGCACTGCCGGGGGGAAAGGCAGAATCTGTAGAGTTTTGCTTTGCCTCTTGTTTCTCAGCTGGGTAACACTAACCTGATCAAACTGGGCCAGCTGGGAGAGAGTTTAGCAATGCTCTGCCCTGAGAGCACAGCCTGAGGACCATCACATAAAAACACAAGAAAAGCACGATGGATAATCACAGCTGAAAATGGAAATCAGGCCCTTGTGCCCATTTTGCTCTACAGCTTCCTGGCCCCAGGAACCAGCTCATGAATCCACTTCACCCAGTTCACCACTCTGCTCCACAAATTCTGTCACTGCACTGTGAGAACCGTAACTATTCACAGGGCTCTGCACACACCTCCCAGCACAACCTGCCTGGGAAAGCACAGACCTGCTCTGCTCACCTGAGCACACACTGACCAGCCCTGAGTAACGAGCCACCTCAACTTAGATTTGCTCAGCTGTGATTTGTTCTGGCTGCTCCCCCAGCACAAATCAGCTGTAACTGTATGGATGGATGGAGCAAGAGACACGATAAAGTTCAGATTTGAACCCTGATTTGCCTTTAAAGAACTGGCCGACAGCTCTCCCCCTAAACCACAGGCTCCTACAAGTCACAACTCAAGCAGTGGCAATTTTAATATCTTTTTTTAATGCAACACTGGGGTGTATTTTCAAAAACCCCCACATTTCCCAGGACTACCAGCTTCAGCGATTGCTCCTCTCCCCACAAGATCCCTGTTCTGCCCTTGCACACTTGTTTATGTGGTCACATGGAGCATCAGATCAGGAAAATTATCTGGCTGAAAAATAACCCCAATTTGTTTGGTCAGCAGCTGCCTAAGCATTCAACTCCAGCAGTTAATGTCAGACGTTACATTAACATTAGTGTCAAATTTCTAGCCACAGACACACCAAAGAGGTAAAAATGCCAAATTAAAACCCAACCCCGAGCGTGAAACAGAGAACATGCTGCACTACATCGCCAGGTTAATTAGCTCCTGGCCCTCTTCTACCGACATTCCTTGCGTTCCATGCAAATATTTGTCCCAGATCTTGCCACCCTAGCAGCCCCATGGGCAAGCAAAGCAGGTTGGATCAATAATATCTCATATTAACCTCTCCAAGACAAGGACTTCTTCTTTTGATCTGTAAAGCACCTGCCATGCACGTGACGATAAAAACAAGCCATTGCTTTACTAACTCTTTCATTCATGCAATACCCTGACTCATGGAACAAGCAAGAGCCAGCACATCTGCAGGATATTAAAGGCCCTTTTTCTCCCCCCTCTGGCTTTTCTGGTTACTCTAGTTGCCTGGACACTGTAACTGGTGTGCTAAGTGGTCTGAAAGATTATCTAGTGTCCTCTGGCTCCCGAGTGCCACAGCTTTCCCCTGTGAAGCTGTCCCGTGCAGAATTCCAGCAGATTCAGCAAGCTTCTCCTGCTTGCAGGACCTGCCTGGAACCACTTATAACAAACATCCCCACAGAAATGCTGTCAAACACGGTGGTTTCCCCTCTTCCAAACAGCAGAAGAATCCTACTAAGATACAACACCGAGATATATTCCAGTTCCCACCTCTCTCTATTTACATTCCACTCTGAGCAAACACCTTTGTAGACAACCCCTGTCAATCACGGACACTAAAAACCCAGTCCAGCTCCTTGACAAAATCAAGAGTAACTCAATCCTCCAGCTAGGAAATAAGGCATTATGCTCTCACATTGTTGGGAGAACAGACGAGGCCTTAAAAAACAAATAACAACCCATTCTTTCCCTTCTTACCCCTACAATACAACTGACAAAACAATAACAACAAGCTACTGTACCCTCTTTGCCACCACACACACTGAGCAGGGCTCATCCCTTGCAAACCCCTCAGAGAGAGGCCTTTGAACGAGGAACCCACCTATTATTCTGTTTTTTTATGAACTCCACCACTCTGGGAGGAATCAGCAGCTCTCTCCACAGACAGAAACAGCGATGGCACTCGGCTTGCAGGGTTCACACCCAAGCACCCAGGTCTGCCCGCAGACCCCAGGGTGGTTAGTCCAAGGCTTTAGAAAGTAAATATTTAGACAGAAACGCTACTGGAGGAATCTTTAAAACAGAAAGCTTGCTCGCCTTGCTGGTGAACCTACGATGATGTACATACATACAGATATAGATATAAAAATATAATCCCATCTGCTTTAACACTCTTGATTCCGCCTCCCTCGCCCTGCCCGGGCATCGGATCTCAGCCTTGCGCTGCAACCCCTCCTGAGGGACCCTCACCCGGCCACA
Organism: Cnemophilus loriae; assembly: GCA_013397755.1. NCBI lineage: Eukaryota > Metazoa > Chordata > Aves > Passeriformes > Corvidae > Cnemophilus > Cnemophilus loriae. The sequence continues at coordinate 32,173 of VZTF01000071.1, forward strand.
GCCCCACGGCCTCGCCCGTGTTCCTCTGAGGCAGATGAGCCCCAGCCAGGGGGTTATTCTTAAAAATAAATCAATAAACTGCAGCAGGAGCCCCCCGGCTCCGGCCTCCACAAGCAGGGCAGCCCCCCCCCAGGCCGAGCCCGCGGTGAGGGGCCGCGCTGCAGGTCCCCCGCGACCCCCGCCCGCGCCCGCGGCCTCACCCCGCTCGCGTCCCGCCCGGCGGCTCCTCCCGCTCCGGCTGCGGCTGCG
>VZTF01000071.1:41874-57636 GCA_013397755.1 Cnemophilus loriae
CTTCCTCCTCAATCTGAACATCTGTTCCAATTTCTCCTCCCCATGGGACGCCTGAGCTGAGACCCTCCGATAGCTGCCTGTCTTCCTGGATATCCTCTGACTCCACTTCCACTAACTCTGCTTTATTAACCTGATCCAGGGGCTGCACATCTGAATCCAATCTCCCTCCCTGCTCTGTCCCTCGGGTTCCAGCCTCACCCACGAGCTGCAGATCTGCCCCTGTGCTCCCTCCCGGAGTCAGTCTGAGCTCATCCCCCTCTGCAATCAACTGCACATTGGCACCAGTGCTCTGATCTTCCACTGTGTCCAGGATTACAACCTCCTCCGCTGGCTGCACACCTGCATCTGTCCCCCTTCTCTGTTCGATGGTCACTCCAGAGGGGTGAGGCACCAGCCCATGCCCACCCTGTCCCTGTCCCCAGTCCCTAGCCCCATCCCTGGGCTGCACAGCTGCACGGTGCCCTCCTCCCTGGGGGGTTTCTGGGCTGGCAGTCACACACAGCTGAGTGTCTGTCCAGGAGTCCTCTGCCTCCATTTCCACTAACTCTGCTTTATCAGCCTGATCCAGGGGGTGCCCATCTGGAGCCGCACTCCCGGCCTGCTCTGTTCCCAGGGAGTCAGACTGGCTTAAGAGCTGAACATCTGCCTCTGTGCTTTCTCCTGAGGCTGATTTGAGCTCATCTCCCTCTGCAATCAGCTGCACATTGGCACCACTGCTCTGGTCCTCAGTAGTGTCCAGGCTTTCAGCCTCTTCCTGTGCTTGCATGTCTTCTACACCAGCCCCCTCTCCCTGCCTGACCTCTGATCCCTGCAGATCAAGCACAGTCTCGTCTGGCAGCCCATGCTCACCTTGCACTTGTGCCCCATCCTCTTCCTCCTCAATCTGAACATCTCTTCCACTCTCCCCTCCCCATGGGGTTTCTGGGCTGAGACCCTCCAACAGCTGCAGATCTGACTGGGCATCCTCTACTTCCATTTCCAAAATGTCTTCTTTATCAGCCTGATCCAGGGGCTGCACATCTGAACCCAATCGCCCTCCCTGCTCTGTCGCTGGGGATCCAGCCTCACCCACGAGCTGCAGATCTGCTCCTGTGCTCCCTCCCGGGGTCAGTCTGAGCTCATCCCCCTCTGCAATCAGCTGCACATTGGCACCACTGCTGTGGTCCTCAGTAGTGTCCAGGCTTTCAGCCTCTTCCTGTGCTTGCATGTCTTCATCAGCCCCCTCTCCCTGGCTAGCTCCTGATCCCTGCAGATCAAGCACAGGCTCGTGTGGCAGCCCATGCTCACCCTGTCCTTGTGCCCTATCCTTCTCCTCCTCCAGCTGAACAGCCCTTTCACCCTCCCCTCCCCATGAAGCCCCTGAGCTGAGACCCTCATGGAACATCATATCTTCCTGGATATCCTCTACTTCCATTTCCAAAATGTCTTCTTTATCAGCCTGATCCAGGGGCTGCACATCTGAATCCAATCTCCCTCCCTGCTCTGTCCCCGGGGATCCAGCCTCACCCACGAGCTGCAGATCTGCCCCTGTGCTCCCTCCCGGAGTCAGTCTGAGCTCATCCCCCTCTGCAATCAGCTGCACACTGGCACCACTGCTCTGGTCCTCAGTAGTGTCCAAGCTTTCAGCCTCTTCCTGTGCTTGCATGTCTTCATCAGCCCCCTCTCCCTGGCTAGCTCCTGATTCCTGCAGATCAAGCACAGGCTCGTGTGGCAGCCCGTGCTCACTCTGTCCTTGTGCCCCATCCTCTTCCTCCTCAATCTGAACAGCTCTTCCCCCCTTCCCTCCCTGGGGGGTTTGTGGGCTGAGACTCCCACAGAGCTCCAGCTCTGCCTCCACCAGTTCCAGTGCCTGAGACTTAACTGGGAACAGCCCACACAAGTCTGGGCTGCCCACAGGTGTTTCTGCTGGGGAAGGACCCTCACTGTGCACTGCATCAGCCCCCATTTCTTCTCCCAGCCCTAACTCTGGTTTATCCTTCTCCAGTTGCACACCTGGATCCACAGCCCCTCCCTGCTGTGTCCCTGGGGATCCAGCCTCATTCCAGACCTGCAGACCTGCCTCCACCTCTGCCAGCAGCTCCATGTTGGTGCTGTTCTGGGCCTCCATCAGTTCCACATCTGTTCCCACTCCTCCTTGGCCGTGGGTGGGTGGCACGGCCGCTGCCAGTGGCTCCTGAGCACCCGCGCTCCCTCCCAGCCCTGCGCCTCCCCTGGCACACTCACCCTGCAGCTGCTGCTCTGCCTCCCTGGGCTCTGCTTCCTCCACCTCCTCTTCCTCGCCCCCAGCTCTGCTGCTGCCTGCACGCTCAGCTCGGGCTGGCAGCACCTCCAGCGCTTCGGAGTTCGCGGTCTCTCCCCGGGGCTGCACCTCCGTCCTGGCACACTCCTCGTCCAGCACTCCCCGGCCAGAAGCCACTGTCACCTCAGGGACACCATCCCCATGGGCTGCTTCCACTTGTGCCTCACCCCAGGGTGGTGGCTCTGGCTCCAGGTGCTCTCCCAGCTCAGTTTCCAGTTTCTCAGGGAGCCCCGATGCCGGGTCAGCCCATTCCTGCAGCGCCATTCCCGTGGCCTGCACACATCCACCCAGAGTCCCGCCTGGCTGGAGCTCCTCCATAGCAAGGCACTGTCCCTCTGCTACACCTTCCTGCCCAGCCTCAGGTGGCCCCAGACTTGCCTCCAAATTTTCTCCTTGGCTTATCTCCACTTCCTCAGCTTCTCCCATGAGCTGTGGTTTTGCCCAACCTGTTTTCTCCTCCAGCCACCCAGCTCCCTCTACCTCCACCAGCACCTGCTCTCCTGCCTCCTTGCTCTCTCCCAGATGCTCAGACACATTTAGCGCCATCTCCTCCACACCAGCACCCTTTCCTTGCACGAATATCATCCTCTGTGCCTCCTCGGGGCTCTGTCCCTGCTCTGCCCCTGGCTCCTGAGCCATGCAGTGCCCAGCTCCTGTGGACGCACCAGCCTGTGTCACATCCGGAGCACGAAGCTCAGCTGTGGCTGGTCCCTCTTGCAGGTCTCCTTCAAGCAGCTCATGATGGATGTGGCCAGGGAGGGTCTCCTGCAGGACCCCAGGAGTTGTTCCATGGGCTGTGGCTGCCTCTGGCCCCGTTTGGGTCTCAGCATTGTCCCAGGGGTGACGAGGAGTGTCTGCCAGGGCAGGGGGTGCACCCAGTGCCTGTGCCTTCAGATGTTTGCTCAGAGCTGCTATTGCATCATTCATCTCTCTTAGCAAAGAGCTTTGGTCAGAGACACCTTCCTCTTTCAGAGATTCTGGGAAGGGGTCCTCTTCTGCAGAGCTTTCTTTCCGTGGGGCTCCTGAAAGGTTTATTTCTGCTGGCAGCATTTCCCAGACCCTGGAAAGGGCAGAAAATGGGGGCGATGAACCAGCTCCCAGGTCAGGCTCCAGCTCTCTCCCATCCCAGTCAGTCCCAGAGGGTGTCTGATCTAGAGCCTCGTCCCATCCCTCTCCAAACCTGATTATTTTCTCCTCTGGGTGCACTTGGAGTTCACACAGGCAGCAATGGGGGCAGGGGAAAGGGGGATGCACATGCAGGCAGCCAGACCCAGGACCTTATCCTGGCCTCTTCCCAGTACCCAAATTGGCATTATCAGACAGGAAAAGACAACTCTCAGCCAGGTACAGCAAGTTCCTGAGCCAAGAGAGTGATGAGCTAGGATAAGAGATGTGATCTCCAGGGTGAGAGATGAGTGGGTGGGAGGGGAGTGTTAAAAGGACAAAATATCATTGTTTGCCTGGGGAGGGTGGAGGGAGGGCCCGGGGCTCAGCCCCAGCTCGCAGACCCCAGGGGCACACACGGGAGCAGCAGGACCCCTTACACTTGGGGGGTGCTCTTGGCTTTGCTCTCGCCGCTCTGGGATCCCAGCCTGATCCGCATCTCGGAGCGGAACTTCTCGGTCTTCCCAGGACTCAGCTGCAGGAAACAGGGTGGGAAGAGGAGAGAGAAAAACGCTTGGAGAGGGAGAATATCCACGTGAAACGATGCGGAGCTCTCCGGCAGGTATCCAGCTGTATCCACCCAAAATCTTTAGGGTACCAGAAGTAAGGTGCTGCAACCCCCTCCCTTCCCAAACACCTGCACAAACCCAGTTTGAGAGAGCTTTCAGGGGAGGCAGTTCTGCAGGAGCACCCCGTGCTCTTGGGCTCCCCAGCAGTCCCAAATGGAAGAGCACAAGGCCCTGGACCCCCTGTCCTGTCCCCACGCACCCAGCTGAAGTACCTGTGGGGACACTGGCACCTCGATGGGTAACTCTGCCACCACTCTGTCCCTGCAAACACAGAGCACGAGGGTCAAAACGGGAACTCCACCGTCTTCACCACATCCACCCCTGCACCAGCACTGTCAGGGCATTGATAGAGCAGGTCAGCAAAACCCACAGCCCTTGGGTCGGTCCTATTGAGCCCTCTGGGGTGAAGGACACCCCCATCTCTCTGGCACTGCCCTCCAGGGACACGTTCAGTGCATGGTGCTCATAGTCCTGCCTTTTCCTCTGGTGCTTTGCACACCAAACCATGATTAACCTGCACCGTGTGTAGCACTGAAGCACCACGACGGCTGAGGCCCATCCGACCCATTCCCCATCCACGAGGAAATGACGTCTGTGGGGACACGTGAGTGACACACGGTCACTCAGCTACTCACCTGGGCTCCCCTGTGTGCTCCCAAACCACTGTAGCCCTCATTGTCCTCAGGTGGCCCTGGGTCTGCTGCAGCTGCTGGTGCAGGTGCTGCAGGTGATGCTCCAGGGCCCGGTTGCTCTCCTCCAGCTGCCGGTTTTCCGTGCTGGTGACTTGCTGGGAGCTGTGGAGGCTGCGGCAGCGCCGCTCCAGCTGTGGGATGGCAACCAGGACACTCACAGCCCGCCCAAATCCCCACGCACAATCATCAATAACCATCTCCTCTAGACCTGGGGCTGAATTACGCCCCCTCCCCGGGGATGGTGGGTGGGAAACTCAACTTGTGTCCTCTGGGGATGGAGGGGAGTGTGGGGATGGGGGTGGCAAATGTGGTGCAGAGGGTCCTGTGTGACAACCTGCAGCAAGGGCTGGTGGGGACACACCGAGCTCAGCTGTGCAGCACCGTGGCGTTATTACAGCACAGCCCAGAGACCCCTGACACACGGGGGGGGTTGGGGCCAGCCCACCTCCATCTGCGCCGTGACCAAGCGCTGCACCTCCCTCTCGCTGGCATCCAGCACTCGCTGCAGCTCCTCGCCGTGCTGGTGGCTCCGGGCCATGCTCTGGGGTGGCACGAGGACATTGGCACCGCTCATCCATCGGAAGCTGCCGAGGGGCTTTGGGGTGCTGGGTCCCCCCGGCACGGACAGCAAGGGGAGAGGAGCAGCCAGGGACCCACCTGCTGCTGCAGCCGCAGCTGCTCCTGCTGGATCTGCTGCTCCAGGACCTCGCAGAGCTGCTGCACGTCCTTGTCGTGCTCGGCCACACGCCTGTGGTGACAGCAGGGCCGTGGGGGAGGGTGGGGGGAGTGAGACGCCGCTACGGGGGGTGCAGGCCCCTGGGACCCCACACTGCCCGCAGGAGCCTGGAGGGGGTCACCCAGCACGGATGTGTCCGGCAGTCTGAGTCCGGCCCTTTCGCCATCCCATCCATGACTGTAGAGGGAGCCCGACCCCAAACATCAGCCAAATCTCTGCTCCGGCCGCTGGTGGATGTGCTGAAAGCACCCAGGTTTCTCTGCACAGCTGGGGTGGCCCTCCAGGGCCCCAGCCCTGTCCCCATCCCTCCTGTCCTATCCCTATGCACCGTCCTGGCATGACTCACTTGTTCAGGGTCAGCTCCAAAGCCTCCTTCTCGCTCCTGGCTTCTTGGATGCGGTGCCTCATCTTGGCCAGGAAGTCCTCCAAGTTGCCGAGGAGCTGGGGCTCGTCCTGCCGCAGCTTCACCCAGAGCTGCCAGATCTCCTGTCTGCAGGGAGAGGGGTGTTTTGGGCTGAGCATCCCCCCAGCACCCCCAAAGCCAGGCCAGCCGAGTCATTTAACCCACACTTTTTGAGGTGTGTGAGGACGGATGAGCACTGGGGTCACTGGGACCCTGTTCCCTGCTCCTGTGCTTGGGCCAAAGGCACCTCCAAGACATTTCTGGGCTCCCTGCCTGTGTGGGGATCTCCTGCCTCAAGCCTTTCCCCCTCTACCCATCCTGCAGGACACTCATGGGTGCCAAGCAGGGCACTTACTCTTCAGAGACATTTTCTGTGCCCAGCTGCTCCATAAAGGCAGCGAAGTGTCTGCGCTCCTCGCTGTCCACCCCTTCCAGTGCCGGGGCGGGGAGGACCAGCCGGACCCTCCGAGACGCCGTCTTCCGCCGCCGGTGCTCCCTGGCAGCTTTCTGGGAGCTCAGGAACTGCCCTGCCGACAGATATCCCAAATCCTCAGTGCCCAGGCGGGGCAACAGCAAAGCCCAAACCTCAGAACTTCCCCCTCCACGGCTTCAGCAAAGCGCTTCGGCACAACAGGGCCCTGCACCGGGTGAGCCGTGGGCTGAGAGCTGGGCATGGGGACGATTCATCCTGTGCCACATAGCAAGGGCAGCATTTCACATCCCCCAGGAGAGCCTGGGATCAGCCCGGGCCGCACTTACGGAGCCCGGCCGTGAACTCCTCTGTGCCCAAGCGCCCGGTGCCAGCGGCATCCAGCCCATCGAACACAAGCTCCAGCTCCTCCCTGCTGCACGGCAAACCTTCCTCCTGCAGTTTCTAAAACCAAAGCAAATCAGGGTAAAAACCCACCCATCCCACCATCTCCAGTCACCCCGGCGGCGCTGGACCCCAGGACACGACCCCATCCTCACCTGCATGTCCGAGCGGGTGACGACTCCTGCCTGCTCCGTGTCCCTGTCGCTGAGGAGCTGCTGCACCCTCTGCACTATTTCGGACGCCCACGGTGGTTCCTCACCGGGGTCAGGCGCTGGCACCGGGGCATCCCCGGAGCTCTCACGCAGCTGCTTGCGCCGGCTGGAGCCCAAGCGCCGGCCCTTGGCGGCCGCCCGGCGCTCGGACATGGCCCCGGCTCCGGCCTGGCGCGGACACCGGCGGGTGCTGAGCCTCGGCCGGCCCTCTCCTCGCTGGAGACCTTTGCTGCAGCCTGGTGGGACACAGCGGAGAGGGACCGAGTTGGAAATTCATGTTGTTGGTGTCAAGGGCCCAAAACCCGATTGCTGAGGAGGGTTTGGCAACAGGAAGGGAAGCCCTTATCTGCGATTGCACGGCGTGAACGGAGCCTGGATCCGCAGCGGCAACGGCTGCTCCCACAGCCATCCCAGGGGCTCCCAGCCCAGCTCCCACCCAGTGAACAGCTTCTCCTGCCACCAGCCAAGCGCCCATCCCAAATCTCTCCGTGCTCTTCCCCAGCTGTGGAGGATGCACAGAGCACCAGCACCAGCAAGCACCACCCGAGAGGTGACACAGCCGGGAGGTGACACCAGCAAAGGACCAGCCAAGGTGATGCTGGAGGTCTGAGCAAGACGTGCTAGTTCCACTTGCCTTCTCAGAGCTCAGCAGCAGCTTTTAAAATTCCTCCCCTGGTTTTCACAGCCGTGAGTCACCTCCGGGGAGGGGGTGCAAGGCCTCAGGGGGTTTCCATCACTCTGCTGCTCACCCAGGCTTGTGGGGCCTGAGCTGGGGACCTCCAGTGCCCTGTCCCCAGCCTGGGTGGGTGGCCGTGTCACCAACAGCCACCGCGCCATCCCCGAGAGGGGCTGTTCTTTGTGTGGCAAAGCTGAAACTCCGAGGGAAGGAAACCACAGCCGTGGGGAGCGGTGACGCAGGGCCGGGGCCATGCTCGATCTGGCTGAGCCCAGCTCTCCACTCCCAGCCCGAGGAAACCCCCGGCTCCTCCAGCCCTCTGCCCCCTTCCTTTTGCAATGAGAACCAGATCCTGCTAAATCCCAGTGTACATCAGAAATGTGGGAACAGCCTCAAAACCAGCCCCAACATCTTAAAGCAAGAGGGTCTTGTGGAGTTGCTGGAGCCCCACAGGACCAGAAACACCTTTATGGTGGTTCCAGCCTCTAAGACAGCAGAAGTGGGAGCCCTGGGGGGCAGGGGGATTGTTTCAGGCATGGAGAAGCCCCTGGTTACCTGTCCCAGCCCCAGGGCAGGTGAGCTGAGCCCCCAGCATGATGGAGGTGCTGAACAAGCAGGGGGATGGGATAGGAACTGTGCCCCCCCTCCAGCCAAGCAGGGCCCCCCATGGCATCACCAGCTCCCAGTGTCCTGCCTCCATCCACAACACCCTGCGCTGCTCCCAGCCATCAGAAAGGGGCCCCCAGACCACAGCCCCCCACAGGCAGCGAGAAAAAGCCCCCTTGGATCACCAACAGCAAGGAAAAAACCCTTATTTCCCTCACTTTTCTATTTCTTAAGGTGGTGCCCGAGCTGTCCCCGGAGCAGCAGGACTTACCCTCCCCACGAGCCGAGAGGGACGCTCAGTGCTGGGGCACGCGAGGCCGAGGGGCTCCCCGGGTCAGAGGGGACGCTGCTCCCACCCCGAGGGCGCCCGAGCCGCCCCGAGCCCCGGCTCTCATCTCTCTTACTCAAGGCACTTTCCGTTCTGGGGTGACACTCAACTGCCGCTGCTCACACATTTCCTGTTTGCTGCGTTGCGAGTAGGGTGTGGGAAGGAGCCATCCAGAGGGTCACGGTGCCCCCAGACTCCCCAGATCCCAAGGCAGCTCTGCGAGGGCACTGCCAGTGCCATCGGGAAGTGCAGCAAAGTCCCCGTCCTTTCCTCGTTCGCGATGGTCCAGGGCTGGGGGGTGTTTGGCGTGGGGGGAAAAACAGCAGACGAACAGCAAATGTTATTTTAAGACTCCAAATAACCCAAAATGCAAGATTATCTATAATGCCCAGATTCTAGCATCCTCCCAAAGACAGAACAACCTGAAAATCCCCCCTGGGGAGGCTCTTTGGCCCCAGAATTTGGAAATGTCCCCCCTGCGCTGTTCTCTGATGGTTTTTTTAAGGCTCTTGCCTGAATTATAACTTTGCTTTAAACCCAGCACCAAGCCCACTGGTTGCCCACAGGCTGCAACCACTCTGCTTCATGAGGGGACAGGGGGATCAGATGGATCACAGGCATTTTTCCTACTCTTTAACTGCAAAACGTGAAGAGACTCAGGCAGGAGGAAACACTGTTATCTCTAGGGCATAGCTCCAACAAATATCCCCTGGCTCACAGCAGATCTGAGCCCAGGCTGCCAGGGCAGGAGCCGTGGGGTGGAAGCTGATGCCCCAGCTCTCCCTGCCCGTCTAAACTGGTGAAATCCCTCACTGGAAACCAGCCACATCCTGCTCATTTGCTGTTTAACCCAACGAAGCTGCAGCCAGCTCAGGTCCATCTGCTCCATCAGGGCTTTTATGGGCCAGCTAAAAGCTCAGCTGGTTCTCCACACTCTGGGCAGAGCTGGTGCTGCTTACCCCAAACTGAAGCGTCCCCTCGGTCAGGCTGGGGGGCTCAGCCTGTCCCCCCTGCAACCCTCTGGGAGAGAGAAGGTTGGATTTGGGCTTTGCTTTCCCCAAGAGTCTGAGACCATTTTCCCTTTTGAAGGGAAAACCCTAAATATCCCTGGGGGAGCTTGATTTGTGCCCTCTGCCCAGCAAGACTCTGGCATCGTGCTTCCAGCAGCAGAGCCGTGTGGCAGCGAGGGCCGGGATCAGCACCGGGCACGGGAGGGCACAGCCCAGGAGGGAGGGCACTGCCCAGGAGCGGGGGCACAGCCCAGGAGCGGGGGCACAGCCCAGGAGGGAGGGCACTGCCCAGGAGCAGGGGCACTGCCCAGGAAGGAGGGCACAGCCCAGGAGCGGGGGCACTGCCCAGGAGGGAGGGCACTGCCCAGGAGGGAGGGCACTGCCCAGGAGGGAGGGCACGATCCAACCCCGCTGAGATGCTGGAAGGTGTCAGCGAAAGGGGATTGAATGGGAACAAGGGAAGGGAACCACCTGACCCTCCCCCTGTGGGGGTTTGACCCTCAGCATCTCTGCTCTGCTGAGGCCAGGCTGGGGTGGGAGCAGCAAAACACAGCCTGGGCTGAAAGTGGGAGGTTTCCATCCATTCCTCAGCTGCTGGGAGCCCGTCACTGTTTTGTGTCCCAAAGCTGGGGGGACACAGTCCTGGAGTGTCCCAGGGACTCCGAGCTCAAACCCTGGTGCCCAGCTCCCTCTGGCACAGCAGAGCCAGACCCTGGATCTCCCCGGAGCCCACAAACACAGACATGGGGGTTTCACTGATTTATTTCTCATTTCCTTCATTGCTACTGCTCCTGGCAAATAGGAGGTGACAGCAGAGGGGAGCTGCTGGCAGCAGCCAGGGGGTTTGGAAGGATTGACGTGAGGGGAAAGATTACAGAGGCTAAATCTGATTGACTAAATTTGACTCAGCAGCAGCTCAAAGGCTGAGTGATTGTGTGTCGAGGGACACGGGCCTGCACAGATGTCACCCCACTCTCCAGGACAGGCAGATGCTTTAGGGATCCTCAGCTGAACAAAGGACACAAGGTTGTTCGTTGCCATCAACTTTCTTTTCATCTGAGTCCTCTGCAAATCAGGTCATTTCTCACCTTAAGCAGAGCCTGAGTCGGCATCCAAGCTTTGCTCAGTCCTCCAAGGAAGCAGCCAGTGGTAGAGACACCCCTGACCCCCAGGGGATCTCAGTCCCACCCAGGAAATGCCACAGCACATTTCCACCAGCAGTGCCCCCACGTGCTCTTGTGTTCCCAGCCCACAGCACGGGTCACCCCTGTGGCCTGGGCACCCAGCACCCCTTTAAAGGGGCAAGGGAGGGGACCAGCTTGCCCGTGGCTAATGGCCACTTGCACTGCAGGACAGTGTGCTGAGGGCTAGGGGGAGCAGGGTCACAGGGGGGAAGGGGGATTGATGGGGGCAGCAGAGGAGCCACCTTCACACAGGGGTCCTGCAGGGACATCCCACATGGGTGGCAGCGGCTTCTGCTGGGGACTCAGTGGCAGCACCAGACCACTGTCCCCAGGGAATGGGGTCAAGCACAGGGGCTGTGGCAAGGCTTTATCCCTCTCAGCCCTCACAAAGGCTCAGGGCTGCACCCCCAGAGGGATCCCCAGCCCCTGGAACACCCTCCTCCCCCAGGCAGACCCTGCTCCCAGTTACCCACATTAACCCAGAATTCCTTTGCACAAGTGTTTATTCAGAGTTACTTCACTTATTCACTTACAGACAAACAGGTATTTCCCCTTTCCCCACATACACGTAATAGCATTATTTTAAATATAAATAAACATTTAGTGCTGGGAGCTTGGCAGCTTCACCGACAGCAAAGTGCATCGTGGTGCAAGGTGGGAGATCAGCCCTGTCCCTTTTCTTCCTGGGACCATCTTGCACCAGTTTCTCGAGTCCAAATCCAGCAGAGCAGGAGATGAACCCCATGAAAGTGCCGAGACCTGACAGTGTCGAGTCCCTCAGGAGCAGGGACTCATCCTTCAGTGCTGGAACTGAGCAGCCTCTGCTCCAGGCCATCCCTTGGTCCCAGAGCAGAGCCAGGTGAGGGTCCTCTCCCCGCCAGCCCCAAAGGAGAAAAAGTCCAGGAAAACAAGCTACAATTCCTTATTTCAGCATCATCCGTGCTGGTGAGCAGGGCTGCTTCCTAGAGGAGCCCAACAGAGCCAGAGCAGGGGCTCCCCAGGCCTGGTGTCAGCGTTGAGGGAGGCAGGAACGTGGGCACGGGCAGCACCACTCAACAAGCCAACAACAAGGTAAGAAAGTGGCATTTGGGGCCAGCAGAGTGCAGGGGATCCCAAAGCCTCGCAGGGGCAGTGTTGGTCCCCCGGTGGCTGCTGCCGGTGAGGCAGCCCGAGGCAGGGCTGTCCAGGGAACAGCCTCCCCTCCCAGGAGCCGTGGGAGGGAGCAGCCTCCACGTCCCTCTGCTCCCACGCACGGACAGGAGCTCGGGTCCATCCTGCTGGGACACACGGCCACCCCCTCGTGCCGGCAGCCGGGCTGTCCCAGGGCTCTACAACCCACACCAGTGACTTTTCTTAAAGATATCTGGTGCCACCAGGTGGTTGGGACACGAGTGGCCCCCAGGACCGGCCCCCAGGCAGGGGATGGAGCACGGCTGGACAGCAGGATGGCACAAGGACGGTGTTTGGCCCCATAAGCACAGGGCAGAGGACACTTCTCTGCAGGCAGGGCAGTGCCTTGGTCCCACCAGGCCCATCTCAGTCCTCCTCCAGCCCCGCCGTGGGGCTCCTCCTCTACATTGCACACAGTGAAGGTCCCTCAGGACCCCAGAGCTACTCATAAATAGGGAACTACGGACTCTACATTGCTTCGTACAGATCAGCTCACACAGCACAGGGCGGGGGAGCCACGGGCACCCCCGGCGTCGGCGGCTGCCCCAGCGAGTCACGGCCGGGGCCGGGCAGGGACGATCCTCCGCTTGGCACTGTAGTAGTCTGAAGGGAAGAAGGAAAGGGTTGGAAAGTGTCTCCAGCCTGCTGGGAGCAGCGGGGCAGGAAGAGGGAGGTACCCCAAAATCAGCCCAGGTGGGTTCCACCCTAAAGCCCCCACCCAAAGCTGCTGGAGAGCAGAGCTGCAAGTCTGCATCGTCTCTTCTGTTTGTCTCACCTGCATTTCCACTCCAGGCCCTGACCTTGGAGAATGGGAAGAAATGTTTCCCTGTGAGGATGGGGAGACACTGGCACAGGTTGCCCAGGGAGGTTCTGGATGCCCCAACCCTGGAAGTGTTCAAAGCCGGGTTGGATAAAGGCTTTGAGCAACCTGGTCTAGTGGGAGGTGTCCCTGCCCCTGGGACCTTAAAGATGATCTTTAAGGTCCACTCCAACCCGTTAATATTCTATGATTCTATGATTGGGTCAGGCCATTGGAACTGAAGGTGATGAATTTGGGGGCATCTTCAGCTACAAAACCCACAAGCCTAATGCCAGTCCCCTGCACGAACCCCAGCAGCCAAAAGGCACCCAGCTGGTGGCCTTTTTCCCTTTGGAAGATGGGCTCTGCTTCCCTAGGAGAGATCCACAGAGGGTGGTTCCCTCCCCATGCCCAAGAGCTGGCAAGGCTTTGGCACCCAAGTCCCCTCTGTCTGTCCCTGCCATGACATCAATGCCACCAAGCCCCCAGGGAGTGGCACCAGCCCCCAGCACTCACCTTTGATCGTGGTCTGCCCACGTTTCAAGCTCTGCGGGGAACCAGCCTTGTAAACCTTCGAGCTCTGCTGAGACTCCTCGGTGCAAATCCTGCCAACACGGTCCTTGGAGGGGACCCTGTGGGCCAAGGAGCTCCTGCTGTCACTGCTGATGACAGCCCTGACCAGGCTGTGAGCCTCCTGTGGCGGCTGCTCAGCCACGAGGATCCTCTCCCACTTGAAGGGCCCTTCCAAGGGAGTCTCTGTCTCAAAGTTGAAGTTCCAGCGCTGCTGAGCTTCTTCCAGCTGTTGTCTTATCTTGTCCTCAAAGTCATTCTGGAGCTGCTCGTGGTCCACGGGGCCGAAGAGGTTCCTGCACGCCTTGCTGCTGCACGGGGTCTGCCCAGCCCTGCTCTGGGACAGCGGCATCGTGGCGGCTGGGGGGAAACCAGAGCGAGTTACGGGGCTTGTGATGACAGGAGCCAACACAGGGGAGTGCTGGCTACCACGGCAAAGCACACGGTAGCCAAGGTGGGACGAGCTGGGCTGGGCGGAAAACAGAGGCAGCCCAGAGGGGACTGACACACCTGGACTCTGGCTTTGGAGATTTTAGCAGAGGCTTGAGCATGGCTGAGGTCAGACACAGCCCAGTGCGACACAGGAGGATGGGGAAGGTGCAGAGGTCAACATTCCCTATTCCCCCTCCAGCAGGCAAAGCCCTGCCAGGTCAGAGCATCCGGCACCTCGACGCTGCCACAGGCTCCATCCACAGCACCCCTCGGGGTGCCAACCTCAGAGCCACACCAGGATGATGCTCCCCTGGCTCCCAGACACTGCCCAACCTGCTCATTCCCACTCCCATGCAGGCAAAGGCAAGCTGGCACACGGGCACGTGAAGCAACAGGATGTTTTTCCGGCCAGTTTCTTCATCTCAAGAACCCAGACCCGGCGGTAAGGAAACCTTCAAGCAGCTGCAAGAACACGCCACAAGCTTGACCACTTTGCTAACCACCCTCCTTATCTGCAAGGAGCTCTTGGGTAACCAGAAACAAGACCTTGTTTGTTTTTTTTCAAATCGGTGCCAAAAGCCTTGACCTTCCCAGTAAGTGACAAAGCCTTTCCATCCGAGCAGCCCTGCCCCTGACACACGTGTGGGGATAAGGGACCCCTCACCACACCCACACTTATGAGGAACCCCGACATAGAATCAGAATTGTTAAGGTTGGAAAACACCTCCAAGATCATCGAGTCCAGCTGGTAAGAGTCAGGACTGCTCTGGGATTTGAGTTTTCAGAGCTAAGGCTTGCCCCTGCTGGGACAGCCACAGTCATTAAACCTGCTTAAAAAAGGAAGATTTGTAGCTTCCAATCCCCACCTAATCTGGGACTCCCAAAGCCAGGCAACGAAAGATCCTCCCTGTCCCCGAACTTCCCCAAGAAGTGGGTTCTCAGCCTCCTGCAGGGATGATTTCTCCCCAAATTCAGCACCTTCAGCCCCTCTGGATTGCCTGTACCACATTCCACCCCTAGAAGCGTGCAAGAAACGACTGGATGTGGCACTCAGAGCTCTGGTCTAGTTGACAAGGTGAGGATCGGTCAGCAGTTGGACTCCAGGATCTTGGAGGTCTTTTCCAACCTTAGTGATTCGATGATCCCGTTACCAGGCACGGCACCAGCACGGTGTGCCAGCGGGCAGCTGGGGAGTCCCCAGCCCGGGGGTGGGGGGGCCACATTCAGTCCCTGGGGCCACCCCTGTGGGCACCCTGAGCTCAGACTCAGCATCCCCGAGTAAAAATAGAAATGCAGCTTCCTATCTCCGGGCAGTCTGAGCACACAGACAGGGTGACCTCACTGCCAGGCAAGTCCCAGCATGTCCAGGCAAGCCCGGGCAGGTAGCGGGAGAGGGACACTTTTCATCACCCTGACCGGACAGCCCCCAGCCCTGCCCGCCTGCGTCACGTGCCGACGTCCCCATCCTCAGGTCACCGACGCGACTCAGGTGCCACCCTGGAGCCTCGAGATAACACCCTCGCCCTGACTCACGGCTGCAGATTGCCAAAGCCACCAATGAGGGAGGGACCAGGGCCGGGTCATCGTCCCCTCCCATGGGGCTGGTGCCGCTTCCAGCGACCTCTGCCCAGCAAGAGCTTCGAGGCTCCCGGCAGCCGGCCGCGAACCCCAAGATTTGGGCGAGGAAGTGGCAGGTGCACGGCCGCGTTAAAATCTCTTCCAGCCGAGCTGGGTGACGAGAGCACCCCTGGGGGACACCCAGCGGGGCTCCACAGACACCTGCGACACCCAGGACCAGTCACACCAGTCTGGGGAAGGCTGGGCGAGCAGGAGGGGCTGGGGGCACCCGCATCCGGCAGTGGCTGAAGCCGCTGATCCCGCGCAGAGACCGCGCGGCTCATGACACCGATGGGCCCGGGGGNNNNCGCTCCAGGCACCGGCGCTCCCCGGGGAAAGCGGCGCTCGCCCGGGGAAAACGGCGCTCGGCCTCCCTCCCTGGCGAGCGAAGCACCGGAGCCTCCCCCACTCACCGCCCCCACTCACCGCCGTCTCCCCGCGTCTGTCGGTGCCCGGCGCGTTCCCCCGCCTTTATAGCGGA
>VZTF01000071.1:57879-86904 GCA_013397755.1 Cnemophilus loriae
CCCGGCGCCGCCCGGTATTCCCCTCCCGCTCCGCCCCCGTCCGGCCCCGCGGCAGCCGCCTCGGTCCGGAGTGTGCCCCCTCGCCCCCCCAGCCCCTTCCTCTCCCACCCCGGTTCCCGGTCCCGGGAATGTGCGCGGTGCCAGGGGAGAGCCGGGCATGCCAGGACCGTGGGCATCGGGACCGCCTTGCTGGGGGAGGGCGGGGACCTCTGTCAGGGGATACAGAGACCCCCTTCCTTGGGGAGCGCAGGGACGCCCCTATTAGCAGGAGATCGAGGGACCCCCCGATCAGGGGATATGGGGAACCCCTTCCTAGGGGTTTGCTGCTTTACAGGGACCCGGCATCAAGGACCGGAGGGAAACCTCAGCCAGGAGATACAAGGGCCCTCCTTCCTGGGACGTGCAGGGATCTCCCCCATCGGGGAATGCAGGGAGCTCCCCATGAGGAGATGCAGAGACCCCCTTCCTAGAGGGGAGCTGGGAACAGGGAGACGCCCCCATGAGGGATGCAGGGAGCTCCTTGTTAGAGGATACGAGGACCCCCCGGCAGTGGATACAGGGGTGCCGCATTCCAGCCGGGAGACGCAGGAGCTCAGCCGGCTCGAAGGGGGTCCCGTCCTACCCAGGCTGTCCCACCCACCGGGACACTGGAAGGAGATTAATGGCTCAGCCCCTCGGGGTGCCAACCTCAGAGCCGCGCCGGGATGATGCTCCCCTGGCCCCGAGGCACTGCCCAACCCATCCCGGGCCGCCCCCAGCCTCTCCAACCGGATTGTCTCCCCCGGGCCTGGCTCTGCTCCACCAGCTGAACCCCGGCACCCGCTGTGGGTGGAAAAAAGTGTTTGGAGTAGGATCTGCTGCTCTGAGTCCTGCAGATGTCCAGGAAGAGATGAGGAGGAGGAACAAGTCTGTGCATGTCGTGCAGGAATCTGTGGCGAGGATTTGAGGGGATTTGTGGCTTAGAAAATGCATCCAAGTCCACTGGCAGGAAAAGTGTGAAGCCAGGGCAGCTTCTGCTGGGGGTCCTCTGCGGGGCTGGAGGGCACCTGCCCTGAGCCTGCTCGGTGGGTCCAGCCCTGCCCTGCGGCAGGAGAAGGGAAGGGACGCCCTCGGAGCCAGCCCAGCCGGGGCCCAGGGGCCGTGTCCTGCAGTCCCCTCCCGGCCCAGACCTCCCGCTCGGGCACACGGAGACAAGCACAGCCAGCTCCCGTGGGCACAAGGAGGTGGCAGCACAATTCCAAGTGACAAAGGCCGTGTTAAAGTGATCCTTTGGGAATGCCAGGTCTCCTCGAAAGCCCCTGGAGGCAGCAGGTGCTGGGGTGCTGAGGAGGACCCTTGGTGTGCAGAGTGCTCCTGCTGTTTCCGACTGGACCAGCAGCTTCCCACTGGCCAGAGCAGCTGAAAAATATGTTTGGGCATGTTCGGCTGGAGGCTGCCACATGCTGCAGGAGGATTTTGCTGCAGGAGGATTGTGCAATCACTTGTCCCCCCTCTGTGGAGCTGGGCTATGCCAAAGTGCTGGGATTTGGATCAGTGGTGGCCGCTCAGCCCCTCGGCTGCCTCCGGACAGGCACAGTGGGATGGGCAGGAAAGGTGAAAGGAGGATGGGAAATCAGAAATCATCTTAAATTCATGCTACACACGGCTGAAAATCCATCCTGGAAAGCTGCAGTCTGGACCTAAACGCTCCAAAATTCATCCTGTCTTTCTGTTTGTAATAGGCAGGGAGAGGAGGGGGCAAGTTGGGACAGGGAAGCTGTCACTGGTTTTTCCACCTGGAAATTATTTCTGCTCCTGGCTGCAAGGAGCAGCCTTCAGAGCTTCCCTGCAGAGGTGGCTGCGGCGCTGGGTGCTTGCGGATCATTTCCTTGCCAAGCTCCAGCTCTGCTCCAGCTGCAGGTGTGGGTTTGCTCCCTCTGGATGTGAGGGATGCAATCGGCACCGCCCCAGCCGTAGCACCGCGGGCATCCCCCGGGTCAGTGCAGCTCCAGCTGCCGCCTGGGACTCTCGGATGAAGCAGCATTTACCAGAGGATGCTCCCTGCTTAAAACAGGTCCTTTTTTTCCCATAGAAGTCCCCCCAGTGCACAGAAGGAAACGGGAACATCAAACCAGCAGCTTTTTGAAGTGGCAGAGGAAGAAGCTTGTGCAACCCAGAGCGGCTCCACAGCCACTGATGCAAGAGTAAGGATTCAAAAAGTGAGATAACCGACCAGCCTGGCCGCTGGGAACATCCCAGTTACACCAGGGATTCATCCGACGGCTAAACCAGAGAGAAAATCAATCAGACATACGTTTTCCCTTAGGAAAGTAACTCTGTAATTCTCTCTGTGATTTTTTGGTGGGGTGAGGGTTCGCTCCCCGCACCCTGGGATGGGGTGGGGGGAGTGTGGAGGGGGTGTGGGCAGGTTTCTGGCTCTTGCAAACTCAACTCTCGCTTCCCTTCCTCCGGGAGAGGGGAGCTCCGGCCGCGCCGGCATCGGAGGAGACCTCAGCCGAGTGGGTTATTGGAAATGGGAAGTGGGGAGAGGAGTGGCGTCAGGGTCTGGGTCGGGAAGTCCATGGGCACGTCTGCAGTGGCATTACCAGAGAAAAAAGGAGGTGGGGAAAGAGTGATTAAGAAGGCGATACAGGAACTTCAAAAAAATAGAAAATCTCAAAGGTGATTCATGGTGTTTGATCCCACAACACGGAGGAGGAGGAGGGCAGACACAGGGCTGGGGACCAGGATCAGCGCCGAGGGCTTGATGGGCTATTTCCTTCTCACCATTTATAGCCGCAGTGTGGGATCTGTCACCTCCCCCGCCCCAGGCTCGCCCTCCCCAGGGGTCCGAAACCCCCACCCGGGAGGGGTGTGGTCGTGGGAGAATCCGTGTTTATCATTTCCTTGAATAACCCGTCCTAATGCCTGGAAGCAAAAGGAATGTATTAAACGACTGCGTATTTCACAGCCTTCAAAGGAACCTCCTTCCCAGCACCGGGGGCACCCAAATGCTGAGCAGCGGCCGCTGCCTCAGCCACGGAGCCCTCGGGAGGGTTCCATTCCCAGGGGATCTCCCCAGGTGGGTCCCGCAGAAGCCGAAGGGAGTGGAAGCCTCTGCAGACACGGAAGCAAACACATTACTCACGGCAGGCAGAGCCGGAGAGTGACAGTCCATCCTCGGCACAGCCAGGGATCCGCCAGGGAACGCGCCCGGACACATCGACTCTGACTCCGAGCCTCGTCCCTGTCCCGTGTCCTCCTCTGACTCGGGGAGCAGCACCCCCAAAAGCCGCGGGGACACGGGTGGGAGCTCCAGCGAGGAGCAGGGAACGGCTTGGGTCGGATGGAGGAATCAGGGTTGGAATGCTCCAGCCTCGGATAGGACGGAGGACGGGGAAATGTGGCTTCGTGGAACCGTGTTTACAGGAATAACACACTGAGGTCCAACCCGTGCTCATAAGCACTGTTTTAAATGCAGAAATTCCTGCGTGTAGGGGTTTTACACGGTTTTGAGATCTAGCGGTCAAAGGTCTATGTGAAGAGGGTTTTTTGGGGCGGGGAAATAATATTCCTGTTAGATCAACCAGCTCAGAGGGAAAAAGAGCAAAGATTTGGGCAGATGAGCATCCCTCAGGTCTTCTGGGATGGAGATGGCAGAGATCAGGGCACACTTATTTTTCAAGGTGAGATAAACATAAACTCTGCAAAAAGGTGAATTTCCACCCGGGGAAACACCCTGAGAATGGGGGGAACTAACACAGGACCTCTGCCCCAGCACGGAGAGTGGGGATGAGCACAGGGGGGTGGGGTTCAGCCGTGCAGAACACACCGTCCTACACCCCAAACGTCCAAGCAGGGCTGCGTCCCACTCCACGGGGCACAGGGGTGACTTTTTTCCCTCCTCAAACAGCTTTTACTTGCCAGAACATCCCAGGCAGGTGGAAATGGCTCGATTCAGGACAGCAGATTGCCACTGACAAATTCCTGAGTGTTCCGGCACTAAAAACCCTCTTCAGCAAGATTCAAATCACCGAGCGTTTTTTTCTGTGCTTTTTTTTTTGGTTTTTTGTTTTTTTGGTTTTTGGTTTTTTTTGTTATCTCTACTAAAAAGGTTTTTTCTTTTAAGTGGGAAACGTGAAGGCTCTTAATGAAACCCTCACGCTCCAGCAGAAGTCTAAATGAACCCAGTGTTCAGCTGGAGGGCGTTTATATCCCAGCGAAGCCTGTTTTCCCATCAGCTCTTTGAAGTGCCCAATTAAGTGATTTTATACTAATAGGATTTTCCCAGGAAAGAAAGGCAAGAATGACAAAACGCTGAATGCTTGATTAACTCTGCCCCTAAAAGAACTCGGATCGTGTTAATTGACTGTTCCCCTGCCATATCCAGCCCTTGTTTGCCCCATTTATGAAGGCATTTTGATGAGACACCAGACCCAGCAGAGTGGAAATAGAGTCCCACCAAGCACAAATGGGGGATGAGACAGTCCTAAAACAAGGCCTTTGCTTACTGGAAATATTCCTGGATGCGGGAGCCGGGCTATGAATTGGTCTCTTCATTCGGCCCCTCACTCATTTTCATCCAAGATTGTTTTTAGCCCCATTCATAGTCATTAACGTAATTGCTTCACTGACTTTCCATGAGCAGCTTGGAAGCTTTGTGGGGTTTTTTTGCTGGCAGCAAAGGCCTCATTGTTCGGAGTGCGGCCGGGCGGCCGCAGTACCTGGCTCCAAACCCTGCGCCCGGCTGCCCCTTTATTCCCTTGCTGCTCCACCTCATTGCCCACGGCCCGGGGCGCGGCAGGACGGAGCAGACGCCCGGAGGGGACACGGACACCCCGCTGGGAGCCGGGGCGAGCGGCTCCAGCCTCTAGCAGAGCTTCCTGCAGGGAATGAGGTCCATCCAAAATGCCCACTGGAGGTTGTGTTGCAGCCTGCAGTTCCCCATTGGCATCTCGGCGAGGGCAGGAGGAGGAACAGCAGGACCTTACCCAGCAGGATTCCCCCCGTGGGTGGGAATAAGCAAGTGGAGTGTGGGGCAGGATTGCTCCTGTCCATGCAGCTCACGGGTCCCCAGCCCTCGGTGCAGCCCAGCCCACGGAAGATGTCAATGGATGTAACTTCTTCCCAGTGCACGGCACGTGTGGCATGGTGCTGCTGACGAGGGATTTGTTGCTCTCCAGGCCATGGGATGGTTTGACATCCATCGGGAGCTCAATCTGGCCCTTTATAGATGTGTGTGAGAAGGAGGTGAGGATGGGGAGCTCTGACTGAGCACTTGCTCACGATGTCACCTCTGACACAACCCCGATTCCACGGGGCACCCTCCGCCCGGAGCGCCCAGACACCAGGATGGGGCATCTCCACTCCCAGCCGCCGGGAGTTTGGGGCTGTCCCACACACGCCTGGGCTCCGGGACGTGCATGGTGGCCTGCTTGCCCATCCCAACAGCCGCTGGCTCAGCGTGTGTCACCATCTCCTGGGATCTCCAGTCACACCTTTCGGGAATGCCCCAGTCAAGCGCAGCGCTGTGATTCACTTTGCCCTTGTGCTGGGGGGCGAGGAGTGGTGCTGGGCGTGGGCAGAGGGAGGGAAGGGGCAGAGCCAGGGCCAGGCAGAGCCAAAGACCACAGACACCTGAACATGCCGTGAAATGGGACCTGTAGGAGGGCAGCACCAGGACCAAGACCACAGACAGACGGACAGACAGACAGAGCCCTGCCTTGTGCGGTGACTCGTGCAGAGCCCGGAGCGGAGCACAGGTAATGGGAGGGGACAGCTGAGATGGCAATAAAGCCAGGGGTGGTGATATGGCAGCCACCACCTTGACACCGGGGTAAGGGTCGATTGCACTTTTCCTCCTACATGTCAGTCAGGCAGAGCAGGATTTCCGGGACTGGGGATGGAGGAGCAGCTTTCACCCCACTGGCCCTGACCCCGAGCTGGGCCATGGGGGTAGACATGCTCCACACACTACAGGGGCTCTGCCCAGTTCCACAGAGATAAAAGTCGGGGAGTTCCGGGTGCCAAAATAAAACCTTTATCTTTCAGTTTCAGCCACCCTCACTGGTTTCTTGGCCAGGTGAAAATCCACCTTGCAACAGGGAAAGAAAATTTGCTGGAACTTGGAGCTGTGGTCAGCAGTGCCACAGAGGCTGGAAACAGGGTTAAAATGTTCTGTACTTCACCCACCAGCAGCGATGCTGCACCAGAGCCCTTCCCACCTCTGCACAAACCTTGGCTTTGCAGAACCCTGAAAGATTTATAGATCAGCAATTGTAAATCCACAAAGGAAGCAGGACAGAGACAAAGGGAGAGGGATGTCATAAAACTGGGAAGTGCCCGTGCCCCTGTGCTGGGCACTGCTAAGGCCACACCTCGAATACTGTGTCCAGTTTTGGGCCCCTCATGACAAGAAGGACATTGAGGGGCTGGAGCGTGTCCAGGGAAGGGAACGGCGCTGGGGAAGGGGCTGGAGCCCCAGGAGTGCCTGAGGGAGCTGGGAAAGGGGCTCAGCCTGGAGAAAAGGAGGCTCAGGGGGGACCTTGTGGCTCTGCACAACTCCCTGACAGGAGGGGGCAGCCGGGGGGGTCGGGCTGTGGTCCCAGGGAACAGGGACAGGAGGAGAGGGAACGGCCTCAGGCTGGGCCAGGGGAGGTTTAGGTTGGATATTAGCAAAAATTCCTTCACCAGAAGGGTTGTCAAGCACCTGCGCAGGCTGTCCAGGACAGTGGCAGAGTCACCATCCCTGGAAGTATTTAAAAAAAAGTGTGGATGTGGCACCTAGGGACATGGGTTAGTGTTGGACCTGGCAGTGCCTGGGGGAACAGTTGGACTCAATGATCTTAGAGGGCTTTTCCAACCTAAATGATTTCATGATTCTATGAAACATGAAACCCTGAAAATATTTATAGGTCAAAAAATACCCCACAGGTCCCTGTCAAACATTCCCTGCACAGGGGAACTCCTGACTCCAAATCTGGCGGAGTTTCATCCACGAGTTTCCGAGCAGCACGTGTCAGCCAGGCAGCTGCAAGGACAACTTGGCAGGAGTGGCAGCAAACCACACCTGGAGCTTATCTCTCCAGCTGGGGCAACCTCCTCCCACAAAGTTTATAGTACAACTGCATGAAAAGCTATCAATCCAGCACCAGGAAGAGCAGCACCCAGTGCAGGAGGTGTAATAACACTGGTGTTGGGCAGAAATCCTTCCCTGCGACGGGGCTGAGGCCCTGGCACGGGGTGCCCAGAGCAGCTGTGGCTGCCTCTGGATCCCTGGAAGTGTCCCAGGCCAGGCTGGACAGGGCTTGGAGCAACCTGGGATAGTGGAAGGCCCCTGCCTGGGGGTGGAACAAAATGAGTTTTAAGGTCCTTCCCAACCCAAACCATTCTGGGATTCCATGAAACACTGACTGCAAACACTTTGTATCAAACACTGACAGCAAACCTTCCGTCAGCAGGGAGGGCTGGGACAGCGCCATGGCTTCCTGCTGAATATTTTTGAATATTCATGTTCTAATATTGATGTTCTAAGCAGCCTCTGCCCACGAGGAGATAATGCCTCTCTCACAGCTGGCAGGGGTGATCTTCCCAAGTGACAGGCCGGGTGACACAGTGCCCCACCCTGATACCACTGCTGCACCCCGATAGCGCGGCCCCGACAGAGCGCTGGGGCTGCCCAGGACCTGTCACACACCTCGGCGTGTTTTGGGGGTGGCATCAGGCAGTGGCACATCACAGGCTGCCTGTGTTGTCCAGCAAAGTGCCCAAGAACACCAGTGTGACTGTAGCAGGATGAATCTCCTCACAGTCAGGGAGGCTGTGGAGTGACACCGCTGGAATCGGTGACAGAATCCAGACAGGATGGACATACACATCCCTTTCCCGACTGGGATTACTCCCACAGAAAATGTGACGGCTAAAATGACCTAGAGGACTGAGCAGAAACACCACCCGAATCAATGTGAAGATTTGTTCAACTCCAAGTTATGTCAGCCACTAAATTATTAAATAATAGCCAAATGAATCACTTGGGAACGAACATAGTGTTCCTCTTGCATCGTCTATTTTATATTTGTCTGGATCCCGTGTTTATTTTAGTCCCCAGCCGTGTTTGTTTGAAGAGCACTAACAGAGGAACTCGTGGCCATGCCACAGTGAAACTGCAGAAACGAAAGAGCAACCCCAGACAGTGACGGTGTTTCGAGGAAGCCAGAACACTTCTCATGTGAGAGCCTGCGATGCGGCTTCAGCTCCGGCAACCACTTGACTGAGTGACTGCAAAGCACGGCCAAGCAAAAACTGGCTTTATTCTGCCTCTTTCTGGCAGGTTGAGGTGCGAAGCTGGAGGCAGCTGCATTCCAGCAGCAGGGCAGTGGGCACCCGCCTCTTTACGGCAGGGCCTGGCGGTGTGCCAGCGCCTCATGCGGGAGCTAAGGTCGAACCGGAGCAACTGGAATTGCACTCCTGCCCTTCAGCCTTCTGTTTGCAAAAGGGGTTGATGCTCCAGCTTTTTCACTTTTTTTTTTTTCTTTTCCAGACAAGAGACTCTGCACTACAACAGCACCAGAGCAGGGTGATCCGTGGTGGGGACCGCAGCTCAGGTTTTGGGACAGTATTTCTGGGGCAGGATTTGAACATGGGTACAAGAACAGGGATTAAATCCAGCAGAAATAAGTTTGTCCAGTATTGAGCCACTTTGAGGATCTGTATATCAGGAGACATTGAGGCAGCTCATGGTTATGAGATCATAGCAAATGAAAGTAAAACTGGAAACTGAAAAGAGGTGATAACAGCAACAAAAAGCTGCAGAGGCACTCAGGCACTGCTGGGGGAATGGCTGGACTCGATGTTAGAGGGCTTTTCCAACCATTTTCCAATCATTCCATGATTCTATCAACAAACATGAAACCCTGAAAATGTCTATAGGTCAAAAAATCCTTCCAGCACTGGGTTCTGCTGACAGACCCCCAGCAAAGCAGGAGAGGTTCAGAGGTACGAGGTGTAACCTGCCCCAGGCTGCTGCAGAAGATCCATGGGCACTGCGTGGTGTCCCTCTGGTTTCTTTGACTTCAAAGAGAAGGAGAGGCAAAGGCAGAGGATGAAATGCAAGGCCCTTCCATCAGTAACACATTGCAGGTCCCGCTGGGGCTGCAGGACAGAAGAGCAAAGCTGGGTTTGGAGGATGAGGGGGGTAACACAGCACACCTGTTTGTCCAAGAGTGGAAAAGCTCTTCCACAGAGCAGTGCTTGGCTCTGCACTTCTGCAGCTCTTTTCTGCTCCTAGAGAGGAGGCAAATCAATTTAATAGAGGAGAAACCAGAAACTGCCACCTCTAAACAGGGATTTGGCATAGGGAAGCAGCAATCCTGCCCAAGGCTCAGCTTTGAAATCAGCACTGGGTATGATCCATACTGGCTCCCTTCAGCTTTCTGAACAGGGTCAGCTCTGAAAGGATAATGTACCCTAAAACCTGGTGAATTTGAGTGCAACTGACAAAGACTAATCTATTTTTCAAGGGATTTTTTCCCCTTGCTTTTCTAACGTTATCTGTCAGCACTCCTTTTCTTCAGTTTTTGTCCTAACTAGCACACGTATATGGACGTGTCCTCCTGCACATGGAGCAGTTTAACCAGGAGCACCGTCAGTGTTTGGGAGGATCACCACTCCTCACCCAAGCACAACCCTGTCTTGAAGGCCAGTGGAACAAATCCCAACAAAAGCGAGGACATCCTTAACCTCTCCACTTTCTAAGTGCAAGGCACATTCTTAACATGATCTCTGGTCATAAACAAGGAGCAGCATGTACATAAAAAGAAAAAAACAAGATCCTTTTCTCTGCAAATCCATTTGCACACAATGCTCTCCCCAGGGAGAGTGTAGAAAAGAACTGGGATGTGCTCAGGCACTGCTGAGGACCTCTAAGGATTAACCCCAGGATGCTTCTGCCTGAAGCAGGGGCAGCTGAACCTCTCCCCAAATTAGAAACACAGCATAAATCATTACTGTCAGCACCATGAAACCAGGCCCTGAAACAATCTGGAAGGTGCCAGGCAGCAGCAACTGCTCCATCACGCCAGGGGTCTCCAGAGCAGCGCTGGGGCTGAGGTTCTGCCAAGGAGCCTTGGATGGTGTCCCTCTGTCCTCCCCTAGCTGGGACAAACTGCTTGGTGACTCTTCCTGGTGTCAGAATCTTTGGGGAGAGGCAAGGGAGGTCCCTGGCCTTAGAACACCAACCCTTCCTTGTACATTTAATTCGACAGTAAACTTTTTAAACACAACACTCCCAGGCTGGTCACTCCCTCGGACAGGAAAGAGACACCTGAAATCCACGAATGTATTGCTACATCAAAAGTAACTCTTGTTACCCTGGGGGAAGGGCTGTCCAGTCAGTGTTTATACATATTTATATATTTCCCATCTTTCTCTAGAAGTTGTTCATTGTGTTCCCCTTCAAACCTCCACCTGATTATATAAAATGCTTCGGATCCAAGGGGGAACTTCTTCATTCAGCTGAGGAGTAAAATAGTCAGAAACCTGAAACTGAAATGCTTCCAGTTCCGCAAGACTCTGTTGCATACGAGAACCACAACCTCCTTCCCACTGTCTCTGGCACTTCAGATTTCTCTCCCTGCAGTAGCTGAACTACTGAAGGCTCCTTGTTCCCCCAGGTAACCACAGGAGGAACGTCTGTACCAGCAGAGGCACCGCGAGCTGCGACCCTTCCGCACATCGGACACTGCCAGAGGCAGTCAGGGAGAGGGAAGGGAGCCGAGCAGGGCCCCGGGCACCCCTCGGCCCCGCCGGCTGGCCCGGAGCTGGGCTGGGGCCTGGGCAGCGAGCACACCCCGGCCCCGGCCCCGAGGCGCCGCGCTGACCTCTGCCGGGCACCGGCGGCGCTGCACGGCCCGAGCCGGCTCCACCCGCCGCTCCCTCACCCTCCGCAGCTGAAACGGGCCCGGCAAAGGCCGGGGGACGGGCCCGGGCCTTCCCAGCTCACCGCTGAGTCCCGCTCAGGGCAGCCCGGGTGTCAGTGCCTCCCGCTGCATCTATCCCGCGTTTCTGTGACACGAGGTAGGTGACACACAACACACGGTGCTGAACTGATCAGCAGAACCACAGAGTCACTGAGGGTGGAAGAGATCTTCGAGACCCAGTCCAACCATAAATAACACAAAGTAATTAAAAAAATAAATCAATCTAGACACTGAGCTCAGCAAGCCAAGAGGGCAGCACCAGTACATCCTTCCCCTCCAGCTTCACCATCACCTTGTCCCTGCCTGGACACCAGCAAGCAAAGGAAACTCCACCAGCAGTGTTCACTGTGAGGGATTTAATCTAAACCACACAGCTGAACTTGGTTCAGCACATCTTCTCTGGGATACGGGTCCAAGGGACAGTGTGGGAGCTCCACCTGCTCTCCAGCAGTGCTGCAGTTTTACAGGAAGTCAATCTTCAGGGTAAGCTTTTGTTTCCAGACCAGCAATTTCCAAACTGAGATAGGATGAATACCTTAACCGCTGTTCCCAACCCACAGCAAGCACGCAAAGCCCACAGAGAACCTCTGCATCTCCAGCTGGTTTCCCAAGGAATCACTGCGGGGCTCACTGTTAGGCAAGAAGTCAGGTGGGATCAGCTCCTGACCACCACGGCTGAACCTGTGAAACAGGGATCAGGCTGCCACGGCAGTGACACCCTGCACCTCAGCACGGCCAGGTGAGCAGACACTGCCAGGCACAGCTGCACTGGACACTCCACAGGTGTGTTACAGCCAGGTGGGGTGACTGTCACAGTCAGGGACGAGTTAAGTACTGAACAACAAGTTGTAACCAAAACTTTAATCCCAAGGATCTCACAAAAGACATTTTACAAGTGACATGAAAATTCTTGTACAGTAAAGAAATGTTTAATTAATAATGTTTACAATGTACCATTAGACATAACACATCCACTCCAGGTGTCAGTTCTGCTGTGGATTTGGTCTATTCAGAGCTTCTGGAATAGATGGTCAATCAACAATCAGCTAATTAAGGATTCTACTCACACCAAGTACAAAATTAACTGACCCTACAGCTAAAAAGTTTTATCTCACGGAATATTAAGCAGCTCAGTCAGAACTGGAGCTGGATGAAGCTGCAGCCCAACCCTTTCCCTCCCCGTGCCACCGGCTCACTGCTCCCTTTCCCAGACCTGGGCTATGGAGCACCCATGTCCTGCTCTGCTCCTGGCCTGATCCCACACACAACACTCCATCCCTGCACGCTCCCTCGAGCTGAGCCCCAGCAAGCCCCAGCCCAGCCCAGCCGTGCTCTCCCAGCTACACAACACAGACCATTTGCCATCCACACACACACACAAACAGAGACTAATGGTACATTGGAAAACCATTAATATTACAAATCATAGGATCTGCTCAGAACCATATACAGATTCACATCTTTACATTTGCCACCTGTTACAAGATACAAGAAACAAAGCAAGTTCAACAGCTAAAACATTTTAAAAATGCACCAAGCTTTATGAAGTTTCAAAACAAAACAATGTTCTGTACATACTCCTGGCCTCGGATCTCTTGACTTCCTGTACACAGCTCCTTCCCACAGTCCTATTTCCTCTCATTTGACCTGGAGCGACTGAAGAACAACAGATAGGTAAGGTTAGGATCCAGGTGTCAGGAGCAGCATTTTCCTTTAAGCCCCCCAGCCACAATCACCAGGTGATAGTTAAGCATTTTTAAAACACTGTTGACTTTAAAAAACTGAGTATTTTACTGTTCAGGGTGAAGAATCTCCTACGACACTAGAGGTGATTCTCCACTGAGCACAGAAAGTGATTTTTACACTTACTCAGCACACACAAACACTGAAGACTCTTCTTACCTGCGAGACCTGGAAAAGGAGCGAGAAGGCTTGTGGTTCCTCTCCCGTGAGAGTGATCTCTCTCTTCTTCTGTCTCTGGAGAGGGACCTGGTACAGATCACAACACCACACCATCAGAGCAAAGCTCAATTAGGCCAACGAGGCTCCCTCAGGAGCTTCCCTTCAGGAGTGTAGGTTTTTAACTATTCAACCAGGGGAAACCTCTTATCGATGCTGCCATTAACCTTTTCTTGAGGGAAGAATAGTCAGCCTGAGCCAACAGCTTACAATGTGCTGTGAACAGGCACACAGTACTTTGCAGAAGGTTTTTTTTTTTTTGCAGAATCCCACCTGATCACATCCTGATTTATGGCTGGTCTCAATCTTAAAGGTCTTTTCCCACCTCAGGGCTCTATGATCCTATGCTCACAGTATCTGTGAGAGAGTAGCACATTAACACCTTAACTTTGGGGAAAACTGACAGAAGACCCCAGGCAGCTGCAGAACGGAAATTACTTCCATTCTCAATATCCTTCCACTGCTACCCCTGGAATCTCAAACAGCTCAGTAATTCCAGGCAAGCAATATGACAGAAGCAAATCTATTTCCCTTCTACCAAACTACTGATCATGCACAGCCCCCACATGGAGCTGTTTGGGGCTGTTGCTTCTCAACCCCACAGGCTGGAGCAGTCCATGGGGTAGGGATGGGATTCGTACCTGCTGCGGCTCCTGGAAAAGCTTCTCCTTCGCGGTGATCTAGAACCAGAAAACCAAATGTGAGGCACTTTATCCATTCTTTGAGCTTTAACGGGGTGAGGCATTTCCCAACTTGTCAAACTCACTGTTGGGCCCAGGGAACGTGCCAAGAATAACTGGCATCCATCATCCAGTAAAAGGCATGGAAAGATTAGGCAGTAAAACCAAGCTCAGTGTGAACAGCACGTTTCCAACCACGAATTCACTTAACTACGAATGCGTCAGAGCAGAGTTGTCCAATGCAACACTTTCCATTTCAACTAAATACACTGCCCAGAACACCACACCAAAGTCCCACAGGTGGTTCCAAAAAAAAAAAAAAAAAATAGCACATAGCAAATGTTTTGGAACCCATCCAAGCCAAAAAGGTCCGTAACAAGACATAAGAGATATCAAGTGGAAAAAAAAAAGTGAAAATGCGCTCAGTGTCAATATTGATAATGCCATTAAGTGCTACATTAGAACTGCATATTTGTGATTGTCATTTTTAATGCCATAGAGTGTGTTTAGACTATTTTCTTATAAAAAATAAAAAATTAAAAATATAACCTTAGCTCGGCCCAGTTCATCCCAAAAAGTAATTGTTTTAAGTTTTGAAAACTGTTAGTAAAACCATTTAAAGGTGATAGGATTTTTCTGGCATGGAAAAGCTACATTTGTTAGAGCTTTATTAAAAATTTAGTTTGGCATCTCACATGCAAATATCCTGTTTTTTACATTATTCACAATGTAAGAGCTTCCATATCACCCTTAAAAGTTTTCTCAAGCAACATATGTACGTTACCACTCAATTATGCACAGCCAGCCTTTGATTGAGAAAAGTAATTACTTATAAGCCGCTTACTCCTTATTTTAACCAGCAGTAAACTGTATAAGCAGGAAAAACTTACAAGTCTTTGGTTTCAACAAGCTAGAAATGGTGAGGTGAGGCTGCCGGACTGACTGCCAAGAAGAATTTGCTGAAAAGGTTTTGCCAGATGTTGCGTTGTATTTAGTTGGTTGGCGAAGGGGGTGTTGTGGATTTTTCCTGCTTTTTTGTTAGCCGAAGGCTGCTGCTGTAGTTGTTGTGAAGACATTTGGTAAATAAACAGCTGAGCTGATTGGCCGGGAATGTGTGGGCGGTCGAGGTGGCTGCTGCCGATTTGGTTAAGGTTGGAGAGAAGGCTGAGAGAAAACAGCATGCTCGGGAACCAAAGGGCGGTGCAACCTGACGACTGGCCATGCCTGGGTCATGTGAAACGACACCAGCCAAGCTGCATGGGGCGCGCTGGTCACATGACGCTGAAAGGGCTAGTTGGCTGGCTAATGCAGACTCAGAGGGTGGTGAGAAGAGACATGATGGTGACTCTGTAACGGGTTCATTTTTATTAATAGATGGACCAAAAAGCATAAAAAAAATGAAAAACAAGCCATCAGTACAACCATCTATTAGCTAACAAATACTCCTAATGTGTTATTTTTTTCAACAGCAAAAGGGTAAGCTTGAAACCCTGGCTCGGGAGGACTTCACTCACCTGCCACAGGTAAATTCAGTCCTGTAAAAACCACGTTGCACACTTAAACTGCCAGACAAACTAGTCTGGGTCCAAGAACGTGCCAGTTCCCAAAAATCCTGCTATATGCTAGAGCTGGGTTTGCAAACCTCAAGTGACAGGATTGTCACACGATGCTTTAATTCCAAGCTAACACTAAAGTGTCAAGATTCCAGATGTTTAGAGCAACTGTTACTCAATCCATTATTAAACAGCTGCCTGCTTGGGAAGTATTAAAGTTCTGCAAAGTGGAAAAACCCATTGGTATGCAAATGCTAAACTGCTGTATGTCATGTTCTGCATTATGGAGTAAAGGAAAAGAACAGCCTAAGTTGAAGTATGGGGAAGAAAGGGAAAGTGTGACTAGAAGATGAGCAGGTTTTAAGAGGAAGGAGGATAAGCCCAGGACAGAGGGCACTGACTACCAACTGCACAGTCACCTAAGGACAAAAGCCAACAACATTCAACACAACTTAAGTTCACCTCGATTTTGTGGGGGGTGGGTTTTGGGGTTTTTTTAGCATCTGTCATTTCCAAATCATGACCAGATAGATGAATGTTATCCATCAACATGCCTTTAACAAGCCTGCTTCTAGGATGCTACGTGGTAACTGTGCCAGGAGCTCTAGGAGTGTGCTGTGCCCAGGTACCTGCGCCGAGGAGGGGGACTCCTCCTGCGATAGTCATCCCGAGGGCGCCGGCCCCACGACGGAGGGGGGCCGCGGTTCCGACTCCGCTTCTCCCCGTTGGAGAGCTCCACTCGGACACGACACCCACACAGCGTTCTGGAAAGAGACAGTGACACTGGTCAGCGTTTCCAGGGAGAAGGCAGCATGGAATAAAACATACACGATGCAGAAAACGGAAAAAAAAAATAGGATAAGTGTAAAAACGTTCTGTCATCAAAGCACAGAGTCAGCTTCAGCATGACTGTGGTGGATCCTTCCCTGGAAGTGTCCAAGGCCAGGCTGGACGGGGCTTGGAGCAATCAGTCTATCTAGCAAAGGCGTCCCTGCCCATGGCAGAGGGTGGAACAGGATGGGCTTCCAGCCCAAACCATTCTGGGATTCTTTGGCAGACAAAAGGTTTGGCAGCTTCTCAAAACTGCTGTGCCAGTAAAGTAGGCAGGGAAAGAAGGAAGGAGAGTCTCCATGATCAGTTTTGCCTCTTTATTGTAAGACTATCTGCAATTTAATTAACACACACAAAGAGATGCAAGTAATTTCTAACTTGGGAGTTCAACTGTGAAGTGCAAAATTAACCATTACAATGCTATTCATGAAGGAGGGCAGAGTTAGATGGGATACTGGAAAGGAATTGTTCCCTGGGAGGGTGGGGAGGCCCCGGCACAGGGTGCCCAGAGCAGCTGTGGCTGCCCCTGGATCCCTGGCAGTGCCCAAGGCCAGGCTGGATGGGGCCTAGAGCAGCCTGGGATACAGGAAGGTGTCCCTGCCCATGGGGAGGGTGGGGCTGGATCAGCTTTGAGGTCCCTTCCAGCCCAAACCATTCTGGGCTTCTATTTCTGCACTGTAAGATCACCCTTATACTATCATATAAATAAACAGTGCATAACAAGTGTGTCAAGACCTTAGCCCTGCAGTTTAAGCTTCACAATTTAAAACTGTATCACACCTACAATGTCTCATATTTTGACCAGCCAAGCCAAGCACACAAGCACATTTTACCTTCCATCAAGTTCTCTTACTGCATCAGCTGCATCTCGGGGATCTTCGAATTCCACAAAGGCAAAACCAGGAGGATTTCTCGCCACCCACACACTGCGCAGTGGTCCATAGTAACCAAAAGCTCGCTCTAATTCCGTTTTGTTGCCATTGTTTCCAAGGTTTCCCACATAGACCTTGCAGTCCAGCGGACAAGAGTCACGATGCATTGCTAGGACAAGAAAAAAACAAGTTCACATATATTTAGCACAGCGCATGTCCTTGTTCACTTCCACGGGAAGTCACTCTATCGGCTGCTTCCCCCTGAAACTCCAGCAGTGATACGATCTGATGGAGACATTGTTTGGAAGGGGCGGGTGGAAGAAGAGTGTTAAAAACCCAACAAGAAAAGAGAACTGCTATGCCGCATTGTGATTAAAATTCACTACTTCGGGGAATTTCGTTTACTTTTACGGTTTAGCTCTGAGGGGGGGAGGGCAGGGTCCCTGCGCCCCTCTTCCTGCTTAGCGCGGGGGGGTCTGCAGAGGGCGCTGCGCGGGGGAGGCTCCATTGTTCCCGCATCGGGATTAGGATCAAGGCGATCCGCGCACGAANAGCCGCCGCCCCAGGCCCGGCGTTACAAAATGGCGGCTGCTCTTTGTTTGCCGCTGCTGCCGCTTCCATCTGCCCTGCCGGGCACCGAGACCGCGGCTGCCGCCTCCCCCCCGCCCTCCGGGGTGAAGATCCTCACCGGTGCTCAGAGGGAGGGCGCGCGAAGGGAGTCCGCGCTAAACTCAGCCGACTCGACCCTCAGCCAGACCCCAGCTCCGCTTTTCCTCACTGGACAAAATGGCGGCCAGCAACCACCCCACCCGCCTTTATATAGGCCAACATCTCCCACGTGACGCCAGGCGACGGCGAATCAGAGGCGCAGTTGCCCTGATTGACAGGTGGCGTCACCGCGCGCGCGGGGGTGGGTGGGACCTTGGCGGCAATGGCGGGAGCGCTGAGGCGGCTGCGCGGGCCCCGCCCGGGCCGTGAAATCACGGAGCGGTGACACCCCCAGAACTGCTGTTTTTCTGGCTAAAATGAAAAATAAAGTTTTATTTCGTTATGTCTCTGACCCGGTGAGGTCCGTCCAGGTAGAGTTTACATCTATGAAGGCTTTAATTCTCTCAGCCGTTTCTCGCCATGAGCTTTAAATAAGTGTGTTGAGGAAAACTGCTGTAAGCCAGAGTTTTTGGTAAATTTTATGTCTGAGCTTTGCCTACTGAGGCACAAAAGACAGAATTTAATTTTTTTTTTTTTTTTAAGAACTTGAGACAACGAGAGGATTTGGACAGGCGAATTTTAGTTACAGATACACTGTGCTGTTGATGTGCTTTGCTAAACTCCCATTCATGCATGACATTTGTACATACAAAATGAGTTTTAACCCCTGATTAAACAATTAGCTTACTCCAAAGGGGCTGCCTTAGATAACAAACCTCCTGATTTCAGTTTTCAGGTAATATAAGAAACCCACCCAGGGCTGTTGCTGCAATAACCTCCCAAAAACCTCCCTTCGCTGCCGGGCTGGGGATAATCCAGACTCTTTGCCATGGGCCAGAGAAGACAAATTTATCTGGTAGAAGTATAATTAATAATATTTGAATAGTATCATATGCAATAAGGCATTTTGAGTACAAATTAACGCTTGTTGGCTGTGCTTCCCAAGCAGGAACTGTGCAGAGGGTGGGGCATCGTCCTCAGTCTATAAGAATTCCAGAAACCCAACTGGAATTAAAAACAACCAGCTGATATAATTGATTGGAATTTGCCAAAATCTTTTACAGCATCCCCCATTATTTTTAAGAGCTTTTTCTCGGTAAAATCCTCCAAGGATCAAAACTGGCCGAGGGACAGAAACACAACAATGATTTTGAGGTAAGGGATGCTCCAAAGTATTTTTATTGTGAGTGCAGTTGTCTGAGAGTTACCTGCCTTTAATTAAGGAAATCTAATCAGTTGTCATCTAAATTAGCTGATGGCCGATTTCCTGAGGCAACACAAACAAAGGAAATAATTTGAAGGTTGGAGCTGTTCAGCCATTTCACTTTGTGACTTCTTTGCGACGGTGACTTCCAGCACTCACCTCCCTTCTCCAAGGGGGTTTGCAGCATTCCTAGACCCTGCTCATATCACAAAATGTGCGTTTTGAACTTAAGTTTTGCAATAGCGGATATTAAAAAAAAAAAAGAAACACAACAAATATTTCAGAGCAACTTGGACAACAGAACTTTTAATTTCATACCAAAGTTACACATGATGTATGAAGGTAATTCCAGATGGCAGAGTTGGGAGCAAAGGACTTATTCAGAAGTCAGTTCACCTCCTGCGAAGCAAACAGAGCACTCAGCACTCACCCAGGACATGTTACCTGCTCTATTCAGGCACTTCTTCCCTGGGCTTCAGCCTGTCACCGCATTCTATAAACCACAGTCCACAAAAATCATGTCATCCAGACATAATCCATTCTCAGTTTTCTTTTGGCATTATTGAGAAGCTAAACATGGCCCAGCACCGGGACACAAGGCAGAGGTCAGAGTGTTCAGCCAGACTCCCAGAGCCGGGGCTGGGATGTGCCAGCACAGCCACACAGCACTTGTGGCATTCCAAAGGCAGCGACTTGACTGTCCTCCCAAAGCCGGTCCCCAGAGCAGCCCCGCGGGTGTCACACGCGTGTGGAAGCTGCTTTGTGCTGCATTACTTCCCTCCTTATTCCGGGTTTGTGAGTGTTTGGAAAATCCGGCTGCATTGCGCTCGCTGGCTTTTACCACTTGTGTCCAGTGTCATTGGTTAAATGTTTTATAACATTTTATAACATCCAGACCAGGATCCAAGGCCGCACTGGCCTGGGGTAAGGTGTTCTAGTCAAACTGCTGTCATGGTTTCTGAGGTTTCAGTCTCACAGAGGAAAATAGACACATTCTAGATGTTATGATTTCAAAGAAACCTCAGCCGTGTGAGCCAAGTTTGAGGGTTCACAGAACCACAGAATATCCTGAGCTGGAAGGGTCCCACAAGAACCATCAAAGATCCACTCCTGGCCCTTCACAGGACACCCCAAAATCCCACCATGTCACTGAGAGCATTGTCCAAACGCTCCTGGAGCTCTGGATACCTCAGGAGACAGTTTAAATTTACTGGAGAATACTTCTATCTGCAAGAGGATCTCTTAGAGCTGCTCCCCAAGCAAAACCAGACACCATCAAAACCAGTTATTTACTGGCACGGTTCTGCCCACGGAAAGGCCTCTTGCTGGGAAACGTCATTGCTTGAACACAACAGGAACTGGTGGAGGGGACACATCTTCAGTCAGAAACCAGCTGCACATCTGAGCCTGCTGTCATGAGGTTCCTGTAGATTCACCCACTTTCACATCCTGCCCATCGACCAACCCTGGTGAAGGCCATTTTCTGAAGAAACAGAGACTTGCACCAGCCTGATCTTCAGATATATTTCAGTGCATGAGCTTATTCCCACAAACTCTTCTGTTTGCAGGGTACAAGTCCCTTGTTTCCTCACTGTTAAAACATATATTTTCACACTGTGAAAGCTTCTATCTCTACCTCAGGCTTCATGTAAAGGGAGAGTGAAACGACACACTGTAATTTATATATTGTAGACCTAAAGTAAGACACAGCACCCAGCACAGCGGCACAGTCCCCAAGACTCAGCACTTGGAGATTAATTAGTGAGAAGTTTCTTTACTTGAATGACATTTAATTGCTCATCCTTCATCCCCACCTTTCCAGGTGTGAGGCTTCTGCCACTGTTGGGGTCTCATGTCTGAGCTATGGGTATCACAGTGACATTCTCTTGCAGGGGCAGATCCCAGGGAGTTCCTTTTTATGGAGACGAGGCCCATGGCACTGAGAGACATCCCTTCTTTTTCTTTGTTTTTGCTCAGGTGAGGTCCTCAGGAGAGTTCTGGAATGCTGCGGAACCTGGGATAAGCTCAGAGGGCCCAGTGGGTGTTACAGGAGCAGCAAAACGGACCTGAGGCTTTGTCTCAGCTTCACCTGAATTTGTTTGGCACACATAAAATATTCCATCTGGAGACTATTTTGGGAAGAAAAGAGAATCAGCCCCAGGCTTGGCTTCAGGGTAGGTTTCGGAGGACAAAACACTCACCCTTGCTACCGTGTTCAGACAGAGCTGTGAGTCCCAGGAGCTTCTGTAAATCTGGCTTGGAATCAGAAAATGGAAAATGAAGACAGTGAGCCTGAGTCACTGCTGTTCAACTCTAATTTTAATTCCCTGGAAGATGGGAGTTTTCTCTGGAATGACGCAGTACACAGTGCGTAGGGGCCAGGATTTCAAGCTGCTCCTGGAACAGTTTGCCCCCCTCCCAAATGTGATTGCTGGCACCTCTCCGGATGGCACAGGACTGACCCCAGCAACAAGGAGGTGACACAGAAGAGCTAAAAGCACCCAGGGGGAAGGGAAGCCTGGAACTCACTCCTGGGAGCTGAACTTCACCTCTTGAAATGGCTCTGGAAGCCACGGAGCTGCTGGCTCCTTCTCCGGGGGCAGAGAGCTGGGGATGCCCCTGTGGCGCCTGGAGTGCAGGCGTGGCGGTGCCAACATCTCCGTGGTTTGCTGTGAGGTGTCATTTCCTCCCATCTCTGAGCGAGGGAGGCCAGGGAGGGCAAACAGCCCTTCGGCAGCTGCTGCTGCCCCGGCAGCTCAGGGCAGCTCTATTCACCACGGGTATGGTCAGAGCGTTTCCTCTCGGCAGGGCGGTGCCCGGCTTTCCACACGCGGCACAGCAGCTCACGGGAATTCGGGTTTGTTGGGCTGGGAGCAGTAAGGGAAAAAAAAAACACAACCCAAAAATAATAATAAAAAAAGGAGTTGATGTTTTCGTCAGGGAAGCAGGAAGCCTTCTGGAGCCCACACTTCTGTTACGGATGAGTAACAGAGAACAGCACACGGAAAAAATTCCTCAGATCTCTTGGCCCATCTCCCTACAGATAGAGGATCCCTTTGATGCGGCACAATCTTTGTTTAATTAAGTTTTCAAATCCCAGGCCAGAGGATCCCCCTTACCCTAACGAGGCTATTTGCACATTTGCTTTGCTTTCTGTTCCTTCCCCCAGTTCCTTCTTCCCCCTCAACTGGGCCTCCAGGCTTTCTCTTCCCTTTTTCTTTCATGCTCTGCAGCAAGCCCTATTCCCTTCCTCCCCCACCTAGCTCCCCGGGGAAAGGACTGGAAGGCAAAACAAAAGAATCACTCCCTGGGAAACTATAATTGGCACAACCCTCCTGCTCCAAAACTCCCGCTGAAGGTGAGGGAACAGCGAAAGCCCCTCCCATGCAGAGACCAGGAAAAGCCGGAGGGAGGGAGCGAAGTCTTTGAAGCCAAGGCTAAAACCTTTGATGGCTCCAAGAATGCTGTGAGGGAGGCCCCGAGGGGACCAAGCTCTGGCCAGCCCGAATCCCTCGTTACCTCCCCGGCAGAACGGGCTCCTGCTCCACTCCGCAAGGCTCAGGGCTCTCACAGAGGTTCATTTATCCCGGCTAAAAATATCACCCGGGAGTGCTGGTGGTACAATTTCCCCTTGTGACATTAGCGCTGACCCCATTACAGCTGGGAACGTTCCCTCCTGGGTGTGTGGCTGGGGTTTAAGTGGGCAATTGACACATTTTATGTTTTCTTTAGAAATATTGTATCTCTCATGGATAACTCAGAGTAACTCTGGTGCAGTCCGACCTCAGGGAGATGCCACAAAGTCACAGCCATGGGTATTTTGACTTCTTCCAAGTCCTCGGGTGGAAGGAAACGGCCAGTGGAAGAGTGTAGCCACGGCAGTGTGGTGTGACCACCAGAACACATTCCAAGTGCCCCTGTCCCGACCCTACGTGGCCATCTCTGCCTGTGGTCACTCAACTGATGTTTTTCCAGTGGAGATGCCCATAACTGCGTACATTGAAAACCCATTGTAAACTGGACACTTGAAAAGTTCATGGATGAGTTGTCCCAGATATTTTACACAGGACTTTGGCCAGTGCTTATTAATCCTTGAAGATGTAACCAAGGGATCCACAGCGGATAATTTGGTGTAACCACAGCGTAAGTGCTGCCCTGGAGACTCAGATATGAACCCGGGCCCTGATTTACCAATATTTAACGAATGTCAGCTTTAATTGGTGACGCACTCTAATGGACGACACTCTCCTTAACGATCAGGACTCAGGTAATGAAGTCAGAAGTCAGGAACGTTTATTGGGTGTCTCAGACCCAGCGGGGCTCAGACAAGCTGCCTTGAGGAACACAATGAAAGGCAATTTGGTGTCCATGGAAGCTGCGAGAACAGACGAGGCTGCGGAGCCCTGCAAGGGGCCTGTCCGAGCAGGACAACGTGTCTGCATCCACCTGAGCCTGGCTTTACCAGGCACGCAGCCCTGTGCCTGTGGGAAAGGAATCCGTCGCTTCTGAAAACACTGAGCAAATGATCTTTCCAGTCTTCTCGGGGAATTGCTCCTCAGAGATGACAAATACACTCATTGTCTTTCACTTTGAGAAGTAGGAGCTGGTCTTCTTAAGTAGTTTCAGCCTAATGATCCAGCCACATCCTGAGTACCCAGATTCTACTGAAATTACCTGGTTAGAGACCATACAGTGAATATCAAACCTTGTGTGGTGTCAGCTTGTAGGGTTTCAAAACATATCAGAATTTGGCTTTTTGCCTGTACTACCACTTGCACTTTTATTGTTTAGTGAGTTTCTCCCATTTCCAAGATTTCAAACAAATTTCTTTACTGTACAATCAACAGATTTAAATGAAATTTGTACCAAACATTGAAATCCAGTGGTATCCTTTTTAGGTTGCCCAGAGCAGCTGTGGCTAACCCACCCCTGGAAGTGCCCAAGGCCAGGCTGGACGGGGCTTGCAGCACCCTGGGACAGTGGAAGGTGTCCCTGCCCATGGCAGGGGGTGGGACAGGATGGGCTTTAAGGTCCCTTCCAGTCTAACCATTCTGAGATTCCATTATTTACCAGCTCCTGAGATTTTCTGTTAGTACTTGGCTTTTGCTGGCTGTGCGTTGCAGGGGTCACCAGTATTGTTAATTTAGATTCCTCTTACCCAACTCAGGGTCCCACACCTGAGCCATAAGGACAGGGAAGGACAAAAATCTATTCCCACACCAGAGATACTTTTCCTGATCCACCCCGGAACAGCTGGATAACCCCTGTCCCTCCTCTTGGGGCACAGGAAAACTGTGTTAGAATCAAAAGTTCTCACAGGAGAGACTGCAAAGGAAGAAGAAACTGCCTGCAAGGCTGTGATCTTTTCCTCGGTCACAGGTGAATATTTTAGAATCCAAGATTTAGTATTGCTGGAGCTGTCTCGTTTCCCTGACACAAGGTCTTGGTCACGGGGTGCTGTGGAGCCCGTTCCCATCGTTCCTGAGCTCTCTGGGCTGCTATAAGAGGCGGTCAGGGGCACTCGGTGTCACTGCACTGGAACACCACCACGGGGCTGGCAGGAGACTCTGCAGCTCAGGACTTTCCTGGGATCCAAACAACACCATCAGTAAGTGGATAATGTTCCTTTTGTAACTGGGAGATGCTGTCAATTAATGTAGAGTTTACTGCTGATCGCAGCAGCAAAGTGTCATTTCTCTATTGTGTCTGAGCAGTTCTGCATTAGCATAAGTTAAAATATCACTCAGCATTTAACACTCACATCTCTATGTATATTTATGTGCATGTATCTGCATTTAATACAGATGTTTTTCATCAGAACTAATAACCACTTGTTATCGCACATCTAGTTTGATTTCAACATATTGCCCAAGAAAATTACTCACAAATTACTGGGGCAGACTTATTAAGAACAAGCTTGTTACAAGCAAATAAAGAATTGATGTATATTTATGTTCTATTAATGTATAATTTGCTTTTTTATCCAGCCACTGGTAATATTCAAGCTAATATAAAGACAGGTCGTTAGAGGAGATGCTGAGTTTTATATTATCCCAAATTTCTTCTGCACAGAAAGAATTTTTCCTTCAAAAAATTATACAGGAACTTGTCTTTACTACTCTTACATAACCATTTAAATGCTGCAACTTTTGTTTTGTTGTCCCTCCAGGTTTTGATGTAACAATTAATACAGGATTTGCTGGTAAATGAATAAAGGGCTAGGCTGGAGCCAATCCTAAAGCAGGGTACAGTCATTAGTACCAAATATGCAGAAATTTTAGGGCAATGAAGGCGTGGTGGGCTTGAAGGGATGGGTAGGTATGGGTGTGCCAATGCCATGAGCAGATATAGAGCTGGATGAAATTATAACTTAGATTAAAATAATCATTGCACAATTACGTCTTCTAGTTGTCCCTTCCCTAAGCCAGAAATCCACTTTTTCAGAGTAAAGAAATCCATCATCAGTCTAATATAATCCTGGATATTTGGGTGTCAGCACTTGTCTTGCTCATGGAAAAGGCTGTGTTATTGAAGGCCCAAACCCCAGGGCTGTGAACACCTTTTAGCCTGATATTCCTGCTCCAGCCTTAGATATCTTTTGGGCTTCACGACTTTCAGCAATCCTGATCTTTGTGTCAAATTGCTGTGAAGTTTTTTTAGCAGGAGGGTCTCTTCCAAGCCCTGAAACAATTTTCTGTCCTTGCAAATGCACAAGAGTTCAAAATGTTATATCGAGAGGAAACAGTGGGAAAGGAGATTTAGGACTCTAAGCAAGGAAATGCAGAAATATCCTGTGAATCCTATCCATCTTTTCCTGGTGTGTGTTGCAAATCCACGGGTCTGGGATGATGTGGGAGGTCCTGGGATGTTTTTCCACAGCACAGTGCTCCACTCTCACCCCTGCCTAAAGGCTGAAATTCATTTTGTCAGGTGAAAGCAAGAACAGAGGGAAAGATTTCTGATCACACCGTCAGCTTCTGGTCGTGTGGAGCTGATTTAAAGAAGAGAGAAAATGTTCCTGCTCCAGAGATCTCTGCAGACAGCTACATTTTTGGCAATTCTTTTTTCTGCCTGTTTTGCAATGTGTCAAGACATTGAAAAGTAAGCAATATTACCTTTTTACTTCTTTGATATCATTAGAAAACTGCTCACTTTTGATTTCCTGGGCTGTGTTCTGCACTGCTCTTGGTTACTTCAGGCATGGCAGATGAAAAATTCAATGTATTTGATATAGCACCATTTTACCTCACTGTCTCTGCAGTATAAAATTAGACCAATTGCATTTTTAGATGTGTAACATGTACCACATTTCAGTTGTCGCTTTTAAACACAGTGTAGCAAATCACATAAGGATGTTCAGCAGAAGCCATGGAGATGGCACATGCTGAAATTCCATATTTAGGTTCCCATTCAGATCCAAATCTGCGGTAGGAGCCTATAGCTGCAGTTAGATCTTATCTAAGCAGCCTGGAATTCTGAAACATTTGCATCTAAGATTTAGCCTGCCCTCCTCAGTCAACAGTTGACTCAAAAATTTTGGTGTATCTGAAGAAAACAGGGGTTTGGTTTTATGTCATGGACATCAGTGATTTCGGGTAAATTACTCCTGAATTACAACTCTGGAAGGAAAGAAACAAACCCAAGAGTCCTGTAACACTGAGGTGATGGAAAGGGACCTTTATTCTGCTATTGAAACCTCTGAAAAGAATCTAAATTTGGGAAAGACCAAATCTCTGTAAGAGCTCCTTAAGTCTGCCACAGTCATTTTGTCAATCTCCCCAGTTTACCTTTTTTAAAAAAGAGGAGATTCAAGGCACACCTTTGGGAACAGCACAGCATTTCAGCTTCCCATCTGCAGGAATCTTTAGGCTTCCTGACAGGCTGCTGGAGCCTGAGGCACCTCCAGTGCTCCTTCCTCAGCGCAGAGGAGCATCTGGGATGGATGGATGGATGGATGGATGGACGGACGGACGGACGGACGGACGGATGGATGGATGGATGGATGGATGGATGGATGGAAATCAGCATCTGCCGTCCCTGACTCCCTGTTCCTTCCCTTGCAGCAGGAGGGCAGTGACCGAGCACCAGCTCATGCACGACAAGGGGAGGGCGTTCCAAGGGCTGAAGCGCCTGATGTGGCTGCACCACGCCCTGGGCGCCGTGCACACCGCCGGCAGCAGGGATATCCCACTTCCAAACGCCGGGTGGGACGCGCAGAAGAGCCGAGATCCCTCCGATTTCAACAGCAGCGACAGAGACGAGGCTTCAAGCCTGATGAAGCAGCTGCTGCAACCGACGGAAGCTCAGGGCTTCCTCCCGCTAAAGCAGCTGGATGGGAAGATCCCAAAGGGTAACTGGAACCCACAGCGCCTTTTCGACCCCCTTTGACCATCCCCAGCAGTGTCAGCCCCGCCGTGTGTCCCTCGCTTTACACGCGCGCTGCCGGAGGGAACAGCTCCGGCGCAAAGGTGAACAGCAAAATGAAAACCCTGCACTGCAGTCACTCCTGCAGGTGTTCACAGAGACCCTCGCACAGAGCAGGGCCTCTCCCACCTGAGCGCTGTGACTGTGAGAGGGGACCCCTGTCTTCCCTCGCCAGGGCCCTGCCTGTCTGTCTGGGGTATCTTAGGGATGCTGCAGCCTGTTGGAGCTCCTGGAGCTCACACGGAGCAGGGAGTCTGGGTCATTAATCTGCATATTCATAGCCTCATTCACAGCCCAGTGTTTTGACTCCTGAGGAACTTTTCCTCTGAACACAGGTTCTCTTCCATTCACACCTGCCTGCTGTAATTTCACACTCTGCTCTAGTAATGACTTTTCTTACACTATGGTTACAAAGGGTTTTTCCTGCTCCTTCAGCATGCAGACTGTTTTAGGCATCTCGGACCCTCAGGTTTTCCTTTGTTTCACCAGGTAGAAGTTGGCAGTGATCCCCATTCAGCCAAAGCCCCAGACATCCACCTCGTTCTGCTGCTGGAAGAGATCCGAATGAGCTTTCAGGGTCGCCGTTTGAGCCTTTTGTTCCACACTTCCTTTTCTTTCCTCAAGTGAAATCCTCTCCAAGAGCTCCCGCAGCAGCAGGAAAACAGATTCATGAGGCCACCTGTGTCTCCTGAGAGGTACCACTGGATTTTGCTGTTCACCTTTGATAACAAACTGACCGTCTCTGTCTAAGCAAAGCAAGGTCCAGTCTAACTGTAAAATCAGTCTTTCAGAAATGAAATCTGTCATGTGTGCTACAAATATATCAGGATTTCCATCGTGTAGGGACTCTACACGCCGTTTTAAATCCTGAAATTCCTCTGTTGCTGATAGACTTTAGCTGTGCTGAACGCAGTTCTCAGTGATTAAAATGTTGTCAATAATAAAAACCCTTTTCACCCTCTTAATTGCATTTGCCTCTTTCTTTTTTGTTTTGTTTTTGTTGTTTTTTTGTAGAAATGTAAATAAAATGAAGCAAAATGACATTTTCCCAACATCTCCACACATCTGGGATGAGTATGGGATCACATTTCTTTTGCTGTGTCATTCCTCACAGCTCCCTATTGGGTTTACTCGAA
This sequence comes from Cnemophilus loriae, assembly GCA_013397755.1. Taxonomy (NCBI): domain Eukaryota; kingdom Metazoa; phylum Chordata; class Aves; order Passeriformes; family Corvidae; genus Cnemophilus; species Cnemophilus loriae. Next base: position 86,202 of record VZTF01000071.1, read on the forward strand.
CCATTATTGAAGCAGATGGTTTCGGACATTCCCGACAAGCCGGGAGGGACGAGACGAAAATGGGTTGTGCAGCCCAAGCTGTACAATGAGTTTGCTGAGCTGGGATGTGGGGAGCTCTTCCTCATCAGAGTCAGAGGATGGAGCCCCGGGGACCTGACCGTGACAGCTCAAACCTCGGGGAAATGGTCCTGTCCTGCCCAGCACACCGTGGATCAGCCTCTCTGTCCCTGTAGATGCAGTTTCCTCTGGGACTGAGGGTTTGTTTCCTTGACCCCTGAGAGGCAGAGGTGACTGCTGGTGGTTTGGTGGCCTCTGTCTCTGGGTACGCCTTGCTCCTGTGGGCATCGGGTGATGCGTATCGCCTCTGCGGGGACGGGAAAAACCAACCTCCCCTCGACGGCGAGCCCAGGCTGCAGCTCACAGCACCACTGTGGGAAGGAGGGAAGTTGGGAGCAGCAGGACAGGGCTTCCCAGGCCGGGAGGAGGCACCCCAGGAGCACCCCAGAGGCACCGCAGGCAAGCCGGCACCCCAGGGCTCGCAGCGCTGGTGCCTCTGACCGGACCCAGGGGAGAGCTGGGGCTGATCCGATGCCAGGCGCGGGGGTGCACCAGCCCTTCAGCGGCGCCCGCGATGCCCCCTCCCCGCAGCCCCGGGCGGGCACGGAGCCGCAGCCGCGGGTCCCCGGCGCGCTCCCCCAGCTCG